>OY744539.1:83635350-83682850 GCA_963556195.1 Sepiola atlantica | reverse complement strand
CCACTACACCCACCACCTAGTAACCACCTTATTGATCAAAAACTTTCTAGATTAAAACAGATGATCCTTTATATACTCCAACAAGAACAACCCCACATCACCCCTAACATCACCAGATTCCAACGCCTTACCCTAGAAAACCTGAAAAATAAAAACCTAGTTTACTTACCCTCTGATAAAGGTAAGGAATTCTGTATCATCTCTCAAGACTCATACAACACACTCGCTCTCGAACACCTTAACAACAACAACCTATACACCCCCGCCCCCAACATTTCAGCCACATTAGTCCAAAACTCCATTAACAACACCTGGTCCCAAATCTGTCTCACACGTAACCTCCCCAAACAAAAAATACAAAATCAACTTAACCACCAAAAACAGCAGACTTCCCACCTTCTACCACCTCATTAAAACACACAAGACCAACACACACACACAAATTAGACCTATAGTCTCTAGTATTGAAGGACCACTCTATAAAATCTCTTGGCTTCTCTCTCAACTACTCAAACCACTACTCTCCACCTTCCCTGCACATGTCAGCAGCTCCGACCAAGTAATTAGCAGACTACACTCACTCCAACGCCAACAACTACAAACAAACAACTATATATTTAGCCTAGACGTAATCTCCCTCTACACCTCAATACCCGCACACCCAGCCATAGACATCATCACCGACCACATATCTTCCTCTGACAACCTAGAGCTCTTCGGACTAACACCTACTGACATTCACAATCTCTTATGCATCATCATCGACAACACATACTTTACCTTACAGCAGCACACTTTCAAACAAATCTCCGGCCTCCGCATGGGTTCTAGCCTTTCCGGTCTCTTAGCCATCACCTACATGAACCGGTTAGAGCAACGAGCACTTAACTCCTGCCTCTCCTATATATTCTTCTCCAGATATATAGATGACATTCTAATCCTTACATCCTCTCAAGACGAAGCCACACAAATATTCAACACCTTCAACAACACCGACCCCCACATACAATTCACCATAGAACACCCCAACAGGTCCGGCTCACTCTCTCTCCTTGATTTCAACCTTAACATCACCGAAGACGGCTCTATACATACTAACTTCTATAGGAAACCTGCCTGCAAAAACCTTTTCATACACTTTAAGTCTGCCCTGCCCACAAAAGCCAAATTAAGTTATGCCCATAATGAAATCACCCGAATACAAAATAAATGCTCTTCTGCTGCTGACAAAATATTACACACTAAAAATTTCCACCAAACCCTCCAAACTAATGGCTACCTCGCCCCCCACCATAGCCCACTTAAATAAGCCCAACACACGTAGACACCGCACCCTCTCTAACACATGCTTCTTAAAACCCCCTTTCTTCAGCGATAAGATCATCACCTCCATCCGCAAGGCAATACATAAGGAAAACCTTAACATACAACTAACACATACTGGCACCTCCTTACACCAACATCTCTCTAATAAACATACTAACCACACACACGAACCCTGCTCTCTGGCCAATTGCCCTATCCCCACTAACTGTGTTTACAAACTAGAGTGCAATAAATGCAAAAAATTTTTACATCGGCAACACTACAAGACCGCTACACTTGCGCATAAAGGAGCACTTGAATACCCGTATATCCTCTTTCCACAAACACAGAGATTTGCTCAAACACTCAGCGTGATATTCATGTCTCCATCTTAGCGTCTGTCAGAAACATTGGTGACCTTAGAATCACAGAATCAATCTTCATCTCCAGATTAAACCCCTCACTCAATCAGCGTCACGAGCTCCACTCACCATTCATCCTATAATATCTACCCTCCATCCACCGACCAACCCCCATATCTAACACTCAACAGACTCCGTTTCCACCACTTCACTCATTACTTACCTCCTATAATAAATCACCACACACCCAAACAATCAAATAGGCCCCTCCCCATATGAACTTCCATCCTAACACACTTTCAACCACAAACCAAAAACCATATTCAACATACTCTTCTACCTACCAAAATAAGTCACCCCATAACCTAGCATTATTAATTAATTAATCCAAACATATAAAATGTATACAAATAACATGCAAATATTAAATAAATAATTAATAAAATAAATTAAAAAAGTAAATAATAATAATAAAAAATAAAAATATGTAAAGAAAATGAAGAATATATATAAATAAACAATTAAACAAACAACAATGCATAGATATGTATATATATATGTATATATGCATGTATGTGTATATATGTTTTATATATATATATATATACTAATATTGTTATACAGATTTCTACCTAAAAAAAAAAAAAATATCCAGAGTTACTCCCCTTTATCTTATAGTAAATATATCAAGTTAATTCGATAAACTAATTTGACGAACTCACAATTAGTAACACTTCTTAAATAGATGATAATCGATAAGTTTGATAGATCTAGAATATTTAAAATGTGAGATTAATTACTTTACTCTATATTAAAATTCTTAAAATACGAAAGAAAGATAAACAAAATAAAAATATGAAGATAAAACACACTGAAATAAAAATAAATAATCAAATATAAGCTTCATAAAAAAAAATTATAAATAATAAAAAAAAAATATATATATATATATATATATATATATATATATATATATATATATATATATATATATATTATTAAAACTAACAGTTTATCGAATACCATACACTTAACCAACATTGCACAAATATTTTTGTACACCAAATCATATATTTAACATAACCTTAAAATAAAATTTAATTTAATTTACATTCCCTGTGAGACTGCTATAGTTTTCTGCGGTCTACATCTGGCAGCCATTTTGTTTTGTAGTATTCTCTACACAGTCGGAGAAGAAAAAAAAATTATTCTGGTTTAATTATTTTTGACAAAGGGATGTCTTTTCCCGAAATATCAAATAGTGATTTTTAATCACCCGGACATCACACGAACAGCTAAAAACACTCTTGCTGTTATGTAAGATTTTAGAAAAAAAAAGGAAAAATAAATAATAAGTCATATTTCGTATTCGATTTATTGTCTTTGTTCCTTACAACTTGCATCTTAGCCGGAACTTATATATATATATATGTGTGTGTGTGTGTTTTTATTTATACATCTATATATAAGTGTGTATGTGTGTTAGTGGTTTGTGAATGTATAAGTGTGTACGCATAAGCGTGGGTGTGTGTGTGTGAGTGTGGATATGTCTTGGTTTGTGTGCATGTAGTTAAGGAAGGGGAGACGGGCCGAGTCTAGCTAGTCCTGCCTATAGTTTGAGCTGACCGACTTTCTTATGTGTCGATAGGTAAGTGTCAACATATCATCTTATGCAAAAGGGTTTCTCGTCTGAAAATTTTGAAATGTAATTTGTTTGTTTGTTTTTTGTCTTGTTTTTTTTTTATGATTGTGTATTGGCGGATCTAATCTTTGCTCATCAGTATATCACTGAGGAGGAGCCGAAGAGGTTCTGAAACAATTGTCGGATACTCAAACTATGTTTATTTTTATCCCAGGCAATTTTTAATGGCCAGAGCGCTCACCTCTTTGGTGCTGGCTTTTCAAATCCCACTTTCCCGACCCGACCTTGGGTCACATCTTACTTGTGGGAGTAAGATAAAACTGGCCTTGTGCCTAACTCCTGGAGAGGAGTAAATAAATATATATATATATATATATATATATATATATATATATATATATAAATGGTTTATGCTTATTTAATTATATGATACAACAGGTATTTACTCCTCCCCAGGAGTTAGGCACAAGGCCAGTTTTATCTTACTCCCACAAGTAAGATGTGACCACAGCTTGGGTCGAGAAAGTGGGGTTAAAAGCCAGCGCTCGAGAGGTGAGCACTCTGGCCATTTAAAAATTGCCTGGACAGCCCCGTCGGCATTCCCCGGTAGGGGCGCCTCAGACAGTAAGCAATAAACTTACTCCTCCCCAAAGAGGGGAGGCGAAGCCTGGGACGGTGGACCTCCTAGAACATTAGATTTTGAAATACCATATATATATATAGTAATCTGAAAACACATCAATGATTAGCTTTGGGTTTTCTTAGTTTACATATTTATTTCATAATAAATTAATATTCTGTAATATTCATTTTAAATTTGCATAGTCACATTTTCTTATAGTATACACAATAATTTCGTTGATAGTAAAACGTCTGATGTCGCTGGTATGTTGAGAACAGATACTACACGTTGAATTATTTATTTGTACAAAATATAAAAAGATTACATTTGGAACAAATTAGGCACAAGGCCATCAAAAGTGTGAGGAAAATGTGTGTCGTTTAGCATCCTCTATCTAACACGATAAAATTGTCTATCTTTCTCTTGACTGTAAGCATCTGTGACCACAATACCACATTTACACTAGGGGCCGTCCGACTTAAGATATCTCCAAACTGAATTGGAAATTTTATTGTTCATAAATAGACATATAAACAAGAATTTCATTCGAATAAAAGGGGAGTGGGAAAAGAACAAAAAAAAAAAAACTTTGGTTAGTATGACCCTCCTACCTAACCATTACTAAATTATAAACTGTTTTCCGGTTTGTTTAGAACCGAAAAAAAGCAGGTCAATCTCTAAATGGGAATGGGATCTAAGTGGGAAAAAAAGAAAACAGGGGATGGAGTTTGGAGAGTGGGTGATGTCCTTGTAAGATAAATGCAATTTGGTGGAGGCCGAGAACAAAAAGTGAAAGTGGGGAGTGGGTATCTTGGAGGATTTCTATTACCAGGGGGCTAGGGGAAAGTCATTCACTTAACTACCTAAGAGGCTAAACTTATCGAAGGGCTGGGGTATGACCGGACCAGGAACCGCATGCATCATCAGGCAGAGGACACATACTCATACTTGACTCCTACTTTTTTTTAATCAAAAAGTGTAATCGTTTCCTATCACATCTGATCTTGACTTTACGCTGGTGCTTGAAGAAAGCGATCAGATCCGGATCAGCAAAAGATTCAACCCCCTGGTCATCTCTCAGATGCGACATCCGTTTGTGCTATGGCCAGGATCGCAAGAAACAACATTTGTTGTACCATTTGTCTGTGTGTTCTAAATGCAATCATCTACACAGTTCCCAGTGTACTGCTTTCCCACACAGTCATGTATGTTATTGTATTCTTTTTGGGCGAGTTTGCTGCATTCACTTATTATATGATTGACTGTTTCGTCTCTTTGGCCACATTATCTGCATTTACTGTTTTCCGTCACTAAAGATTCTATTTCCCTGTTCAAGTGTCCTTTTCTTAGCCATACCCAGCTATTTTGTTGGATTCTTCTCCTGTTAGTCTTATGAAGTGTCCATGCAGTTGTTTTTCTTCCCACTTTTCTTTTCTTGTCTTTTTGTTTCTGGTTCTGATTCTGGTACTTACCAAGTTGTTTGTTGGTGTGATGTTTCTTGCTGCAGTGTTCTGGGTTACGTTTTTCTCCAGCTCATTTTTGTGTCTTCCACACAATCTTCTATACTTACCAGTCCTCTTCCCACTTCATTTCTTTTCATGTAGAGTCTCTCTGTATCGTCTTTTGGATGTAGTGTGTTGTGCATGGTCATTAATTTTCTAGTCCTCTGATCAGGGTGCCTGAGTTCTTCTTTAGTCCAGCCTCTGAATGGTTCAGAGTATCTTATTAGTGATACTGCATAGGTGTTTATTGCTTTTACTAGATTTCTGCTATATAGTTTCGTTTCTAAGAGTTTTCTTGTTTTTTGTAAATATTCTTTTCCAATTTTCTATTTAATTTCTGTAGATTTGATGGTGTCTTCTTCCAGAGCTTCCAGATATTTATAGCTTTCCTGTTCGCCTAGTGCCCCTATCTTCTCTTTATTGTCTCCAGTTTTCCCCTTTTCATCTCTAACAGTGCACACTTTTCCATTCCGAATTCGTTTTGAATGTCCTGGTTAAACATTCTGGTCGTATTTATCAGCTTTTCCAGTTCCTTTTTTCTTTTTGCAAATAGTTTCAGGTTGTCCATGTACATGAGGTAGTTTATTCTTTGTTCTGTGTCTGTAAACTTGTATTCGGCATCACATTTACTTAGTATGTAGTTTAGTGGCATCATGACTATGATAAATAGTAGTTATGATAGGGAATCTCCTTGGAAGATGCCTCTCTGTATTTTTTTATCTCAGTCAGGTGCTGTCCTCCAGCTGTCAGTTCTAGTTTTCATGCTTCCATTGTTTTCTTAAAAAGGTTAATAATCCTGTTAGGCATCTTGTATATTTTTAAGCATTCAATTATCCATGCTTGATGGATTCTGTCGTAAGCTTTCTTGTAGTCAATCCATGCCATGGCTATGTTCTTTTTTCTGCTTTTTACCTTCTTCAGGATGTTTTGATCTAAGTATAGCAGATTATACGCCCTTCTTTTCCCTTTTCGGCAACCTTTTTGTTCCTTGGGGAGCAGTCCACGATTGTTTAGGGATTGGTAAATTTGTGCCGTTAGGATTTTCCACATTGTTTGTAAACAGATTATTGGTCTGTAGTTGCTTGGGATCGTTCCCTTTTTGGCATCTATTTGTATTAGCATTATCCTTCCTTTGGTCATCCACTCTGGTATGTCTGTTTAGTAGATACATCCTCTCAGTTTCTGCGCTAGCCTTTCATATCTATAATTTGATTGACCCCACCATTTCTTCTTCTCTGCACCCTCTCTCTCACAGACGTAATGTTACTAGTCTCAGTTTTTTCTATGAACACTATTATGGTATTTGTTCCTAAGAATTGTCTGAGCTATTTCTCCCTTACTTTGTTCAACTTCGTTTGACTTGTTGGGCTAGTAGTCTCCACCAAATCGCTGTTTTCATACCTCACTTTCATATAGCCACCTATTCCAGTAGTTTCTTTCGAAGAACTACAGGCTTATGGAACTCTCTTCCTGCTGACTTTTCCTCCTACTTATAGCTTTGATATTTTCGATAGGTATCTCCTTCATGACTTTTCTATACCGATTTCCATGAAAAATATATATATTTATTGCTTACACACATCTTGGAATGGGTATTCTACTAGTATATATATATAAAATTATGCATGACTAAATGAATAAAATAAAAAATATTTATTGCTTACACACATCTTAGAATGGGGATTCTACTAGTATATATATATATATTTATATATATATATATATATAAATATATAAATATATATAAATATATATATATATATATATATATATATATATATATATATGTGTATATATATATATATATATATATACATACATATATACAATTATGCATAACTAAATAAATAAAAAAATATATATATTTATTGATTACACACATCTTAGAACGGGAATTCTATAGTATATATATATATAAAATAATGCATTACTAAATAAATAAAAAAATATATATTTATTGCTTACACACATCTTAGAATGGGTATTCTACTAGAATATATATATATAAAATTATGCATAACTAAATAAATAAAAAAATATAAATTTATTGCTTACACACATCTTGGAATGGGTATTCTACTAGAATATATATATATATATATATATATATATATATATATATATATATATATATATATATATATATATATATATATATATATATAAAATTATGCATAAATAAATAAAAAAATATAAATTTATTGCTTACACACATCTTGGAATGGGTATTCTACTAGTATATATATATATATATATATATATATATATATATATATATATATTTAAACAATTATGCATAACTAAATACATAAAAAAATATAAATTTATTGCTTACACACATCTTGGAATGGGTATTCTACTAGAATATATATATATATATATATATATATATATATATATATATATATATATATATATATATATATATATATATATATATATTTATATATATATATATATATAAATATATATAAATATATATATATATATATATATATATATATATATATATGTATATATATATATATATATATATATATATATATACATACATATATACAATTATGCATAACTAAATAAATAAAAAAATATATATATTTATTGATTACACACATCTTAGAACGGGAATTCTATAGTATATATATATATAAAATAATGCATTACTAAATAAATAAAAAAATATATATTTATTGCTTACACACATCTTAGAATGGGTATTCTACTAGAATATATATATATAAAATTATGCATAACTAAATATATAAAACAATATAAATTTATTGCTTACACACATCTTGGAATGGGTATTCTACTAGAATATATATATATATATATATATATATATATATATATATATATATATATATATAAAATTATGCATAAATAAATAAAAAAATATAAATTTATTGCTTACACACATCTTGGAATGGGTATTCTACTAGTATATATATATATATATATATATATATATAAACAATTATGCATAACTAAATAAATAAAAAAATATAAATTTATTGCTTACACACATCTTGGAATGGGTATTCTACTAGAATATATATATATATATATATATATATATATATATATATATATATATATATATGTATATATATATATATATAAAAAAATTATACATAACTAAATAAATAAAAAATATAAATTTATTGCATACACACATCTTGGAATGCGAATTCTACTAGTATATATATATATATATATATATATATATATATATATATATATATATATATAAAATTATGCATAACTAAATGAATAAAAAAATATATATTTATTGCTTACACACATTTTGGAAGGGGTATTCTACTAGTATATATATATATATATATATATATATATATATATATACATATAAAATTATGCATACTAAATAAATAAAACAATATATATTTATTGCTTACACATATCTTGGAAGGGGTATTCTACTAGTATATATATATATATATATAAAATTATGCATAACTAAATAAATAAAAAAATATAAATTTATTGCATACACACATCTTGGAATTCGAATTCTACTAGTATATATATATATATATATATATATATATATATATATATATAAAATTATGCATAACTAAATAAATAAAACAATATATATTTATTGCTTACACACATCTTCAGAACGGGTATAATACTAATATATATATTAAAAAAAAATGCATAACTAAATAAAAAAAAAATATATATTTATTGCTTACACACATCTTAGAACGGGTATTCTACTAGTATATATATATAAAAAATAATGCATAACTAAATAAATAAAAAAATATATATTTATTGCTTACACACATCTTAGAACGGGTATTCTACTAGTATATATATATAAAAAATTATGCATAACTAAACAAATACAAAAATATAAATTTATTGCATACACACATCTTGGAATGCGAATTCTACTAGTATATATATATATATCATCATCATCATCATCATCATCATCATCATCATCATCAACCGGTTTATTTGTTGAATCAGGCCACAATTAATCCTCTGATGAGGGTGGGGCCTGATTGTCTAGTCTCGAAATCTAAATCTTCCTCTCCACTCCTGTCTTTGGCAAGGTTTGATGGAATCCATACCCATGGCCTTCCTATCACGTTTGACTACGTCCTCCCAAGTCAACTTGGGTCTGCCAGTGGTGATGTTCTCTGCTGGCACATTCAACTTTCGGACTTTAGCAATCCAGCCATCGCTACGCTCAATGTGACCCAACCAACGCAGTCTGTTCTTCCGCATTATGTCCGTAAGGCTTTTCAAGTCGACCTGTGAGAGCAGGGATTCAAAAGAAACGTACTGTTCAGGCCTCACCAAACAGATCCATCTGACCATTGCCTTGTCATTACGGTGCAGCTTCTTTAGTATGCCAGCAGAGACAGCCCAAGTTTCTGAGCCATACAACAGCACACTTCTGACACATGAGGAGTATACACGCCCTCTCGTAGTTGTTGACAGGTGTTTGTTTGTCAGGATTGGTAGCAGCTCTCTAAATTTTTTCCAGGCACACTTGCAACGTGTAGCTGCCGCGAGTTCACAGCCTCCACCTGATGACAGCACATCTCCAAGATAACAAAAGTCTGTCACTACTTCCAGCTTGTTGTCACCAGTATTCATCTCCGTCATATATATATATTAAATTATGAATAACTAAATAAATAAAACAATATATATTTATTGCTTACACACATCTTGGAAGGGGTATTCTACTAGTATATGTATATATATATATATATATATAAAAAAAAATTATGCATAACTAAATAAATACAACAATATATATTTATTGCTTACACACATCTTGGAAGGGGTATTCTACTAGTATATATATATATAAAATTATGAATAACTTAATAAATAAAAAAATATAAATTTATTGCATACACACATCTTGGAATGCGAATTCTACAAGTATATATATATATATATATATATATATATAAAATTATGCATAACTAAATAAATAAAACAATATATATTTATTGCTTACACACATCTTGGAAGGGGTATTCTACTAGTATATATATATATATATATATATATATATATAAAATTATGCATAACTAAATAAATAAAACAATATATATTTATTGCTTACACACATCTTGGAATGGGTATTCTACTAGAATATATATATATAAAATTATGCATGACTAAATAAATAAAAAAATATAAATTTATTGCATACACACATCTTGGAATGCGAATTCTACTAGTATATATATATATATATATATATATATATATATATATATATATATATATATATATATATATATATATATATATATATATATATATATATATATATAAAATTATGCATAACTAAATAGATAAAACAATATATATTTATTGCTTACACACATCTTGGAACGGGTATTCTACTAGTATATATATTTAAAATAATGCATAACTAAATAAATAAAAAAATTTATATTTATTGCTGGCACACATCTTAGAATGGGTATTCTACTAGTATGTATATATATATATATATATATATATATATATATATATATATATATATATATATATATATATATATATATATATAAAATTATGCATAACTAAATAAATAAAACAATATATATTTATTGCTTACACACATCTTGGAAGGGGTATTCTACTAGTATATATATATATATATATATATTAAATTATGCATAACTAAATAAATAAAAAAATATATATTTATTGCTTACACACATCTTTGAAGGGGTATTCTACTAGTATATATATATATATATATAAAATTATGCATAACTAAATAAATAAAAAAATATATATTTATTGCTAGCACACATCTTAGAATGGGTATTCTACTAGTATGTATATATATATATATATATATATATATATATATATATATATATATATATATATATATAAAATTATGCATAACTAAATATATTAAAAACATATATTTATTGCTTACACACATCTTGGAACGGGTATTCTACTAGTATATATATTTAAAATAATGCATAACTGAATAAATTAAAAAAAATATATTTATTGCTTACACACATCTTAGAACGGGTATTCTACTAGTATATATATATACAAAATTATGTATAACTAAATAAATAAAAAAATATATATTTATTGCTTGCACACATCTTAGAATGGGGATTCTACTAGTATATATATTTAAAATTATGCATAACTAAACAAATAAAAAAATATATATTTATTGCTTACACACATCTTAGAATGAAGATTCTACTAGTATATATATTAAAAATTATGCATAACTAAATAAATAAAAAAATATATATTTATTGCTTACACACATCTTAGAATGGGGATGTTACTAGTATATATATTTAAAATTAAGCATAACTAAATAAAAAAATATATATATATATTTATTGCTTACACACATCTTAGAACGGGTATTCTACTAGAATATATATATAAAAAATTATGCATAACTAAATAAATAAAAAAATATAAATTTATTGCATACACACATCTTGGAATGCGAATTCTACTAATATATATATATATATATATATATATATATATATATATATGTGTATATAAAATTATGCATAACTAAATAAATAAAACAATATATATTTATTGCTTACACACATCTTGGAATAGGTATTCTATTAGAATATACATATATAAAGTTATGCATTACTAAATAAATAAAAAAATATAAATTTATTGCATACACACATCTTGGAATTCGAATTCTACTAGTATATATATATATATATATATATATATATATATAAAATTAGGCATAACTAAATAAATAAAACAATATATATTTATTGCTTACACACATCTTGGAACGGGTATTCTACTAGTATATATATATTAAATTATGCATAACTAAATACATTACAAACATATATTTATTGCTTACACACATCTTGGCACGGTATTCTACTAGTATATATATTAAAAATAATGCATAACTGAATAAATAAAAAAATATATATTTATTGCTTACACACATCTTAGAACAGGAATTCTACTAGTATATATATATAAAAAATTTGCATAACTAAATAAATAAAAAAATATATATTTATTGCTTGCACACATCTTAGAATGGGGATCCTACTAGTATATATATATAAAATTAGTCATAACTAAATAAATAACAAAATATAAATTTATTGCTTACACACATCTTGGAATGGGTATTCTACTAGTATATATATATAAAAAATTATGCATAACTAAATAAATAAATAAAAATATATTTATTGCTTACACACATCTTAGAACAGGTATTCTACTAGTATATATATATAAAAAATTATGCATAACTAAATAAATTTTAAAAAATATATTTATTGCTTACACACAACTTTGAATGCGAATTCTACTAGAATATATATATATATATATATATATATATATATATATATATATATATATATATATATAAATAAATATATATATATATATATAAAATTATGCATAACTAAATAAATAAAAAAATATAAATTTATTGCTTACACACATCTTCGAATGGATATTCTACTAGTATATATATATATATATATATATATATATATATATATATATATATATATATATATATATATATATATATATATATATATAAAAAATTATGCATAAGTAAATAAATAAAAAAATATTTATTTATTGCTTACACACATCTTGGAATGGGTATTCTACAAGAATATATATATAAAAAATTATGCATAACTAAATAAATAAAAAAATATAAAGTTATTGCATACACACATCTTGGAATGCGAATTCTACTAGTATATATATATATATATATATATATATAGTCTCGGAAGTTTCTCAACCATTAAAACTATATAAAAAAACAAAAAAATAAAAAAACTAAAAAAAACTTATAGTCTCAAGTCTTCCAGTGGAAAATCACTCATGTAAGTCAATTTACTTTTTACAGTTATTATATTAGTTAGTTTCTAACACTATTTTTAGGGATCATCAGTTGTTTACCATGAAAAACTGTTTCGGGAATTTAAAATATATATATAAAATTATGCATAACAAAATCAATAAAAAAAAAAATATATTTATTGCTTACACACATCATGGAATGGGTATTCTACTAGAATATATATATATAAAATTATGCATAACTAAATAAATAAAAAAATATAAATTTAATGCATACACACATCTTGGAATGCGAATTCTACTAGTATATATATATATATATATATATATATATATATATATATATATATAAAATTATGCATAACTAAATCAATAAAAAAAAAATATATTTATTGCTTACACACATCAGAGAATGGGTATTCTACTAGAATATATATATATAAAATTATGCATAACTAAATAAATAAAAAAATATAAATTTAATGCATACACACATCTTGGAATGCGAATTCTACTAGTATATATATATATATATATATATATATATATATATATATATATATATATATATATATATATAAAATTAGGCATAACTAAATAAATAAAACAATATATATTTATTGCTTACACACATCTTGGAACGGGTATTCTACTAGTATATATATATAAAATTATGCATAACTAAATACATTAAAAACATATATTTATTGCTTACACACATCTTGGAACGGGTATTCTACTAGTATATATATTTAAAATAATGCATAACTGAATAAATAAATAAAAATATATTTATTGCTTACACACATCTTAGAATAGGGGATTTCACTAGTATATATATTTAACATTATACATAACTAAATAAATAAAAAAATATATATTTATTGCTTACACACATCTTAGAACAGGTATTCTACTAGTATATAAATATAAAATTATGCATAACTAAATAAATAACAAAATATAAATTTATTGCTTACACACATCTTGGAATGGGTATTCTACTAGTATATATATATAAAAAATTATGCATAACTAAATAAATAAAAAAATATATTTATTGCTTACACACATCTTAGAATGGGGATTCTACTAGTATATATATATATATAAAATTATGCATAACTAAATAAATAAAAAAATATAAATTTATTGCTTACACACATCTTGGAATGCGAATTCTACTAGTATATATATATATATATATATATATATATATATATATATATATATATATATATATGTATATATATATATATATAAAATTATGCATAACTAAATAAATAAAACAATATATATTTATTGCTTACACACATCTTGAAACGGGTATTCTACTAGTGTATATATATAAAATTATGCATAACTAAATAAATAAAAAAATATAAATTTATTGCATACACACATCTTGGAATGCGAATTCTACTAGTATATATATATATATATATATATATATATATATATAAAATTATTCATAACTAAATAAATAAAACAATATATATTTATTGCTTACACAAATCTTGAAATGGTATTCTACTAGTATAAATATATAAAATTATGCATAACTAAATAAATAAAAAAAATATAAATTTATTGCATACACACATCTTGGAATGCGAATTCTACGAGAATATATATATATATATATATATATATATATATATATATATATATATATATATATAAAATTATGCATAACTAAATAAATAAAACAATATATATTTATTGCTTACACACATCTTGGAAGGGGTATTCTACTAGTATACATATATATATATATATATATATATATATATATATATATATATATATATATATATATATAAAATTATGCATAACTAATTAAATTAAAAAAATATATATTTATTGCTTACACACATCATGGAATGGGTATTCTACTAGAATATATATATATAAAATTATGCATAACTAAATAAATAAAACAATATATATTTATAACTTACACACATCTTGGAAGGGGTATTCTACTAGTATATATATATATATATATATATATATATATATATATATATATATATATATATATATATATATATATATATATATATATATATATATATATATATAAAATTAGGCATAACTAAATAAATAAAACAATATATATTTATTGCTTACACAATTCTTGGAATGGGTATTCTGCTAGTATATATATATAAAATTATGCATAACTAAATAAATAAAAAAATATAAATTTATTGCATACACACATCTTGGAATGCGAATTCTACTAGAATATATATATATATATATATATATATATATATATATATATATATATATATATATATATATCTATATATCTATATATATATATATATATATATATATATATATATATATATATAATTATGCATAACTAAATAAATAAAACAATATATATTTATTGCTTACACACATCTTGGAACGGGTATTCTACTAGTATATATATTTAAAATAATGCATAACTGAATAAATAATAAAATATATATTTATTGCTTACACACAACTTAGAACGGGTATTCTACTGGTATATATATATAAAAAATTATGCATAACTAAATAAATAAAAAAATATATATTTATTGCTTACACACATCTTAGAATGGGCATTCTACTAGTATATATATTTAAAATTATGCATAACTAAATAAATTTAAAAAAATATATTTATTGCTTACACACATCTTGGAATGCGAATTCTACTAGAATATATATATATATATATATATATTCTTTGTAGAATGGTAGGAAAAATCCCAGCAGAGTGCTCGATTAATTAAGAATCAAAGTTAAAAATTAAGAGCATAATATTTATTTATTCTGGTACAGAAAAATTAGTACAACATTCGTACCGTCGGTTTCAAGCACGGAAGGTCTTACCCATCCGGCTCTCTTCAGCTTCTGTTGTCATCTGTATTTATTTATATATATATATATTTTTTCATATATATTTTTTTATTTTTTACCCCCCTTTTTTATTTCCTTTAATCTTGAATTCTCTCGTGTTTTAAATCTCAACGGTCTTATTACACTAAATTCAAATTTAAACAAACACACACAACACACTGAACAAATAACGCGTCCCAACAAGAGTGTCATGTGACCTCACATTTCCAAAACAGATGACAACAGAAGCTGAAGAGAGCCGGATGGGTAAGACCTTCCGTGCTTGAAACCGACGGTACGAATGTTGTACTAATTTTTCTGTACCAGAATAAATAAATATTATACTCTTAATTTTTAACTTTGATTCTTAATTAATCGAGCACTCTGCTGGGATTTTTCCTACCATTCTACAAAGAATTTACTCAGCCCCTACCAGGAATTACAGTTAAACCCTGTTAGCCTCGTAGTCGAGCACTCTCGGGAAAATTACCAACACCACGGAAAAAACTAATTAACAGGGATTACCACCTATACCCTGGGAAATGGAACTATACACTCTCGGATATTCTACCAAAAATATCCCAACCCCCAAAAAACAAACATATACCAGGATACTCCTGACAAAAATAGTGGACGTCATAGGAAGAATGAGGTGGAAAGTGTTGAATACAGAACAGAGGCAAATGGAAAAAAACTACTACGGCTTAAAATCTGGTAAATACCCGCCAAAAGTAGAGGCCTTAGACAATTTCGAAAAAGACCTACTCAACATTACTCACAACCTAGTTTTTACAAACAAGCAAAATCCATTTCAGAAGACACTTACCGCCGACATAAAAAAACTTAAAAGAGAAAATAACGCACTTGTATTCTCCGACAAAACTAAAAATATTTATAAAATGACTAAAAAGGAAAAAAACAGACCTAACAATTAGCTCCATTACGGATAAATATCAATTAGCCAAGGCAGATACATATAAATCTATTAATAATGATACTACTGAAATAGCTACTAGACTAGGCGTCGAATATAGAATTAATTATTTAGATAAGAGGAAGGCCTTTGTTACTTTAAAAGACCACAAAGAAAACTTCACAAATAAACCCTCATGCAGACTTATCAACCCAGCTAAAAGCGAACTAGGACTAGCAAGCAAATCCATTGTTAAAAATATAGTTAATAAAATTAAGGAAAAAATAAACCTAAGTCTGTGGGGCAATACTAACTCAGTCCTAAATTGGTTCCATAACATACAAGATAAACACAGATGCAAATTCACACAATTAGATATAGTAGACTTCTACCCATCCATTACAAAAGACACCCTAGATAAGGCCTTAACATTTGCACTTTCACACACAAACATCAGTCAACTAGAAAGGGACACAATACTGCAAGCAAGACAAACCCTTCTCTTCTTCGAGGGAAGGGCTTGGGTTAAAAAATCAAACCCAGAGGACCCATTTGATGTTGCAATGGGGGCCTACGACAGTGCAGACATCTGTGACTTAGTCGGCTTGCTTATATTAGATACACTCCAAAATAAATTTCCAGACCATTTCTTTGGTCTCTATAGAGATGACGGACTTTGTCTGTCACGCAACCACAACGGAAACACATTAGATAGATTTAGAAAAGAATTAACAAACACCTTCCATAATCTCGGCTTCAAAATTACCATTAAAACAAATTTAGACCAAGTAAACTTCCTAGATACCACACTGAACCTTAAAAACAATACACACAAACCTTTCCACAAACCCAATGAAACACTCCAATACATACACAAGGGATCCTGCCACCCCCCCACCATCTTTAAAAATTTAATCAATAATATTAGCCAAAGAATTTCAAACCTCTCATCCAGTCCCGAAATTTTCAACCAAGCAGCACCATATTACAACAAAGCGCTCCGCGACAGCGGGTTCAGAGAAGAAATCTCATACACCCCCAACCGAGACCAACCACGGGGGACCCGCAATAGAAGGAGATCGGTGATCTGGTTTTCCCCACCCTATTCGACCAATACCAAAACAAAGGTAGGCCAACTTTTCCTCAAGTTGCTCGACAAACACTTCCCACCCACAAATGAATTACACAAACTTTTTAACAGAAATTCTGTTAAGGTCAGCTATTCCACTGCCCCTTCAATAAGAAAAATTATCTCTGCAGAACCCAAAACAATTACAAACGCAGGCTGCTCATGCCAAGACAAAAACAACTGCCCCCTGGAGGGAAATTGCAAAATCAATTCAATCATATATGAAGCAACCGTCACAGACCAGAATACCAGTAATGCAGAAAAATATATTGGGATGACGAAGGGAAACTTTAAACAAAGGCTATACGCACACAGAAACTCCTTCAGATACAAAAACAAGGCTAATACGGCACTCGTGACCCGAATATGGCAGCTTAAAGAAGAAAATACACCCTTCACCATCAAATGGAAAATAATTGAGAGAAAACCATCCTTCTCTCCAGCCATAAACAGATGTCCTCTATGTGACGCTGAAAAATACCACATTTCAAAGGCCATCATCGATCCGAATACAGCCTGTTTAAATATCCGCGATGAAATATTCAGGGGGTGTGTCCACAAGAGACAAGCATTGCTTATAAACTGGTCTGACCGATTCACATAATGTCTAACTACCCCCCCCCCCTCTACTAATATAAACACAATAAAAACGAACAAATACCTCATCAACCTATATCCACTTAAACTTCAAGAGCAAAAACTCCGACCTTCACAAAAATACAAAAATATTTAATTTATTTATCAGTCACTAGATTACTCTACAAATCCATTTAAACAAACTATATCCACATAAATTCCAAGAGCAAAAACTTCGACTTTCACCAAAATACAAAAATGAAAAAATATTTAATTTTTTATCAGCCACTAGATTAATCTACAAACCCATTTTAACAAACTCAAATATTTCATATTTCCAACTAAGTTACCTCCCTTAGATCCGAATTTCTTCATTAAAATCACTCCAATCTGGGGAAAAGATTCTTACACATTAACGGTTTTTTAGAACGCATACCTTCAAAAATATAACGGCTAATGATACAAATTCATAATTTGGCTCACGGGAATTTCAGAGAAACCCTTTCTTTATTTTTGTTTTTAATCTTTAATTTTTAATTTTTAATTTTTAATTTTATTTTTTATTATTATTATTATTTTTAATCTTTAAATTTATTTTTAATTTATTTTTATTTTTATTTTTATTTATTATATTTTTATTTATTATATTTTTATTCTTTCTATTTTTATTCTTTCTTTCTCTCTCACTCTTTTTTATTCTCTACATTTTTATTCTCTATATATATTTTTTTATTATTTTTTTAATTCCCTTTTTTATTCTTCTTTTTTATACCTTTTTATACTCTTTCTCTTTTTTTATTCTTTTATTCTTAGTATTGAAATGTTTTTATATATATATGTTTTTTTATATTTATTTATATATATATTTTTTCATATATATTTTTTTATTTTTTACCCCCCTTTTTTATTCCCTTTAATCTTGAATTCTCTCGTGTTTTAAATCTCAACGGTCTTATTACACTAAATTCAAATTTAAACAAACACACACAACACACTGAACAAATAACGCGTCCCAACAAGAGTGTCATGTGACCTCACATTTCCAAAACAGATGACAACAGAAGCTGAAGAGAGCCGGATGGGTAAGACCTTCCGTGCTTGAAACCGACGGTACGAATGTTGTACTAATTTTTCTGTACCAGAATAAATAAATATATATATATATATATATATATATATATATATATATATATATATATATATATATATATATATATATATATATAAAATTATGCATAACTAAATAAATAAAACAATATATATTTATTGCTTACACACATCTTGGAACGGGTATTCTACTAGTATATATATTTTAAATAATGCATAACTGAATAAATAAAAAAAAATATATTTATTGCTTACACACATCTTAGAATGGGGATTCTACTAGTATATATATTTAACATTATGCATAACTAAATAAATAAAAAAAAATATATTTATTGCTTACACACATCTTAGAATGGGGATTTCACTAGTATATATATTTAACATTATGCATAACTAAATAAATAAAAAAATATATATTTATTGCTTACACACATCTTAGAATGGGTATTCTACTAGAATATATATATAAAATTATGCATAACTAAATAAATAACAAAATATAAATTTATTGCTTACACACATCTTGGAATGGGTATTCTACTAGTATATATATATAAAAAATTATGCATAACTAAATAAATAAAACAATATATATTTATTGCTTACACACATCTTGGAATGGGTATTCGACTAGTATATATACATAAAATTATGCATAACTAAATAAATAAAACAATATATATTTATTGCTTACACACATCTTGGAATGGGTATTCTACTAGTATATATATATAAAATTATGCATAACTAAATAATTAAAACAATATATATTTATTGCTTACACACATCTAGGAATGGGTATTCTACTAGTATATATATATAAAATTATGCATAACTAAATAAATAAAACAATATATATTTATTGCTTACACACATCTTGGAATGGGTATTCGACTAGTATATATATATAAAATTATGCATAACTAAATAAATAAAACAATATATATTTATTGCTTACACACATCTAGGAATGGGTATTCTACTAGTATATATATATAAAATTATGCATAACTAAATAATTAAAACAATATATATTTATTGCTTACACACATCTTGGAACGGGTATTCTACTTGTATATATATAAAATTATGCATAACTAATTAAATAAAAAAAAAATATTTATTGCTTACACACATCTTGGAACGGGTAGTCTACTAGTATATATATATATAAAATACTGCATAACTAATTAAATAAAAAAAAAATATTTATTGCTCACACACATCTTGGAATGGGTATTCTACTAGTATATATATATAAAATTATGCATAACTAATTAAATAAAAAAAAAATATTTATTGCTGACACACATCTTGGAATGGGTATTCTACTAGTATATATATATAAAATTATGCATAACTAATTAAATAAAAAAAAAATATTTATTGCTGACACACATCTTGGAATGGGTATTCTACTAGTATATATATATAAAATTATGCATAACTAATTAAATAAAAAAAAATATATTTATTGCTTACACACATCATGGAATGGGTATTCGACTAGTAAATATATATATATATAATTATGAATAACTAAAAAAAATTTTTAAAAAAAGATAAAATTATTGCTTACAAACATCTTGGAATGGGTACTCTACTAGTATATATATATAAAATTATACATTAATAAATAAATAAAAAAATATATTTGTTGCATACACATATCTTGGAACAGGTATTCTACTAGTATATATATATATATATATATATATATATATATATATATATAAAATCATGCATAACTAAATAAATAAAAAAAAATATATTTATTGCTTACACACATCTTTGAACGGGTATTCTACTAGTATATATATATATATATATATAAAATTATGCATAACTAAATAAATAAAAAAATATATATTTATTGCTTACACACATCTTGGAACGGGTATTCTACTAGTATATATATATATATATATATATATATATATATATATATATATATATATAAAATTATGTATAACTAAATAAATAAAACAATATATATTTATTGCTTACACACATCTTGGAACGGGTATTCTACTAGTATATATATATAAAATTATGCATAACTAATTAAATAAAAAAAAATATATATTTATTGCTTACACACATTTTAGAATGGGTATTCTACTAGTATATATATATATATAAAATTATGCATAACTAAATAAAAAAAACTGTATATTTATTGCTTACACACATCTTGGAATGGGTATTCTACTAGTATATATATATACAATTAAGCATTACTATATGAATAAAAAAATATATATTTATTGCATACACACATATTGGAATGGGTATTCTATAAGTATATATATATATATATATATATATATATATATATATATATATATATATATATAAAATTATGCATAGCTAAATAAGAAAAAAAACTGTATATTTATTGCTTACACACATCTTGGAATGGGTATTCAACAAGTACATATATATATATACAATTATGCATTACTAAATAAATAAATAAATAAATATATATTTATTGCTTACACACATCTTGGAATGGATAGTCTACTAGTATATAGTAATATATATATATATATATATATATATATATATATATAAAATCATGCATTACTAAATAAATAAAAAAAGATATATTTATTGCATACACACATCTTGGAATGAGTATTCTACTAGTATATATATATATAAAATTATGCATAACTAAATAAATAAAAAAATATATATTTATAGCGCACACACATCTTGGAACGGGTATTCTACTAGTATATATATATATACATATATATATATATATATATATATATATAAAATTATGTATAACTAAATAAATTAAAGAACTATATTAATTGCTTAAAGACATATTACAACCGGTATTCTACTAATATGTATATATATAAAATTATGCATAACTAAATAAATAAAACAATATATATTTATTGCTTACACACATCTTGGAACGGGTATTCTACTAGTATATATATATATAAAATTATGCATAACTAAATAAATAAAAAAAATATATATTTATTGCTTACACACATCTGTGAATAGGTATTCTACTAGAATATATATATAAAATTATGCATAACTAAATAAATAAAACAATATATATTTATTGCTTACACACATCTTGAAACGGGTATTCTACTAGTGTATATATATAAAATTATGCATAACTAAATAAATAAAAAAATATAAATTTATTGCATACACACATCTTGGAATGCGAATTCTACTAGTATATATATATATATATATATATATATATATATATATATATATATATATATATAAAATTATGCATAACTAAATAAATAAAACAATATATATTTATAACTTACACAAATCTTGGAATGGTATTCTACTAGTATAAATATATAAAATTATGCATAAGGAAATAAATAAAAAAATATAAATGTATTGCATACACACATCTTGGAATGCGAATTCTACTAGAATATATATATATATATATATATATATATATATATATATATATATATATATATATATATATATATATATATATATATATATAAAATTATGCATAACTAAATAAATAAAACAATATATATTTATTACTTACACACATCTTAGAACAGGTATTCTACTAGTATATATATATGAAATTATGCATAACTGAATAAATAAAAAAAAAAATATTTATTGCTTACACACATCTTAGAACGGGTATTCTACTAGTATATATATATAAAAAATTATGCATAACAAAATAAATAAAACAATATATATTTATTGCTTACACACATCTTGAAACCGGTATTCTACTAGTATATATATATAAAAAATTATGCATAACTAAATAAATAAAAAAATATATATTTATTGCTTGATCACATCTTAGAATGGGTATTCTACTAGTATATATATATATATATATATATATAAAATTATGCATAACTAAATAAATAAAAAAATATATATTTATTGCTCACACACATTTTGGAACAGGTATTCTGCTAGTAAATATATATATAAAATTATGCATAACTAAATAAATAAAAACAATATATATGTATTTCTTACACACATCTTGGAACGGGTATTCTACTAGAATATATATACATATAAATTATTTATAACTAAATAAATTAAAAAATATATATTTATTGCTTACAAACATCTTGGAATGGGTATTCTACTAGTATATATATATAAAATCATGCATAACTAAATAAAAAAACAATATATATTTATTGCTTACACACATCTTGGAACGGGTATTCTACTAGTATATATATATAAAATTATGCATAACTAAATAAATAAAAAATATATATATTTGTTGCATACACATCTTGGAATAGGTATTCTACTAGTATATATATATATAAAATTATGCATAACTAAATAAATAAAAAAAATATATATTTATTGCTTACACACATTTTAGAATGGGTATTCTACTAGTATATATATATATATAAAATTATGCATAACTAAATAAAAAAAACTGTATATTTATTGCTTACACACATCTTGGAATGGGTATTCTACTAGTATATATATATACAATTAAGCATTACTATATGAATAAAAAAATATATATTTATTGCATACACACATATTGGAATGGGTATTCTATAAGTATATATATATATATATATATATATATATATATATATATAAAATTATGCATAGCTAAATAAGAAAAAAAACTGTATATTTATTGCTTACACACATCTTGGAATGGGTATTCAACAAGTACATATATATATATACAATTATGCATTACTAAATAAATAAATAAATAAATATATATTTATTGCTTACACACATCTTGGAATGGATAGTCTACTAGTATATAGTAATATATATATATATATATATATATATATATATATATATATATATATAAAATCATGCATTACTAAATAAATAAAAAAAGATATATTTATTGCATACACACATCTTGGAATGAGTATTCTACTAGTATATATATATATAAAATTATGCATAACTAAATAAATAAAAAAATATATATTTATTGCGCACACACATCTTGGAACGGGTATTCTACTAGTATATATATATATACATATATATATATATATATATATATATATATATATATAAAATTATGTATAACTAAATAAATTAAAGAACTATATTAATTGCTTAAAGACATATTACAACCGGTATTCTACTAATATGTATATATATAAAATTATGCATAACTAAATAAATAAAACAATATATATTTATTGCTTACACACATCTTGGAACGGGTATTCTACTAGTATATATATATATAAAATTATGCATAACTAAATAAATAAAAAAAAATATATTTATTGCTTACACACATCTGTGAATAGGTATTCTACTAGAATATATATATAAAATTATGCATAACTAAATAATTAAAACAATATATATTTATTGCTTACACACATCTAGGAATGGGTATTCTACTAGTATATATATATAAAATTATGCATAACTAAATAAATAAAACAATATATATTTATTGCTTACACACATCTTGGAATGGGTATTCGACTAGTATATATATATAAAATTATGCATAACTAAATAAATAAAACAATATATATTTATTGCTTACACACATCTAGGAATGGGTATTCTACTAGTATATATATATAAAATTATGCATAACTAAATAAATAAAACAATATATATTTATTGCTTACACACATCTAGGAATGGGTATTCTACTAGTATATATATATAAAATTATGCATAACTAAATAAATAAAACAATATATATTTATTGCTTACACACATCTAGGAATGGGTATTCTACTAGTATATATATATAAAATTATGCATAACTAAATAAATAAAACAATATATATTTATTGCTTACACACATCTAGGAATGGGTATTCTACTAGTATATATATATAAAATTATGCATAACTAAATAAATAAAACAATATATATTTATTGCTTACACACATCTTGGAACGGGTATTCTACTTGTATATATATAAAATTATGCATAACTAATTAAATAAAAAAAAAATATTTATTGCTTACACACATCTTGGAACGGGTATTCTACTAGTATATATATATAAAATACTGCATAACTAATTAAATAAAAAAAAAAATATTTATTGCTGACACACATCTTGGAATGGGTATTCTACTAGTATATATATATAAAATTATGCATAACTAAATAATTAAAACAATATATATTTATTGCTTACACACATCTAGGAATGGGTATTCTACTAGTATATATATATAAAATTATGCATAACTAAATAAATAAAACAATATATATTTATTGCTTACACACATCTTGGAATGGGTATTCGACTAGTATATATATATAAAATTATGCATAACTAAATAAATAAAACAATATATATTTATTGCTTACACACATCTTGGAATGGGTATTCTACTAGTATATATATATAAAATTATGCATAACTAAATAATTAAAACAATATATATTTATTGCTTACACACATCTAGGAATGGGTATTCTACTAGTATATATATATAAAATTATGCATAACTAAATAAATAAAACAATATATATTTATTGCTTACACACATCTTGGAATGGGTATTCGACTAGTATATATATATAAAATTATGCATAACTAAATAAATAAAACAATATATATTTATTGCTTACACACATCTAGGAATGGGTATTCTACTAGTATATATATATAAAATTATGCATAACTAAATAATTAAAACAATATATATTTATTGCTTACACACATCTTGGAACGGGTATTCTACTTGTATATATATAAAATTATGCATAACTAATTAAATAAAAAAAAAATATTTATTGCTTACACACATCTTGGAACGGGTAGTCTACTAGTATATATATATATAAAATACTGCATAACTAATTAAATAAAAAAAAAAATATTTATTGCTCACACACATCTTGGAATGGGTATTCTACTAGTATATATATATAAAATTATGCATAACTAATTAAATAAAAAAAAAATATTTATTGCTGACACACATCTTGGAATGGGTATTCTACTAGTATATATATATAAAATTATGCATAACTAATTAAATAAAAAAAAAATATTTATTGCTGACACACATCTTGGAATGGGTATTCTACTAGTATATATATATAAAATTATGCATAACTAATTAAATAAAAAAAAATATATTTATTGCTTACACACATCATGGAATGGGTATTCGACTAGTAAATATATATATATATAATTATGAATAACTAAAAAAAATTTTTAAAAAAAGATAAAATTATTGCTTACAAACATCTTGGAATGGGTACTCTACTAGTATATATATATAAAATTATACATTAATAAATAAATAAAAAAATATATTTGTTGCATACACATATCTTGGAACAGGTATTCTACTAGTATATATATATATATATATATATATATATATATATATATATATAAAATCATGCATAACTAAATAAATAAAAAAAAATATATTTATTGCTTACACACATCTTTGAACGGGTATTCTACTAGTATATATATATATATATATATAAAATTATGCATAACTAAATAAATAAAAAAATATATATTTATTGCTTACACACATCTTGGAACGGGTATTCTACTAGTATATATATATATATATATATATATATATATATATATATATATATAAAATTATGTATAACTAAATAAATAAAACAATATATATTTATTGCTTACACACATCTTGGAACGGGTATTCTACTAGTATATATATATAAAATTATGCATAACTAATTAAATAAAAAAATATATATATTTATTGCTTACACACATTATGGAATGGGTATTCGACTAGTAAATATATATATATATAATTATGAATAACTAAATAAATAAAAAAAGATATAATTATTGCTTACAAACATCTTGGAATGGGTGTTCTACTAGTATATATATATAAAATTTTACATTACTAAATAAAAAAAAAATATATATATTTGTTGCATACACATATCTTGGAACGGGTATTCTACTAGTATATATATAAATATAAAATTATGCATAACTAAATAAATAAAAAAATATATATTTATTGCTTACACACATCTTGGAACGGGTATTCTACTAGTATATATATATATATATATATATAAAATTATGCATAACTAAATGAATTAAAAAATATATATTTATTGCTTTCACACATCTTGGAACGGGTATTCTGCTAGTATATATATATAAAATTATGCATAACTAAATAAATTTAAAAAATATATTTATTGCTAACACACATCTTGGAACGGGTATTCTACTAGTATATATATATATATATAAAATCATGCATAACTAAATAAATTAAAAAATATATATTTATTGCTTACACACATCTTGGAACGGGTATTCTATAGTATATATATATAAAATTATGCATAACTAGTTAAATAAAAAATAAAAAATATTTATTGCTTACACACATCATGGAATGAGTATTCGACTAGTAAATATATATATATATAATTATGAATAACTAAATAAATAAAAAAAGATATATTTATTACTTACAAACATCTTGGAACGGGTATTCTACTAGTATATATATTTAAAATTATACATTACTAAATAAATAAAAAAATATATATATTTGTTGCATACACATATCTTGGAATGGGTATTCTACTAGTATATATATATATATAAAATTATGCATAACTAAATAAATAAAAAATTATATATTTATTGCTCACACACATCTTGGAACGGGTATTCTACTAGTATATATATATATATATATTAAATTATGCATAACTAAATAATAAAAAAAAATATATATTTATTGCTTACACACATCTTGGAACAGGTATTCTACTAGTATATATATATAAAATTATGCATAACTAAATAAATTTAAAACATATATTTATTGCTTACACACATCTTAGAACGGGTATTCTACTAGTATATAAATATAAAATTATGCATAACTAAATAAATAACAAAATATAAATTTATTGCTTACACACATCTTGGAATGGGTATTCTACTAGTATATATATATAAAAAAATTATGCATAACTAAATAAATAAAAAAATATATATTTATTGCTTACACACATCTTGAAACGGGTATTCTACTAGTGTATATATATAAAATTATGCATAACTAAATAAATAAAAAAATATAAATTTATTGCATACACACATCTTGGAATGCGAATTCTACTAGTATATATATATATATATATATATATATATATATATATATATATATATATAAAATTATGCATAACTAAATAAATAAAACAATATATATTTATAACTTACACAAATCTTGGAATGGTATTCTACTAGTATAAATATATAAAATTATGCATAAGGAAATAAATAAAAAAATATAAATTTATTGCATACACACATCTTGGAATGCGAATTCTACTAGAATATATATATATATATATATATATATATATATATATATATATATATATATATATATATAGATTTAGATTTTTCACTTATAAAATAGATCATTCAGTGAAGACCGGGGTTGTTCCAATAAAAAACAAGCTCGATGATACTCGATTACAGAGTACAGAGCATTTATATGTGATTTTATGAAGGCTTACCAAATCATTCCTTTCAAGACACCAATGATCACCATTAAAGATATTTTTTCTTACAAATACTATTTATTCAAATTAAATGTTTTTTCCTACACGTGTTTCACTACCAAGCAGTTACTTGCTTGGCAGATCATCAGGGAAATTAAATGTCTGGAATACTGGTTTCAACTGCCGACAAAACACAATGTGGCGTTGTAATAGTTGAGGTCACTTAAGAAGAGAAGAGGAAAAAAAATAAAAAATAAAAATAAAAATAAAAATAAAAGTCAAACTTAAAAAGCAAGGAAGAACAACGATAAAAAAAAAGAAAGTCCTAGAAAAGTCTTAGAAAAGTAGCTTGTGCATTATTTCTTCCACCAAGCCAACAAGCAAATAATCGGTCCCAAATACATTCAATAAAACCACAAAACCGGAACAATGTGCGATAATACACTTTCACGTCGGCCGGTACAATGATGAATAAATCCCCCCCCCCCACAAGAAAACAAAAGAACTAAATCATTCAAGATACCGCTCACAAGTTACCATTCCAATCCAATGATAGTACGGGAATTCTAAATCCAATTTCTCACAAAGAAAAGTCAACACAAATGTTCGTCCGAGTTCAAAGAGTCTTATTTCAATTGTTGATTTATTACCCTTCGAAATAAACACACGACGAGTTGAATGTCAATCCCGCAGAAAACTCCCTTCCATCAAGAAAAAATCTTAATATAGAAACTATTTATTCAAAATACTGTTTCTAAAAATATTTATTATTAAACCTATTCCTTATAGAAATTAATTATCTAGTGTCTGGAACGTCATTTTACATTTTGGGAAAATATCCTTCATTTAATTAACTGCCGAATTATTATCGTTTTGTTGTTTAACGAAGTGAAAAAAGCCCATATTTATTGCTTACACACATCTTAGAACAGGTATTCTACTAGTATGTATATATATAAAATTATGCATAACTAAATAAATAAAAACAATATATATGTATTGCTTACACACATCTTGGAACGGGTATTCTACTAGAATATATATATATATAAATTATTTATAACTAAATAAATTAAAAAATATATATTTATTGCTTACAAACATCTTGGAATGGGTATTCTACTAGTATATATATATAAAATCATGCATAACTAAATAAAAAAACAATATATATTTATTGCTTACACACATCTTGGAACGGGTATTCTACTAGTATATATATATAAAATTATGCATAACTAAATAAATAAAAAAAAAATATATTTATTGCTTACACACATTTTAGAATGGGTATTCTACTAGTATATATATATATATAAAATTATGCATAACTAAATAAAAAAAACTGTATATTTATTGCTTACACACATCTTGGAATGGGTATTCTACTAGTATATATATATACAATTAAGCATTACTATATGAATAAAAAAATATATATTTATTGCATACACACATATTGGAATGGGTATTCTATAAGTATATATATATATATATATATATATATATATATATATATATATATATATATATAAAATTATGCATAACTAAATAAGAAAAAAAACTGTATATTTATTGCTTACACACATCTTGGAATGGGTATTCAACAAGTACATATATATATACAATTATGCATTACTAAATAAATAAATAAATAAATATATATTTATTGCTTACACACATCTTGGAATGGATAGTCTACTAGTATATAGTTATATATATATATATATATATATATATATATATATATATATATATATATATATATATATATATATAAATTATGCATAACTAAATAAATAAAAAAATATATATTTATTGCGCACACACATCTTGGAACGGGTATTCTACTAGTATATATATATATACATATATATATATATATATATATATAAAATTATGTATAACTAAATAAATTAAAGAACTATATTAATTGCTTAAAGACATATTACAACCGGTATTCTTCTAATATGTATATATATAAAATTATGCATAACTAAATAAATAAAACAATATATATTTATTGCTTACACACATCTAGGAATGGGTATTCTACTAGTATATATATATAAAATTATGCATAACTAAATAAATAAAACAATATATATTTATTGCTTACACACATCTTGGAATGGGTATTCGACTAGTATATATATATAAAATTATGCATAACTAAATAAATAAAACAATATATATTTGTTGCTTACACACATCTAGGAATGGGTATTCTACTAGTATATATATATAAAATTATGCATAACTAAATAAATAAAACAATATATATTTATTGCTTACACACATCTAGGAATGAGTATTCTACTAGTATATATATATAAAATTATGCATAACTAAATAAATAAAACAATATATATTTGTTGCTTACACACATCTAGGAATGGGTATTCTACTAGTATATATATATAAAATTATGCATAACTAAATAAATAAAACAATATATATTTATTGCTTACACACATCTAGGAATGGGTATTCTACTAGTATATATATATAAAATTATGCATAACTAAATAAATAAAACAATATATATTTATTGCTTACACACATCTAGGAATGGGTATTCTACTAGTATATATATATAAAATTATGCATAACTAAATAAATAAAACAATATATATTTGTTGCTTACACACATCTAGGAATGGGTATTCTACTAGTATATATATATAAAATTATGCATAACTAAATAAATAAAACAATATATATTTATTGCTTACACACATCTAGGAATGGGTATTCTACTAGTATATATATATAAAATTATGCATAACTAAATAAATAAAACAATATATATTTGTTGCTTACACACATCTAGGAATGGGTATTCTACTAGTATATATATATAAAATTATGCATAACTAAATAAATAAAACAATATATATTTATTGCTTACACACATCTAGGAATGGGTATTCTACTAGTATATATATATAAAATTATGCATAACTAAATAAATAAAACAATATATATTTGTTGCTTACACACATCTAGGAATGGGTATTCTACTAGTATATATATATAAAATTATGCATAACTAAATAAATAAAACAATATATATTTATTGCTTACACACATCTTGGAATGGGTATTCGACTAGTATATATATATAAAATTATGCATAACTAAATAAATAAAACAATATATATTTATTGCTTACACACATCTAGGAATGGGTATTCTACTAGTATATATATATAAAATTATGCATAACTAAATAAATAAAACAATATATATTTGTTGCTTACACACATCTAGGAATGGGTATTCTACTAGTATATATATATAAAATTATGCATAACTAAATAAATAAAACAATATATATTTATTGCTTACACACATCTAGGAATGGGTATTCTACTAGTATATATATATAAAATTATGCATAACTAAATAAATAAAACAATATATATTTGTTGCTTACACACATCTAGGAATGGGTATTCTACTAGTATATATATATAAAATTATGCATAACTAAATAAATAAAACAATATATATTTATTGCTTACACACATCTAGGAATGGGTATTCTACTAGTATATATATATAAAATTATGCATAACTAAATAAATAAAACAATATAAATTTATTGCTTACACACATCTTGGAATGGGTATTCTACTAGTATATATATATAAAATTATGCATAACTAAATAAATAAAACAATATATATTTGTTGCTTACACACATCTAGGAATGGGTATTCTACTAGTATATATATATAAAATTATGCATAACTAAATAAATAAAACAATATATATTTATTGCTTACACACATCTAGGAATGGGTATTCTACTAGTATATATATATAAAATTATGCATAACTAAATAAATAAAACAATATATATTTATTGCTTACACACATCTTGGAACAGGTATTCTACTTGTATTTATATAAACTTATGCATAACTAATTAAATAAAAAAATAAAAATTTATTGCTTACACACATCTTGGAACGGGTATTCTACTAGTATATATATATAAAATACTGCATAACTAATTAAATAAAAAAAAAATATTTATTGCTGACACACATCTTGGAATGGGTATTCTACTAGTATATATATATAAAATTATGCATAACTAATTAAATAAAAAAAAAATATTTATTGCTGACACACATCTTGGAATGGGTATTCTACTAGTATATATATATAAAATTATGCATAACTAATTAAATAAAAAAAAAAATATTTATTGCTGACACACATCTTGGAATGGGTATTCTACTAGTATATATATATAAAATTATGCATAACTAATTAAATAAAAAAAAAATATATTTATTGCTTACACACATCATGGAATGGGTATTCGACTAGTAAATATATATATATATATATAATTATGAATAACTAAATAAATTAAAAAAAAAAGATTAAATTATTGCTTACAAACATCTTGGAATGGGTACTCTACTAGTATATATATATAAAATTATACATTAATAAATAAATAAAAAAAAAATATATTTGTTGCATACACATATCTTGGAATAGGTATTCTACTAGTATATATATATATATATATATATATATATAAAATCATGCATAACTAAATAAATAAAAAAATATATATTTATTGCTTACACACATCTTTGAACGGGTATTCTACTAGTATATATATATATATATAAAATTATGCATAACTAAATAAATAAAAAAATATATATTTATTGCTTACACACATCTTGGAACGGGTATTCTACTAGTATATATATAAATATATATATATATATATATATATATATATATATATATATATATATATAAAATTATGTATAACTAAATAAATAAAACAATATATATTTATTGCTTACACACATCTTGGAACAGGTATTCTACTAGTATATATATATAAAATTATGCATAACTAATTAAATAAAAAAATATATATATTTATTGCTTACACACATTATGGAATGGGTATTCGACTAGTAAATATATATATATATAATTATGAATAACTAAATAAATAAAATAAGATATAATTATTGCTTACAAACATCTTGGAATGGGTGTTCTACTAGTATATATATATAAAATTTTACATTACTAAATAAATTAAAAAAAAAAATATATTTGTTGCATACACATATCTTGGAACGGGTATTCTACTAGTATATATATAAATATAAAATTATGCATAACTAAATAAATAAAAAAATATATATTTATTGCTTACACACATCTTGGAACGGGTATTCTACTAGTATATATATATATATATATATATATATATAAAATCATGCATAACTAAATGAATTAAAAAATATATATTTATTGCTTTCACACATCTTGGAACGGGTATTCTGCTAGTATACATATATAAAATCATGCATAACTAAATAAATTAAAAAATATATATTTATTGCTTACACACATCTTGGAACGGGTATTCTATAGTATATATATATAAAATTATGCATAACTAGTTAAATAAAAAATAAAAAATATTTATTGCTTACACACATCATGGAATGAGTATTCGACTAGTAAATATATATATATATAATTATGAATAACTAAATAAATAAAAAAAGATATATTTATTACTTACAAACATCTTGGAACGGGTATTCTACTAGTATATATATTTAAAATTATACATTACTAAATAAATTAAAAAAAATATATATTTGTTGCATACACATATCTTGGAATGGGTATTCTACTAGTATATATATATATATAAAATTATGCATAACTAAATAAATAAAAAATTATATATTTATTGCTCACACACATCTTGGAACGGGTATTCTACTAGTATATATATATATATATATATTAAATTATGCATAACTAAATAATAAAAAAAAATATATATTTATTGCTTACACACATCTTGGAACAGGATTCTACTAGTATATATATATAAAATTATGCATAACTAAATAAATTTAAAACATATATTTATTGCTTACACACATCTTGGAACGGGTATTCTACTAGTATATATATAAATATATATATATATATATATATATATATATATATATATATATATATATATATATATATATATAAAATTATGCATAACTAAATAAATTTAAAAATATATATATATTTATTGCTTACACACATCTTGGAATGGGTATTCTACTAGTATATATATATACAATTATGCATTACTAAATAAATAAAAAAAATATATATTTATTGCTTACAAACATCTTTGAATGGGTATTTTACCAGTATATATATATGTAAAATTATGCATGACTAAATAAATAAAACAATATATATTTATTCCTAACACACATCTTGGAATGGGTATTCTACTAGTATATATATATAAAATTATGCATTACTAAATAAATAAAAAAATATATATTTATTGCATACACACATCTTTGAATGGGTATTCTATAGTATATATATATAAAATTATGCATAACTATTTTTTTTTCAGGAGGAATCATAACTTCCAACGTATCACAAGAATTCTGCTGGCTCTCAAAGAACTTGGACATGACAAGTTCATGCTGTCATGGATGAAATTTCTAGCTGATCTAATATACAAGGAAAAGAAGTTGAACCAAGCAGAGGAGAGTTTTGATAAATTTTGGATTGGTTCTTTGGATGCTGAAGACAAGAATAAAATAGTAAAATACAGGAATGAGTTATTACAAAATCAACCTAAATCTACATCTTCAGGTTTAGAAAGAGATATTAAAGAACCCTCTTACAATAAGCATCTTCATAGTAGACCGAATAATGCAAAAGAGCAAATTTCTTCAATTCCTGAAACCAACGAGCCACGGACAGATAAGTGGGGATTCCTTCCGTGTGATACCACTAACGATACAGAAGAAATAACTTCTCCTGCTAATACTACCCCTAATATAATAGGTGTTCCTTCAGTTCCAGATAGTCCAAAAGATAATGTAATTACGACTAATTCTTCTACAATTTCTGGAAGTACCCACAATCCACCCGCAAATGCTCCTCCAATTTCTGATAGCCCAAAAGATAATGTAATTATGACTTCTCCTTCTACAGCTCCTGAAAGTACCCCTAGTATATCTGCAAATGCTCCTTCAATTCCTGATAGGTCAAAAAATAACAATGTAATAACTACTGTTTCTTCTGATATGGTTCCTGGAAATACCCCTAATATATCCGCAAATCCTATACTTTCCCCAATTTCTGATATGAAAAGCAACACTCTAGAAATAGCACCAGTAGATATTAGTGGAGAAAACATTCCTAATATAAATGCTAATGACAATGAAATGAAAACATCTACCAAAACTAACGATTCCTTTATATCCAAACATACCGGGAATATTTTCACTTCTTTCGATTCATTTACTTAAGTTTTACAACTGAAATTGTATCAAAGCATTTCTTTTTCAATTGATACCAACACTAATTGTCAGTGTGTTCTTTCTTTTCTAAGGCTAACTTTAGTTACCATCAGAGAGAAAGCACCTTTATTTAACCAAGAATATACAAATTTTACACTAAAAGAAAAGAACGTGATCTTATTTAGAAAGATAGCCTATCACTAAATGCCTTAAATTCTTCTAGATACTTTACCAAGATGATAAATCGTACCCAAAAAGTTGGAATCTGTGGAAAGTACAGTACCAGATATGGTGCCTACCTCAACTCGCTGGACAAGAATTGCTGTTTTCTGGGTCGGAATCTAACACTTATCGTTGGCTAGTTTTTGACCTTGAAGTATGTTTTTTTAGCTCCTTATATTAAGTGGATTCATGCCTCGTCTGGAGCGATTTCCATAAAAGAAAAATGTCACACATAGATTGAAGTATATTTCTACCAAATATGGTTGCATTGCAGAAAAGATTGTAAATTCTATTAAGAATTCCATGGGTGGCATTTTTGTGGTTCACCTTGTATCTACAACCAATCCGCAACTCACCAGGGAGAGTCAATCCACTAAATATACCTAAATGGTTTTATATGTACCTAATTTTGCCGATATTTATATGTGTTACTTAGTGTACGTTCTGTGTTTTTCATCATGTCTGCATTGGGAAATATGTCATTTGAATGTGTTTCTCAGCGTGGGAAATTCTTTTGTGAAATAAACTTTGTCTTTCCAATTTCAAGCTGGACCATTTTAGTTCTTATTCTTATTCTATTACCCCCCCCCCCCTTCGTTTTATTTCACTGGTATACTTAAGAATGTCAAATTTATCTGAAAAAGGGAAAAATCCGCAATGCACCGGGAAGAATCAATCCACTAATATACCTAAATGGTTCCATACGTATCTATTTTTGTCTGTATTTACATTTGTTCCTATTTACTTGCCTCCCCACGAGGTGAAAGTTAGACACAAGGTCGGTTTTTAATGTGGGGAAAATCCAGCTCACCAAACTAGGACACTCTGGATTGGAACGAAAATAAAAATTGCCTCAATCTAGAAAGATTTCTCCTTCACTGACCGAGGACAGAATAGACTAAGTGTAGCATCAGAACAGATACTACACTTTGATCCTAGCCAAAAAGGACTCTGGCATTATTTATTACTTGGTGTACTTTCTTTGTATTTTGTGATGCCTGCATTAGGAAATACAGTGTAACCCGGATATAAGAGAGCTGTCTGGACCGGAGAATAAGTCTCTTATATCCGGGTTTCTCTTATATCCGGGTATGGTCTATTTTGTTTATGTAAGTATGGAAACACCACATATAACGCTTTATATACACAGAACACTAGTTTATAGGTCATAGAAAGACTCACCAATGAGATGCGAAAATTTAGCAAAGTCTTTTGACTGATTTACGACATCACACTGTCACTCAAAACGAACTCTCTTATATCCGGGTCTCTAATATCCGGGTCTAATTTATAGACATTAACACATATTATAATGTGGCGCAGAGACAATGTCTCTTATATTTGGGTTTCTCTTATATCCGGTGCTCTTATATCCGGGTTACACTGTATATGTAATTTTAATGACCTTTTGTTGGATCATTCTATCGCTCCAGAAAGTATCTCACTCCTGATGCAATCTTCTACCTGTAGAAGAGTTAACTACATCCTAAGCTGGAGAGCTGTTGCCACATCTGGGGAGGTGCTGTTAAAAGAACCCTTTCCGGCCTTGTAGAGTAAAAAAAATCGATTTTTAAAATCTAGTGGGCGATGCCCTCTTCTCTACCCTACAGCTTCTTTCTCACAGAAGAGAGGTTGCTAGTCTTTCTCGACTCCATCGTTATTTTCATGGTAGATGCTCAACTGAGCTTCAATCTAGGCCCCTCCCCCCCTGTTAAACATTCACAACAAAGACTCGTCTAGCTACAACCATGGTAAATAATTTCCCTTTCTTCCTCTATGCACCTTAAACTGAAAAAGAACTTCCATGAGCAAAGTTCATTTCTAAGAACTATCCATCTGTGGAACACAATACCACAGGGCTGCTTCCCATCTGACTACAACATGGTCATTTTCAAGTCTAATATTTACAAATTCTTGTTGAGCCATCCTCTTAAATAATCAGATTTTGCCCAGTTTCAACCATTGTTACCAATCATCATGATGTTATCTCGCCGTCAAACTAACAAACTTATTAACCCTCATCCTCAAGTGGCCTTGAGCCATTGATACGCGGTGACTCGTTAGTACATAAAAAAGATAACATATACACAGAATCATTAGTTATTTTGCTGTCGTCAGCACTTTGTGCAGTCAGTTGTTGTAAAAACTGTTGATTCAAAGCAGTTAAAATCATCAGTTGGGACTTATCAGAAAGTTCTTGTTTTTTTTTTAAAATCTTTTCTAAGTTTTGAGAAATCACCATCTTTTTTTTCTTCAAATACATCTGTTATTTTGTTTGTTTTTTCCAATACACGTCATCATTAAAAAGTTGTTTGTTTTGTTTGTTTTTCGTTTTTTTCTAATCCTCATTGCCAGTAAAATAAAGTGGTCTTTTGTGAATGGTAAGACACAAAAATGAAGAAATAAATCGGATGAAAACGATTCTATAGATCAACAATATAATTATTTATTACTTAAATAACAACTGAAAAAGAATTACTTTGAAAATGAAGAAGTATTTAATTGTCTGTCACTGAGTGAGCGTCCATTGAATATTTTCCCATTGTCGGTTGTTCACAAATACATGAGCAGATAACTCTCCTTTCCAAGATGCTGTTCTGATTAAAAGAGATAACTTAACAACAAAGAGTTATTTCCCCTTTAAACACTATTTTTCCTAGATGGAAATCTGTTCCATCTTACACAACTATTTGGTAATTTTAATAAATATGCCACGCGGTTTCATATTTACATAGTTTCAAACAATCTTATAACCATATACAGAGAAACCCTGCTATTCGCAGGCTCACCATTCGCGGTTTCATATTTACATAGTTTCAAACAATCTTATAACCATATTTGAAACAGTGATTGTAAGCGACAGAGTCTGCCCCCTTAGGGCGCACTAATATGCATCAGGAAAATCGGGGCCCTACGTAGAAACAAGTGGAGATCTAAGAACTAGTACATATTTTCGACTGTCCAAACATTGGCCAGAGTTGGCTCCGGAATGGCGGGAGAAACAGCTTAAGCGGTCAGTTATAATTATCCATGTACAATGAATTACATTTCCCATGTGTATACCAAGCCCCTTTTAATCGCGAATACTAAGAAGATATCAACAGGGAAAACATAAGCGTTTCAGAACCGTGTTGGGCTGGATGCGTAAAGCTGTCAGCATTAATTAGGGCAGAAGCCTGCTCCCAGCGAGAGACGGAATGATTGTTTTTTTTATATAGAGATAAGGTCTAGGAGAGAGGAATTTCAATTGCCGTATCGCGCGCACTGCTCCAACCCCAACCTCAACCCAACCAGAGAGAGAGAGGAGAGAGAGAGGGAGAGTAAGTCAGTATGCCCCACCCTGGCCCTGAGAGAGAGGGAAGGAATGGAGAAATGGCCTGGAGAAAGAAAGGGTGTGATGATATGCCTTTTTGGGAAACAAGAGGACCTTTGTTGTTGAAACGAGAAGACAGTTATAGGCAGTTAGATTCGGGATTTCATTTTCGACGGACGTGTTAGCCGGAGCGCAGACACGAGCCGGCCAGGCGAGGGCGTTGCGCGAATAATCGCTCTCGTTTGGGATAGCAGGGCCATAGGATCCCCCCCACCGTTCAGTAGACACGTTACAACTTAATTAACAACTTGAACATCGTAAATAGAGTTTCATGCACAGAAAGACGAGATAGTTAGTAAAAAAAGCCATTATCCAAAAGCAGACTTTAATTCGCCGTTTTAAAAACAGTTGTTATCTTATTAATAATTAATTGGATACAAAAGGAAACCGCTGAGTTTGTTGAATTATTCCTGTTGTCTATTTGCTCTGCTTGTGTAACTTTGCCTTCACAGTGGACCAACGAAGATCATCATCATCCGAACGAGTGGAGTTTCGACCCATCTTTCTTTTTCTGCCGCTACGACATCACGAGCCAAAGAGGGTGTTCACAGTCTAGAAGGATTCCTGCGCCGAGGACCAGACGTGTGAGTACCGAGATAGAAACACGAGTGGACCACCTAAGTTACAAGTGGTTCAGTGACGCCGGATCAGAGTGAGATATCTGTTCATATCGGCACTGCGACTTTTGTGTTATATTTGATGCCGTCACCAAGAAGCGTGTGGGGTCCCGTTACACATATACAGTGAAACCCTGCTATTCGTGGGCTCACCATTCACGGTTTCATATTTACATAGTTTCAAACAATCTTATAACCATATACAGTGAAACCCTGCTATTCGTGGGCTCACCATTCGGGGTTTCATATTTACATAGTTTCAAACAATCTTATAACCATATACAGTGAAACCCTGCTATTCGCGGGATCACCATTCGCGGTTTTATATTTACATAGTTTCAAACAATCTTATAACCATATACAGTGAAACCCTGCTATTCGCGGGATCACCATTCGCGGTTTTATATTTACATAGTTTCAAACAATCTTATAACCATATACAGTGAAATCCTGCTATTCGCGGGCTCACCATTCGCGGTTTTATATTTACATAGTTTCAAGCAATCTTATGACCATATACAGTGAAACCCTGCTATTCGCGGGATCACCATTCGCGGTTTTATATTTACATAGTTTCAAACAATCTTATAACCATATACAGTGAAACCCTGCTATTCGCGGGATCACCATTCGCGGTTTTATATTTACATAGTTTCAAACAATCTTATAACCATATACAGTGAAACCCTGCTATTCGCGGGATCACCATTCACGGTTTTATATTTACATAGTTTCAAACAATCTTATAACCATATACAGTGAAATCCTGCTATTCGCGGGCTCACCATTCGCGGTTTTATATTTACATAGTTTCAAGCAATCTTATGACCATATACAGTGAAACCCTGCTATTCGCGGGATCACCATTCGCGGTTTTATATTTACATAGTTTCAAACAATCTTATAACCATATACAGTGAAACCCTGCTATTCGCGGGATCACCATTCGCGGTTTTATATTTACATAGTTTCAAACAATCTTATAACCATATACAGTGAAACCCTGCTATTCGCGGGATCACCATTCACGGTTTTATATTTACATAGTTTCAAACAATCTTATAACCATATACAGTGAAATCCTGCTATTCGCGGGCTCACCATTCGCGGTTTTATATTTACATAGTTTCAAGCAATCTTATGACCATATACAGTGAAATCCTGCTATTCGCGGGATCACCATTCGCGGTTTCACAAATTCGAGGATTTTCAGCATAAGCGTTGGCTTAACATTTTCTTTACAAATTCGGTAGAACTTACAAATATGATAATTTAAGTCCAACTAAGGCCAATATGACAGAAAACGCAATTATAACGCATATTTTTTCATAGGATTTATATTAAATGTGGCTTATACAAAAGCATTGGTATTCCAAATTTTCTCAAACTTTATACAAAACTAAAATATTAAAAAAAAAATCAACTAACTTGCAACCAGAAAGGGCTAATTTACGCTAATTTGGTGGTGTTGATGCAAAAAAACAAAACACATGCTAATGTATAAAACCCTGACTTGTAGACATCAAAATATTTTTGTGGATTTTTGCTATTCGTGGGTGTATCTGGAACATAACCCCCACGAATAGCGGGGGCCTACTGTACTCTGTTTTCATTTGAAATAAAAAAAATGTCTTTAATATGATGGGGTGTTCTTGGATCGCCATGGTATGTTCTTGGTCCTCATGGTCCGTTCACTTCATTGACGGAATTCACTGGTCGGGTTTCAGTGCTGATACGGCAGTCAAGGCATCCATCTCTTATTCTCTCTAACCCTAACCCTTTTCTTCTCAATAACTGCTTTTACGAATGTTATTAAAAAAAAAAGAAATATTGGGCTTTAAAAATCTCTTTGCGGTTTTATTTGTTCTTAAGAGTATACGTATACACACCTAAAAAAATCCCACACTCTATTGGGGGAGGCAGCAGATGAAAGAGACCAGATTCTCTCTACTAATTTGCCATATCCGCTTAATGTATTGAGTTTGCCAAAAGTTTTGTTGGATATTAATGCAATTCATTTTCTGCGCTCAATTTAGAAATCCTGAGAATGTCTGCGATTACTCTGGTTGTCAAATGGCAATCTTGTTCAACTGCGGCTTTCACTTGGTCACTGTCGTTCATCCTTGGCTGGCCAAAGCGAGGAGCATCTCTCACAGAAAAATGTCCTTTTCGGAATCGAACAAACCATTTCTCGCACACCCGTTCTGTAACAGCATTCTTCCCATACATATGGCATATCTTTATGCAGGTTTCTGTAGCTTTTTTTCTTTCTTTTCTGTAGTAAAAAAAAGCATCAGATGTCGGTAGTGCTCTGCTTCAAGGCCTGAAATACAAGCAAAAATGTAAGACCTCCTCTGCTCCTTACACCAAATACAGGATTTGAAGAATAGGAATATAAAACGATCTTTCGTAGGCCAGAAAGATGACAGAAAAACGAACAAACTTTTTTGGCCAACCCAATACCAGTGACGTCACAGCCAGGACGCATAGCCTTCTTCTAATCTTAAATGGAAAATTCCACTCTACCTAATTTTTTACCCTACATGGAAATTTACAATACTTATCCTATTCTTACATACTTACCGTCTTTAATATTGATACATGTCCAGAGGTATACTAAATGAGAAATACACAAACAGAGCGAGAGAATAATTTAAAAACTTTAATTCTTTACATTGCTAATCTTTACTTTATTTCCATGAAAGATGCTCAACTGAGTGTTGCATTCCCGCTTACCGTTGGGTATATAAACCGTTATACACCCATTCATTTTTGTGTGCCAACTTGGCTGCACTCTGTAGTCATTGCTATCACCCTCATCATCGCTGTAAGCCCGGCTGTTGACAAACCACACGGACGCCTGTTTGAGTTTTATTTTAACAGACAAGACAGAAAAACTGAATGCGTATGTTGTCAGTAATAGAGAGTGAGAGAGAGATAGAACAAAGGAATTACTGGGAGAGATTTACTTGAGTTATTCTGGGCCTGCTGTGCACCCCGCCCCCTTCTCCCGACCTTCCTCGCTGGCAGCATTGGTCGTTTCTACATCTGTGTCGGCCAAAAGTCTGGAACAGAAGAGAACGAAGTTGTCCCCGAATGGAAGTGACGTAACTTCCGACTTCCGTTTTCTCTCCTCTACACACACCTTTTTGGGCGTCTCGTCGAACTGGCTCCTTTCAATATCTAACATGAGTTCCAATCTCTGGTTCCTTCTTGTAAGACATTCACAGCCAGAACTCATCATTCCCACCACAATTGCCAACCTTTCCTTACATACAATACAAAATAAGCTTGTTTTATATATCATAAACGACTTTGTCTCATTCTGTCACACAGCCGGTGGCGATCTGTGACCGGGCTCATAATCAACGAAACTGATCCACATACACAGGTGGCACTGACCAACCACAGGTCAATTTAAAAATAAAATAGTTAAAAATATCGATGAAAAATACTAAGACAGACCCAAGGAAACTGCAACTACTTGGGTAGATATATAAGAAAAATACTATAACCTGTTTTACATTGGGATAACAGTTGGAGATAATTGTCTCCAGCGCTAGGAGGCGCTACAAGTTCAAAGTTAAGGTCTATTTTGGGGTCCAGAATTTTTTGGGGGTGCTTCTTTACTTTCGCTCTGGCATGTTAGGCCTCTCTTTAAAAAAATAGCTAAAGAAATTTTGTAACATTTGTTATGTACTTACACGGTAGCTGAAAACTATGCAAATGAATCCAGTATTTATTCACTGTTGACCCCTCGCCTCAATGCACACTGCCATAATGACAAAGAAATTAAATTTCTCAAAACCAGTGATTATTGAATTAAAGTTAGATTCTTAACATTTTAAAAATTAAATAAGGCGACTGTTTAGAATTTTTAACAGAGAAAAAAGGGGTGAAAAAACAAAAAAACAAATAGTCAACAAATAACTGTTACCAAAGGCAAGAAAGGTTACTTTTCTACTTACCTGCCTATTTTTTGTGTCTTAAAGTATTTTAAAGCGCTTTTATTTACATTTTTTATCGAATACTTCGAAGCCTTGTAAACCCGACGTATTCGAGATGGCGCCGGATTTTACTCGATGTGAAACTTCGATGTCGTAGATTTAACAACTCAAAAATCGAAAATTGAACAAAAATACAGCTAATAACTGTCACCAATCGGTTGAAAATTTAAATTTCAACCGGTCTATATATTTTTATTAGCTGTATTTGTTTTTTTAATTTTCTATTTTTTTTAATTGTTCTACAACATCGAGGTTTCACATCGAGTAAAATCCGGCGCCATCTAATATTTGAAAACACAAACACAAAAATAGAAAGGTAAGTAGAAAAGTAACTTTTATGCTTTTGGTAACATTTAAAAAAAATTTTTTCACCTCTTTTTTCTTTATTGGAAATTCTGCACAATCGCTAAAATAGGGCAAGAAAATCTAACAGAGAGAGTGTATGTGTGAGAGAGAGAGAGAGAGAGAGAGGGGGGGGTAATTTCGAAACACGCCCTAAAAATAACAATCCGGTAGTGTATTACAATTCAATCGGATTGGGTTTTCTACCAATTTAAAAAAATGTTAATTTCAATATTGTTCATAGTTGTTTTTAGGCCGTGGTTCGAAATCTCTCTCTCAAGTGCAATAAATGTGATATTCCCAGAAAGGTATACTGTTTAACTTAAAACAATTTTTGTCACACCCATATTAAAAAACGACCTTGTGTCTATGGCGAACCAAAAATGCGACCCGAGCAAACGCTAGTAAGCAAATGGCGTTAATTTCTACTCCCTCCTTTCTCTGCGTTGTTTGAGACGTTTTTTTTGTCACTCACTGGAAGCAAGGGTTTTGTGGAAACGTGTTAACTGAAGACTCCGGCCAATCAGAAACCGACACGTCAGTGGATCAAGGCTAAATTCGAACCACAGATACACGCACAAGCTTTTTATGACTCACGCACTAAAGTACCAGAACAAAGGACACAAGTAGAATGAAGAGCTGTAGAGACCATAAATATGGTACCCTGGAACGTTGGGTAGCATGCCGCCATATTGGTATTTTTCCAACATTCTGTGGGGGTACTAACGAATTCTTAACGTTAAACATGAAAGAAAGAGTAAAAATACGCCAATAACCAACACAAAAAGTAAGAAAGCCAGCACTCAAAAATACATATAAACATAACAATTTATTTAACGTGGTTCAATTAAATTGTATAAATTCCTCAATGAAAGCCTGAGTTTTGTGCACGGGAAAATGTTCATTTTACTGTTTGTATGAAATTGTCTTTTAAAGTTTCTTCTTAGAAAACACACGTGTTTTGGTGTGCGCGTAATTTAAGGAAAATTAGGTTCATTTAAATTGTATAAATTCCTCAATGAAAAGCCTGAGTTTTGTGCACAGGAAAATGTCCCTTTTACTGTTTGTATAAATGTCTCTTTTAAAGTTTGTTCTTGAAAAGCACACGTGTTTTCGTGTGCGTGTAAATTAGAGAAAATGAGCCGTCTCTCTACCCCTTTTTTTGCAGTGTACGAAATGGTAGGAATTTGGCGTTCGAACATACTTAAAAACAGAGGAATAAAAGAAAGGGTGTAAGCTTACTATTTGTCCTGTGTCCGGTGAGGAGGAAAGGGGAGACGGCGTGTAGTAACTGTTAGACAGTAGTAGGCAGTGTTTACTTGCCCCATGCCTTTTTTAGTCATGCTGATGGGATTGTCTTAATCGCTGGTCGTAGAGAGAGAAAGACTTCGTTGAGAGGGCCGTGTTACTTGATCGGGAGCGGGTAAAAAGAGGAGGAGAAGAAAGGCGTATCTTCTTTTATATCACTCAAATCACGCGTGGTCACGCATGATCTCTGGTCTGTGATTGGTCGGAAACCTTTGTCAACATGATTTGCCGAGATCAAAGGCCCCGCAGGCTCTCTTTCTTAGAGACGAAAAAAGGGCTGAGTCAACAATTGATAGAAAGGTCGTACTTGTCTCCCCTTAGTTATTAGGATGTCAATCCGATAATTCCATAATTTGTTGACCGTCGACGTTTTACGCATAATAACCCTCAGATAACAAAAAAATAATGCATAAATATATGTGCGAAGGGAGCTTAGAAAAGTTAAAATATATGTCTTAGAAGTGTGTGAATAGAAATAAACACATAAAAAAGTAAGTTATATACATTCAAATATAAAAGCTGGTGGCAACAACAAAAATATACATAAATATAAAGAAAATACAAGGCAACAAAAAAATAATTACAAAAAAACGAAGCCCAAACAAACAAACAATATATATATATATATATATATATATATATATATATATATATATATATATATAATTTCAAATCACAAACAAAAAGAAAATACTTAACACAAAACAACAATAAAAGAAAAATAATCGTACAATACGTAGCATACAAAAATAATTTTAAAAACCTACAAACTAAACCCTTTCGAAAAAAGTCATACAAAACAAAAAGAGGGAAGAACGAACGACA
>OY744539.1:83305350-83630350 GCA_963556195.1 Sepiola atlantica | reverse complement strand
GTTTGTAGATTAACACCCTCCGCTATCACCCCCCTCCCCCTAAAAATATAACGAGATTCTAGGCGATTACGTGTGAACATCCTGAAAAACTTGGCAGAGAGAAGAAGAAAAAAACAATTATTTCAGAATTTAGATTACAAGTCAGTTTTGCATGTAAATTTAATGTGAAATGATCTCCCATTTCTGGACCGCTCTAGCGTCTTAGGGTATTAACCAATTTAGCCTGTCATTATAGAAAACATGTTGCACCATTTCCATTTTTCTGGACTGTGTTGTTTTTTGGTTTTGAAATTATGGCGAATATTTCCATTGGAAATTAGCTGAATTGGAATTGATAAAGAATACGTGCTGAAGAGGAAAGTTATTAAAATGTCAAGTCTCTCAAGTCTCGCTGCGGCAATGCCTGTACACCACTCCTATTTTTAGAAGCGTGACATCAAGCCACGCCCCTAAAACAAGCTGCTGAATTGCGAATTTTTTTTCCTGTTAGTCACAAACGCCCCCGTGGTTTTCAACATTTTTCCTTAACTAAATCGACACACCAAACTTAAAAGACGAGATTAATGGTAACACTCAAGCCAACACTCCAGCGAACACTCCAGCTAATTTAAACCAGTAATTTACATCAGTGTTATTAAAATTTAGTGGGAGTGCCAACATGTATTGTAGCATCGTAACAAGTCGACATTTTTTTGTAGGCCTATGTTTGGGAAAGTGTTGTGCACACTCTTGTCTATAAGTCTGTACAGGAAAAGCTCGGTCCTAATACCTTCCTTGTCTGTGAAGATATTGGCAAATGTTACAAACTGATAGTTCATCAAAAAATGTAATGTCCAAGTCATCTGGATAAGACCTGACGAGTTGCTGAGCTCCGGCCCGAATCTCGTCTGAAGACAGTTCTTTCAGATGGTCAAAAAAGCTAAATTGTTTTGATACATCTTTATATGCTTGCAAGCGTTGATCGAGAGAAGCGATAAACTGATCAATAACAGGCAAGAAACTTTCTGTTCTGTATTTGTCAGAAGGACTGGGTTGTACTTCTTTCACATGACCATAATCTAATGGGCTAAGACGCACATTGCGGCGGTTGTGTTGAGTCTTCGTCTGCACATCATAGTCTGCTGAACATGACAGCTCTTTGCTTTGCTTCTCATATGTGTCAAACGAATCACGCTTTGATGCAACATAGTTTCTTAAGCTGGTCAGTAACGCCACAGCAGTATTTAGATCGAGTTTTGCGTGTTGTAGAGTTTTATTAGTTGCATCTGTGCGGGATATCATTCCAGAAAGTGGCATACCTGTTTCAATGTGACTTATCTGTCTTATCAGCCCTTCTGCTTCACAGCGTACACACCCTTTTTTCTTCAATGTCATCAGCAATTTGTTTCAATGCATTCTTAATCTGCTGATAGTCATGCTTAAGTGTCTTCGTTGCGTCAGCTCTGCACGACCAACGCGTTGTTTTGACAAGTTTAAGAATCAGTGATGAATCATTATGTTTCAAAGCCTCGGTCAAAAGTTGATGCCGATGTGTCGAAATTGTGAAGAAGACGAACAGCTTTTCAAGGAAGGCAAAAAAATGTACAGCACTCGAGCAGCATTCTTCAGATTTTTTCAGAACCAGGTTTAGAAAATGTGTTGTACAAGGAATCCAGCAGGCAAAACTGTTCTTCTCTCTCACTTTGGCTTGTAGACAATTGTACTTGCCACTCATTGCAGATGCATTGTTGTAGCTTTGTCAGCGGCAGTTTCTCTAGAAATACCATCAAGGCATTAAACATCTCTTCAGCCCCGTGGCTTTTGTTTGCTGTGAATGTTACAAAGTGTTCAACTGGGTCATCTTTCTCCATGCACCTCAAGACAAGGTTCAGTTGGTCAATGCGCGCTGCATCTGGTGTAGAATTTAAAGAAACGGAGTAGTAGTTTGATTTTTTAACTCGAGAAATGAGTTCTCCAATGACTTGTTTACTCATTACACTGATAAGCTCTTCCATTATTGTAGATGACAGATAATTTGTGTGCCCCTTGCTGTGATTGGCTTGAGTTTCGATATGCTGTGCTAGTAATTCGATGGGCGATGAGTTGAAGAATATAAGAAAATTTCCAGGTGATCCAATCAATTCGTTGTCTCCTCTAAATGCTAAGCCACGTTCGGCAATAAATTTTATAATACTAACTACTCGTTTCAACACTGATTTCCAGTACTGTTGTAGATACTCTACCTGTTGTGCCAGCTCCGTATCAATTCGCCCAATTGCTTTTAATCTCCCATTGAAAGCAATTGTAGCCTTCAGATGTTCCGTTGACTGCTTATGACTACGTAGACGTTCTTGTAAATATTTCCAATCACATAATTCTTTAGACGAAAGCTGAGAAGACTCAGGTTTTGTTGTATTTAAGCACATCAATCTGCACGTGAAACAGTAAACACATCCATTAGAGGGATAAAATCATAACCAGTTCCTAGTTATAACTTCCCCATTATGATTTTGACTACTGAAGAGTCAAAGCAGGCGCATTCTGGGAATATTGCAGTCCTTTCTATGTTGCTACACCGAGTGTGCAGAAAACAAACTTTCTTCACAATGCTGAACTATTAATACACCCATTTTCAGCCAGTATTCCCGCATCTGATCCAAAATAATGGATGACCAAAATCCAATGTCATTGCCACCTGATGGACCATCAACTTCAGCTTCTACACGATAAGTGCCACTCTCAGCCTCCATTTTTGTATGTTCTTCAATTGGATCCATTCCTATTTATGCATTTCCTTTGTCAGAATAATCAGCCATTTCTAGTGGAACATTTTCAGGTTGATCTGGTTCTGCAAATTCATCACTTCTTTCTGACATTTGTCTTTTATTGAACAGTGAAGAACTGGTCCAATTTTCTTACCTTTCTCAATTCTTCTGCCGATTTTATTGCTGCTTTTTTCACTTTACGTCTTTTAGAAGCCCCGGACTTCCAAGTTCTTGCACGATTCCTGTGTTTGTCTCCTTCACGATTGTCCATACTGGTAATTTGAAAATAAACGAAATGACAATATAGTGTAGATTAAGCAAAATCAAAAAAGTAATAATTAAATTAAGTTTTACAAATTAAAATAAATAATAAAAATTATCTTTAAAAGAAGCTGGCAGAATTCATTTTGTGTTTATATCATTTGGATTATAATTATTAAATTGATAATTTATAATATCAAAAAATAGTGTGAAATAATAATATTTAAAAATATACAGGATGATTCATAAGTCACTTCACTTAGCTATTTAAAATGATTACCATATGAAGCACAAACATACTATGAACTTTTGATAATTGTTATCTTACTCTCTAATTACTGCTATTTGTTATTTTAAATTTGTTCGTTTATATATTTGTTTCTATATATATTTATTTTTATTTATATAAATTTGTGTAAATCATCGATAGTGGGGTCGAGATGGGCCAATCAATTGGTCTCCGCGAAGCCCTGATTTGACGCCGTTGGACTATATTTTGTGGGGATATTTACGTGACCAAGTATTTGCCACACCAATAACTAACATCGACGACCTCAAATAAAAAATCACTGCCGAGTTTGTTAAAATTAATCAATCAAATATGCTACAAAGAGTCGTAAATTCCTTGCAAAAAAGAATGGAGCCATGCATGCAGAACGATGGTGGACATTTGAAAATTTGCTGTAATTTTAAACTCCCATAAATGAATTTGTTGAATAAACTTTCTGTTTTTTATTACCGTATTTTTTAACTTTAGAATTTTAAAAATAAATAGCTACGTGACTTATGAATTACCATATTTGGTAAGTTGACAAAAAAAAAAGAAAGATACACCGACAATCTCTCTCACCAAGCAGGAAACAGATGAAAAGCATTGAGGCTTTGTTTCCCTCACTACTTGACGTTGATACACCGATTCTAGTTAGGTCACCGAAGTTAAGTGACGTTGAGACTGGTCAATACTAAATGAGGGGCCACTCTGGTCAGCATTTCTTGGTAAGGGTAACCGGCGATAAAGCAACCCTTTTCCACGAGCGAGGAGGTAATTCCTGGACGAGTGCATCTCCTATGCCGGAGCCGGATCATAACTCATTCAAATACAAGGCTCCAGCGCCTGAGCAAGACTTGTCCGAGTGTAAGAATGCGGAAAGCTTAAGTTATTCTGTCAGACATTTCTCAACGTGAGAAACACAAAATTAAAATGGCTGACTTGTTTACGAAGAAACCGAAATGCATTCCGATGGATTTAATTCCGTAAGTAAATTATTTTAAAAAGAATTTTAAAAAAAAGTTATTCTTTGTACTTTACGTTATTGATTTTTTTTATTTCCATAAATAATTGATTAATAGTAAATAAAAATAAATAATAATGTGTAAGGCACGTAGAGGCGATAAAAACACAGAAACACACACAAGTGGTTACATAATTATATTAGTATAAAGATAAAAATATATAATAATAATAATATTACCTGTAAAATGTTGTTCAACTGACCGAGAGGGTGTGGTGGACCAAGATGTGATCCGAACGAACGCCAAAAAGCAAATGGTTTGAATTGCTACCCTCTTTCTTTCCTTGCTCTTCTTCAATTCCAAAAAGCATAGGTTTTTAACAGAAACGTGTGAACCGAAAATTTCAAACCAATCAAAAAACAGTTAAAAGTCAAAGACTAACAAATCGATGCCAAAGCCGATGCGAACTAAAGGAAAATCTATAAGAGGAAATAAAGAAAGTCTCAGAGTTCTTTTTACAGATTCAACTGACGCGCCTCAAAAGAACTCACAAGAACGTATGCTCCCCCTTACCCCTCGCAAAAGGCCGGGAGGCGAGAAGAAAAGAACAATTCAAAACGCACGTACATGCTTTCCTCACCTCGCGCACAGCTACTCACACACTGACAAGAAGTCAGAACTCCTTCCCATACCATCTGATTCGGACTCCTTACCATACCATGCAACTTGGACTACTTCCCATACCATCCGGCTCTGATTGCGTGCTGAACTTCAGGCTCTGACTCCTACCCAACCCACAGGCTCTAACTCCTACCCTGAACCGTAGGCTCTGACTCCTTCTCCAACCGCAGAATCTGACTCCTTCCCGAACTTCAGGCTCTGACTCTTTCACAAACCTCAGGCTCTGACTCTTTCCCGAAGCTCAGGTTCATAATCCTTCCCAGAACCTTAGGCTCTGACTCATTCCTGAACCTAAGGCTCTGAATCGTTCCCAAACTATAGGTTCTGACTCATTCCCGAACCTCAGGCTCGGACTCTGAATCGTTCCTGAACCTCCGGCTTTGTATGTTTCTCGAACCTCCAGCTTTGGGTGTTTCCAAACCTCCGACTCTGACTCCTTCTCGAATATCAGTTTTTTTTTATCTCAGGCAATGCTACGTTTAAACACACCTGCCTTAACTAGAATATTGAGCACTTTTTGATTAAACACCTACTCTATCTAGGATAATGAGCACTTTTAAAATTAAGGAGACCTACACTGACTTTTTCTTCTTTGCTTCTCAGAATTTCCGACTCTCACTCATTCCAGGATCTCCGACTCTGACTCCTTTCCGGACCTCCGGCTCTGACTCCTTCCAGAACCTCAGGCTCTGACTCATTCCAGAACCTCAGGCTCTCACTCCTACCGGAACATAAGGCTCTGACTTCTACCCGTACTTAAGGCTCTGACCCCTTTTCAAAACTCAGGCTCTGACCTCTTTCCCGAACGTCAGGATCTGACTCCTACCCGACTGTCAGGCCCTGACTCCTATCCGAACGTCAGGCTCTAACTCCTTCCTAAACCGCATGCTCTGACTCCTTCCTGAACTGCAGGCTCTGACTCCTTCCCGAACCGCAGGCTCTGACTCCTTCTCGAACCTCAGTCTCTGACTCCTTCCCGAACCGCAGGCTCTGACTCCTTCTCGAACCTCAGTCTCTGACTATTAGCCGAACTTCAAGCTCTGACTCCTTCCCGAACCTCAAGCTCTGCCTCCTTCCCGAACATCAGTTTTTTATCTCATGCAATACTGCGCTTAAACACATCTGATCTATCTAGGATATTGAGCACTTTTTGATTAAACACCTACTCTATCTAGGATAATAAACATTTTTTAAATTAAAGGGACCTACTATGACTTCTTTTTTTTCCCGAAACCTCCAACTCTGACTCCTTTTCAGAACATCCGACTCTGATTCCTTCCCGAACCTCCAGCACTGACTGCTTCCCGAACGTCAGGCTCTGACTCCTACCCGAACGTCAGGCTCTGACACCTACCCGAACGTCAGGCTCTGACACCTACCCGAACGTTAGGTTCTGACTTTTTCCCAAACCTCAGACACAGACTTCCTCCCGAACTGCAAGCTCTGACTCCTTCCCAAACCGCAGGCTATGACTATTACCCGAACTGCACAAGCCCCCGTATTTTCCATTAAGGGGCTAAACTGCAGAATCCCCCGAAAAGCATTTTCTATAAAGGCGCTATACTGCGCAAGCCCCCAAAACGTGTTTTCCATAAGAGCGCTATACTGCACAAGCCCCAAAAAGCGTTTTCCATAGGGGGGCTAAACTGCACAAGCTTCTGAAAAGCGTTTTCTATAAGGTGCTAAACTGCACAAACACCCTGAAAAGCGTTTTCCATAGGGGGGCTAAACTCCAGTAGCCCACGAAAAGCGTTTTCCATAGGGGGGGGGGCTAAACTACACAAGCCCCTGAAAAGTATTTTCCATAAGGACGCTATACTGCACAAGCCCTCGTAAAGCGTTTTCCATAAGAGGCTCCTCTGCACAAGCCCCGAAAAGAGTTTTCCATAGGAGGGCTAAACTGCACAAGCCCCAAATAAGCGTATTCTATAGGGGGCTAAACTGCACAAGCCCCCCAAAAGCGTTTTCCATAAGGGAGCTAAACTGCACAAGCCCCCGAAAAGTATTTTAACATAAAGACACTATACTGCACAAGCCCCTGAAATGCGTTTTCCATAGGGAGGCTAAACTACACAAGCCCCCGAAAAGTATTTTCCATATGGGGGAGAGTAAACTGGCCAAGCTCGTGAAAAGCATTTTCCATAGAAAGGCTAAACTTTACACTTTTGAAAGCACTAAGTCAACCCAAAACAGTGAGGTAGTGGACAGAGTGAGAGAGAGAGAGAGAGAGAGAGAGAGAGAGAGAGAGAGAGAGAGAGAGAGAGAAAGAATCACTATTTAATCACATTTTGTCAAGCCATTTCAATTTTCATGTTCATGCATTGCATGCTTCCAAACGAACTCTCGTCTTCTCTCTCTTTAAGCCATGTGACGTCATATCCGCCTCTATTAATCCTCATAGTCTAATAATTGTCATCTCGGGTTCAGCAAGTTGACCATAGCTTCTGCTCCTGCTTATTATGATGACGGTGATGATGATGATCATCATCATGCGAACCGAGAAAGAAGCTCACAGTAGTCAGATACAAGTGTTTTAAAGTTTGTAACATTACCTCTCCTTTTCTACACTCACTTACACATACATTCACTAGAGGGTGTTTCAGAACTTATTATCTCCCTTTATGCGACGGTGGGTAGCACTAAAATAGGTTGATATAAAAAAGGACACACAACGAAATTCCCATTCTTTCTTCCTGCTTCATGAGAACAAATTCACGTAACGCATGCATACAAATCCAAGGTATGTGATACGTTTTGTCTCAACTTCTCCACACACACACACCTACACCCGCACACATTGTTCTGTCTAGTATAGATGTAGACCCTTTAGATTTATCTCCCTTTCCCGGTCCCCCATTTGTTATGGACCTTTTTTATCCCCGACACCGTCCGGTAAGCAGCTTGCCGGTGCTCTGTTTCTGGATTCTCGCTGCTGCTATGTCACGAACGAAACCGCATGGTGGAATTTCAATCTCCCTACAGATTCCGACATTTTAGCCATCTTCGGTAAGAGACATTATCCCTTCTCCTTCCTCAAACAGAATTGAATATCGTGCCCGTTATTTCCTTTGAACATTTCTCTCATTTAAATGAACTTTATTCTCCCTTCTCATCCCATGTGCGTATCTCCTTGTCGATCGCTCGTGACGTGTGTACCTCATACTTCGTAGTATCCTTCACCCCCAAAATACTTCCTATTCTGCTTACCACAGTTTTTTTAGATTTTAGTAGACTCCTCGTTTCCTGTTTCGTCGTCATTCTTTGTATTTACATTTCTGAGACAATGTTTTATTATTTCTTTTCAGTTTTTTACCTTTTCGATGGACAATAAAACCTGCAATTAAAATATGCTATGGTTCAGAGTCTTGTTTTTTGAAAAGAGTTATTGCTAGCTATCTGACGGCTAAACCCGGCCCTAAGGCAGCATACACATCCTTTTCAAACTTTTTTCGAAAATATGTCTACATTTTTACATACACATTCCATAAGAGCGAACCCTATTTAGGTTACGATAAATAAATACTATTTGAAACATAATCGCATTTTTTTTGTTTCATTGTGGTTTCTTGTACGAGAATATATAGAAAAGAAAGATTCTGCCCAAGCGTTTACAAACTCCTTTTTTATTTATAATTGTTTCACCGCCTTCTCTCTATATATATATCATTTTTGAATCAGGAAAAAGGTCATCGGCAATAAACCAACCCCCATCAAAAGCAGGAGGTAATGCCTTGGATGATGGCCTCTTAAAACCAAAATCAAACCCTACCTTATTTCTACAAAAAAAATCTGCCAAGAGACAAGATACTCCCTAGGTTGCCAGAATAATGCCAAGAATTCCCAAGTTCGTATTACAAAAAGTGAGTTTGCAAAGCCCGTTAATTATTTTTTAAATAAAAAGACAAAATCCAAAATTATTCTTTTGCATGTGTGCTAAATTATTCAAGTCAACATCTGACATGACACTTGAGATTCTTTGTAGCATAAGGAAGAGAGGGTGTAATTTCAGGACTAGTTTATAATTTGGACATAAACATCTATCTCTCCATGGGGTAATTAAGTCAAGCAGACATGAGACCCACCCACCCTCACCTAAAGTCCAACCCTTCCTCACCTGGGTAGTGGGTGTGGCAACGTGGTAGTTTCAGAGCTACCCAGCTAACAGGGCTCTGCTGAAAATCCAGAAGGAGTCGGCGTCAGGATCCGTCGTCCTCTTGTTATCTGTGCTCTGCATATGATAAGCAAAGACGTGTCAGGCGCAGAACAATAAATCAATGGAGTCGGCATTATTTTAAAAAAAAATCTGCCAAGAGATAAGATAGTCCCTAGGTTGCCAGAATAATGCCAAGAATTCCCCCAGTTCGTATTTAAAATGTAAGTTTGCTAAGCCAGTTAACTTTTTTTTTAAGTAGAAAGACAAAATTCAAAATTATTCTCTTTCTGTCTCTATATATATTATATATATATATACTTTTTTGCATGTGTGCTAAATTTTCTCAGTCAACATCTGACATGACACTTGAGATTCTCCCTGGCATAAGGAGGAGATAAAAATCTATCTCCCCATGGCTAATTAAGTCAAGTAGACATGAGACCCACCCACCCTTACAAAAAGTCCAACCCTTCCTCACCTGGGTAGTGGGTGTGGCAACGTGGTAGTGTCAGAGCTACCCAGCTAACAGGGCTCTGCTGAAAATCCAGGAGGAATCGGCATCAGGATCCGTCATCCTCTGGTCGTCTCTTTCTCTGCATGTGGCAAGCAAACATGTGCAGATATTTGTAAGGATGAATGAAGAAGAGTCGTGAATGGTATGAAGAAAGGGGTTGCTGCATAGATATCCATCTTTCTGGCCTTGCTGGGTATGAAGAAAAAGGGGTCACCGTAGTTTGGTTGTAAGGAGAAACTTCTACGATTTAAATCACTTTTATTCATACAGTGTCATCAACATAACAGAAATGGTCGGGAAAGAGTTATGTAAACAAGGATACTAAAATATGTTGAGTCAGTAGATAGACATGTACTATAAAGGTGACTTTCAGTCTGGGCCTTTTATCTCGCTTAGCCCAAGTCGTGGCTAAGGGCGAGACATGGATATGACAGTATTGTCACGTTGATGTTTAAACACAGACTGTTAAAAAAAAAAAGAGTGGGAAAAAGTTTGAATGGAAGTACCTCCCATGCAAAAAGTGTTCTCACGAAAAAGCGTATCAATCACTCTGTGAGTGATAACAAGCTAGCGTGAAAGAAAATAGATTGTAATTATATAACTGCTACAGAACTGTAAATCAATAGAGTGAGAGTGACAACGTTGCTTCTGCGCATTTCCTTTGTATGTTCTGGGCCAAACCTTCCCCGACTTCGCATGCAACACTAAGCCTTCTGTAAATGGTGTCGGGAGTAAAAACTTGCAATCTAGCTGAACAATAACAACATCAACAGCAGAGAAACCAGTTAAATGTATATTATTTGGATTATTCTTACTGTTGTTCTTATCTTGGAAGTTATTCTCACATGGACCTGTGACATAAATGGATATAGTTCTAAGTAACAATTAGTTCTAAGTTATAGTTTTCTTGAGAAGCGCGCACACGTAGCGCAAATAGTTCCCTGCAATTCGACACATGGCGAAGCGAAGCAGAGAGAAACGGCATATCGTCCCATTAGTAGCGATGCTGTTCGTACGGATCAACAGACGAAGAGTTCTATGAGAGATTCCGACACAACGTATATTTATAGCAAGAACTATTAAGAACCTGTTAATAGCCAATAATGTTACAATATCTGATGATAATAAAATAAAAAGGAAATAATTTCTTTCACTTTTAAAAAAAATACTCCATTATTATTATTATTATTATTATTATTATTATTATTACATTATTATTATTATTATTATTATTTCTTTTTTTCTTAGTGATTAGTTTCGTTTCAATGATTTATTTTATTATTTAAATACAGTTTTCCGCTGTGAGAAAATTGAATTGAGATTTGGCCAGTTCTCACTTGGAAGCAACGAGAGAACAACGCATCCTCATTACGGCCGATACTAAGAACATAATTAAGAAATACTTAAGACTCCTACTTGGTCATGGCTGGCGTAACGAAAGCAATCTACCCTACCCCCGTGGATTAAATAAAAGATTTGGTTCGAAATTCTGCGCAGATTACAGAGTTCAACATAAAAATTTTCGAGTTCGACAAGATGCTCCTGAAGAAGGTCGGAGGTTACATCGGCCGAAACGTTGTGAAAATAACATCCAAGTTTAGAACAGTAGTCCGAATGATCCAAATTATCAATTTTCATCTAAAATAATTCTAAAACAATTTAATGTAGGTTTTTAATTTCTACAAACTGAAGTGGTCTTACCTGGCATGGTAAACCCTGGCACTTTCTGGCACGAGGAATTGGCTTGCTCAGGGGCCTCAACCTTTGGGTCAGAATGAGGTAGAGTTCTGTTCAGCCTTAGGAGGTCACCCCTCCAAGCATTACTTCCACTTTTGTAAAGGGGAATTTGTTTATCATCAGTCGCATGAGCCTCCACCCCCTACCGACCATGACCTTTTCTCTACTTGTTGAATGGTTTTATTAAAATGCCTTTCTAGTGGAAAATGACATGAGGGAAGTGGGGTATCATTACTTTCAGCAAAATATTGCACATCATCCATACATAGCGATCATAGCTATTTTTATAACCTTCCAGATTGCCCCCTCGGGGGGAGCTGGATTTATCTTCCACATTAAACTGACTTTATGTCTACCCTTGCTGGAATGGAAAGTGGGTAAATACCCCTGGAGAGAATTAAAACCTAGCTAATTCGCACAAAGGCCTCTGAGGGCACGTATAAACTTAACAGTCCACCTGAGATGCACTTCAGATGCATTGATACATCATCATACTTATCTATACAATAAAAGTGAATGTAGGTGTGTCCGGCTCGCTTCAATAATCATATATACAAATTTAATTTTTATGAATAAAGGAGAAGAGGCTTAATCTCAATAATATTGTTGAATAATGACTATGAGGATGGACGCATCTATTTGAGACGGGTTTGACTTACACGATTTGTAGCGGAGTCATTCTGTGCAAAGCTGGGCGATGTGTTTCCCACGATTGCGGTGACAAGTGACGAGGCCGGAGGTTCAAGAGTTGAGGTCACAACTGCGTGTTGATCACGAGATTTCGTGACGCCATTTTTCTGCTGTGAGAAAATTGAATTGAGATTTGGCCAGTTCTCACTTGGAAGCGACGAGAGAACAACGCACAATCATGTAGCTATTATAAAGAAGGGATTTCGAATTACGACATAAGAGCCCAGTTAGATAGAAACGATATCTTCCTTTGCCTCCCTTGGCAGTGATTACGTGGTTAACATAGGAATTTTAACTAGTGTAGCCTCTCTCTTTATCTCTCTCTTCTCCAACGAAATCTCAATTGTCGGCTAATTAGTTAGTAAATAAAAATGGCTCGAATTTAAACAGCAAAAGACTTTGTGCATTTATTGAAGCAAAGGTTTGATTTCAGAGCGAAGATAGCAGCCCGAACACAAAGCGAAAAGAGTGATGGCGGCGACGACGAGTGACGAACGATAGCAGCGACAAGCAGGCTGGCGAAGACGACAACGAGGATCATGGCGACGGCGACCGGGTTGCAGACAACGGAGAATCGCGTTTACTGCTGGTAGACGATAAGCATACAACAGCAAGAGAGTGGTGGTGGAGTTAAGCACAAGTAGCGCTAATAGTTCTCTGCAATTCGACACATGGCGAAGCGAAGCAGAGTAAAACGGCATATCATCCCATTAGTAGCAATGCTGTTCGTACGGATCAACAGACGAAGAGTTCTATGAGAGATTCCGACACAACGTATATTTATAGCAAGAACTATTAAGAACCTGTTAATAGCCAATAATGTTACAATATCTGATGATAATAAAATAAAAAGGAAATAATTTCTTTCACTTTTAAAAAAAATACTCCATTATTATTATTATTATTATTATCATTATTATTATTATTATTATTATTATTATTATTATTATTATTTCTTTTTTTCTTAGTGATTAGTTTCGTTTCAATGATTTATTTTATTATTTAAATAGAATTTTACCTGTTTTTTTTTTGTATTGATAGTGTTGTTGACTCAGTATATCCTGAGTTACTTCCCTTGAACTATATTAAAGTTATCTCCCCTGAATTATACTGGGCAATAACAGAATGAACTCTTCAATTGGAAATATAAGTAAATGTGTGAAACTAATAACAATCAAAAGAAATACATCTAATTTTTTACTGTAATTATCCACACAAAGTTGTTTGCACATGGATTTTTTTATAATTGCAATATTTACATCATATGAGAATTTTACTGTAAAAATGTATGACATTTTTTTGTTTGAAAATATGATTTTGTTATTTATTAAAAAAATAAACAATGTGGAAGTGCATAAATATATTTGCAAACTAATTTTGTAAAAATAAAATTAGAATCTTTTAAAAATTTGCTATATTCAAGTGCCAGATATTCTAATAGAAAGAAGAAATTGGATTATTCGGACTACTATTCTAATCTTGGATGTGTATTCTCACAACGTTTCAGCCGATGTAACCTCCGACCTTTTTCAGGTACGTCTTATTGAACTCCGGTCTCTGTACGGAACTTCGAACAGAACCCTTTATTTAATTCACGGGGGTAGCTTGCTCTTGTTCCGTCAACCATGGACCCGTGGCACAACGGATAAAGTACTAAGTAATAATCAGTTCTAAGTGACAGTCTTCTGGAGGTTGAAGGTTCAATCCTCAGTACGGGCGATACTAAGAACACAATTATAAATTACTTAAGACTTCAAATTCTCAATCCTCATCTAAAAAATTCCAGAATATAGAAATAAGAAGTCTTATTGTTTTTAAGTCCTTTTTCCTTGACAATCATACGTCTGTCAGTTCGTTACACAATGGGTATGGAAATGGAATCCATAGTCCATATCCTTTCATCTTACTTTTTATGTGCTTTTGAAACAGAACCACCGTAGTCAAGTTGAAAGCCGTCCATGCTACAAATTACAACAAAATATGTAAATACGACTCGCAATGATACCTGAAAAGGTAATGATCTTTTATAAGAGAAAGCCGATACTACACTACACTCCCCACTTGAAGAAAAGAAGGTAATCCCTTGGAGGATGGTATCATGACAACAGAACAGGTACTACACTACCTCCCCCCACCCGAAAAAAAAGAGCGGGTAATCTCCGAGAGGACGGTCTCATGACAACAGTATAGAGTCTACACTATCTGCTAAATAAAGAAGGAGGTAATGCCTGGAAGGATGGTCGCACGACAACAGAACAAATATTATACAACCGCCACCAAAAAAAAATGAGGTAATGCCTGGGAGGATCGTATGATGACAAACATATACATACTACACTGAACTGACTCTTATATAGTTAGAGAATCGCATCCGATGTCAGGTACTTTCTGGAATGGTAGAATGATTCAACCAGGGACTGTAATGAATGGAAGAGATCATACCCCAATAGATTTAGATTGCTTGTTGCGCACTTAAACCTCAGTTTACTGCACCCTTACTTGGTGTCCGCGATATCTTAATGAATCATCCAGTTGTAATGCATGTGAAGGTGAACAGCTCCACAAACCTTTTGGCTAGGAGCAAATTGCAGTATTGTAGCAGTCATAAATAAAGACGTCTTTTATCTCTCGTAGAAATGTCCCTGTTATACAGTTTGGTCATATACTGACCAATCAGCTTGCAGGGCGCATTGATTTCATCTGTCCCCTGAAGAACTACTTCAGCCCCTTTGGGAATCACGTCGGGGGGTCACCATTTATAAAGGTGCTGGTCTTATCGGTGGGTGTTGACCAGCACTTTTATAGTGTTTTTTCTGCTATTGCACTTCATCTTTTCTGTCCTCATTCAGTGAAGGAGAAATCCTTCTAGACTGGGGCAATCTAAATTTTTGTTCCAATTCAGAGTGCCCCATTTTGGGGGAGTTGGATGTGTCCCCACATTAAAAAAATCGACCTTGTGTCTAACTCTTCACAAAAGAACATGTGTCTAACTCTGCCCCAGTGGGGAGACAAATAAATAGGAACGGTTTCACAAAATAACATGTGTGTTTTGCGCAATTCACCAAAGCAAAACAGGGGAAATATTTTTCGGTGCGAAAAACAGGAACGTCTAGCAGTGAAGATATTTGTTAGGGCGATAAATTAAGCAGTGTTGGTACGCAAAAGATTCGTTTTGTCAGCCAACCACGAACGTTTCAAGCAAAAAATACTGGTGTATTTTTTCATTCGGTAAACGGGCTGTTGACATTATGCCAATGTTGTGTCAAGCGGTGGTTTGTGAATTCATGCTTGTGCTTTCAGTGTCCTGATTGTATTCATTCCTTGCGTGCGATTTATTGGTGTTTGACGTTTTAATACCACCAGATTTTCTCACATGTCATCTACAGGAGTAATTTATTTCAAGTTCACAAGAGTGTTTTGCTACAACGCTGTTGGTTTATTATAATGTTGTTTTATTATAAACTTTTATTACAACATTGTTTTTTGCATTATAATGTTGTTTTATTACACCGTTTTATTACACCGTTTTATTACAGACTTCGTGTCGTCAAATTCGGGCAGGTCTCGGTAGCGCCCGAGAGTTAACGAGGCGAAAACAGTCAAACGCTAAATTAAATACTGGCAGACGATAATTTCCGACGAAGAAATTCAAAGTAAAATGCATATATAAAAATAAAGAGCGAACAAACCATAGCTAAACAATTGTTATTAATTAGATTTTTTTTTTTCAAAGGAAACATTGTTACTGAAATGTTTTTAAATATATAAGGTGATTTTGTTTGATATTTTAAGCAAAGGTTTCTGTTTTTTAGTTTATTCAATGTTTTTTAAAAAAATTTTTAATGTTTTTCTTTTTTACATTTTTTGTCAATGTCTTTTTCTTCTTGTTAACATAAACACCGACACAACTGTTTCTAAGCAGATTTTTTTTCCTTAACGAACGAACTGTTTTAAAGCAAATGTTTTTTTTTTTCAATCTTTTTCTATGTCTTTTTTTTTAATGACATTTTTCTGGTTTAGGGTTAGGGTTGCAGCTGGTCCAAAAAATTTATTGTGTACTGGTTCTGTTGCGCTGAGCGCAGACAACAATATCGACGAAAGACAGGCAAGAGGTGAGGGGGGTCGACGAGGAAGTGAAAATTAGATGATGTAATCTGATTGGTTAATAGTTTTGTCAACTTTCGAGAGCTTCCGTGACCTGCCCGAATGTTGATGCATAGTCACGGAAACATGGTGCGTTCCCTATAAGAGCACCGAACGTTTTGTTACAACGCTGTTCTTTTATTACAGCGTCGTTTCATTATTACAATTCTGGATTATGAAGGGGTCCTATAATTTGAAGAACGCTTAAGTTAACTAGTATGAATTGTGACCTAGGTGGAATCTTCGAATTAAGTGCAGGTTGAGATGACGTGTGTTTTGGAAAGGGTCAATTTGGTTCTCATGAGTAACCCATTTTGCCACAATCATAATTAATTGACAAGATTTGGCCGACATCAAAGATTTGGGGTCAACAAAGATCAGGCACAAAGAGACAGCGAGTACACCTATCTGATTGGGTGACACGAGACAAGGGTCTGTGACGTCATTTGTTTTCTCAAAAACTAAAGTTTAGATCAGACCGCTGTGGAACTCGAGGCGAGAGGTGCCCAAAAATAATGATATGGAAACTTTAAGTTTGCGTCTAAGATGAGAATCGAGATCAGTTTGCGATGGGACGTTTTATTACAGCGTTGTTGTTTTATTAAGACGTTGTTGTTTTATTACAACGTTGTTGTTTTATTACAACGTTGTTGTTTTATTAAAACGTTGTTGTTTTATTACAACGTTGTTTTTTTATTACAGCGTTGTTGTTTTATTACGACGTTGTTGTTTTATTACAACGTTGTTGTTTTATTACAGCGTTGTTTTATTACAACGTTGTTGATTTATTACAACGTTGTTGTTTTATTACAACGTTGTTGATTTATTACAACGTTGTTGTTTTATTACAACGTTGTTGATTTATTACAACGTTGTTGTTTTATTACAACGTTGTTGATTTATTACAACGTTGTTGTTTTATTACAACGTTGTTGTTTTATTACAGCGTTGTTTTATTACAACGTTGTTGATTTATTACAACGTTGTTGTTTTATTACAACGTTGTTGATTTATTACAACGTTGTTGTTTTATTACAACGTTGTTGTTTTATTACAGCGTTGTTTTATTACAACGTTGTTGATTTATTACAACGTTGTTGATTTATTACAACGTTGTTGATTTATTACAACGTTGTTGTTTTATTACAGCGTTGTTTTATTACAACGTTGTTGTTTTATTACAACGTTGTTGTTTTATTAAGACGTTGTTATTTTATTAAAACGTTGTTGTTTTATTACAACGTTGTTTTTTTTATTACAGCGTTGTTGTTTTATTACGACGTTGTTGTTTTATTACAACGTTGTTTTTTTTATTACAGCGTTGTTGTTTTATTACGACGTTGTTGTTTTATTACGACGTTGTTGTTTTATTACAACGTTGTTGTTTTATTACAGCGTTGTTTTATTACAACGTTGTTGTTTTATTACAGCGTTGTTTTATTACAACGTTGTTGATTTATTACAACGTTGTTGTTTTATTACAACGTTGTTGATTTATTACAACGTTGTTGTTTTATTACAACGTTGTTGTTTTATTACAACGTTGTTGTTTTATTACAGCGTTGTTTTATTACAACGTTGTTGATTTATTACAACGTTGTTGTTTTATTACAACGTTGTTGATTTATTACAACGTTGTTGTTTTATTACAACGTTGTTGATTTATTACAACGTTGTTGTTTTATTACAACGTTGTTGATTTATTACAACGTTGTTGTTTTATTACAACGTTGTTGTTTTATTACAGCGTTGTTTTATTACAACGTTGTTGATTTATTACAACGTTGTTGTTTTATTACAACGTTGTTGATTTATTACAACGTTGTTGTTTTATTACAACGTTGTTGTTTTATTACAGCGTTGTTTTATTACAACGTTGTTGATTTATTACAACGTTGTTGTTTTATTACAACGTTGTTGATTTATTACAACGTTGTTGTTTTATTACAACGTTGTTGATTTATTACAACGTTGTTGTTTTATTACAGCGTTGTTTTATTACAACGTTGTTGTTTTATTACAACGTTGTTGTTTTATTAAGACGTTGTTATTTTATTAAAACGTTGTTGTTTTATTACAACGTTGTTTTTTTTATTACAGCGTTGTTGTTTTATTACGACGTTGTTGTTTTATTACGACGTTGTTGTTTTATTACAACGTTGTTGTTTTATTACAGCGTTGTTTTATTACAACGTTGTTGTTTTATTACAGCGTTGTTTTATTACAACGTTGTTGATTTATTACAACGTTGTTGTTTTATTACAACGTTGTTGTTTTATTACAACGTTGTTGTTTTATTACAACGTTGTTGTTTTATTACAGCGTTGTTTTATTACAACGTTGTTGATTTATTACAACGTTGTTGTTTTATTACAACGTTGTTGATTTATTACAACGTTGTTGTTTTATTACAACGTTGTTGATTTATTACAACGTTGTTGTTTTATTACAACGTTGTTGATTTATTACAACGTTGTTGTTTTATTACAACGTTGTTGTTTTATTACAGCGTTGTTTTATTACAACGTTGTTGATTTATTACAACGTTGTTGTTTTATTACAACGTTGTTGATTTATTACAACGTTGTTGTTTTATTACAACGTTGTTGTTTTATTACAGCGTTGTTTTATTACAACGTTGTTGTTTTATTACAACGTTGTTGTTTTATTACAACGTTGTTGTTTTATTACAGCGTTGTTTTATTACAACGTTGTTGATTTATTACAACGTTGTTGTTTTATTACAACGTTGTTGATTTATTACAACGTTGTTGTTTTATTACAACGTTGTTGATTTATTACAACGTTGTTGTTTTATTACAACGTTGTTGATTTATTACAACGTTGTTGTTTTATTACAACGTTGTTGTTTTATTACAGCGTTGTTTTATTACAACGTTGTTGATTTATTACAACGTTGTTGTTTTATTACAACGTTGTTGATTTATTACAACGTTGTTGTTTTATTACAACGTTGTTGTTTTATTACAGCGTTGTTTTATTACAACGTTGTTGATTTATTACAACGTTGTTGTTTTATTACAACGTTGTTGATTTATTACAACGTTGTTGTTTTATTACAACGTTGTTGATTTATTACAACGTTGTTGTTTTATTACAGCGTTGTTTTATTACAACGTTGTTGTTTTATTACAACGTTGTTGTTTTATTAAGACGTTGTTATTTTATTAAAACGTTGTTGTTTTATTACAACGTTGTTTTTTTTATTACAGCGTTGTTGTTTTATTACGACGTTGTTGTTTTATTACAACGTTGTTGTTTTATTACAACGTTGTTGTTTTATTACAGCGTTGTTTTATTACAACGTTGTTGATTTATTACAACGTTGTTGTTTTATTACAACGTTGTTGATTTATTACAGCGTTGTTGTTTTATTACAACGTTGTTGTTTTATTACAGCGTTGTTTTATTACAACGTTGTTGATTTATTACAACGTTGTTTTATTATAACGTTGTTGATTTATTACAACGTTGTTTTATTACAACGTTTTTGATTTATTACAACGTTGTTGTTTTATTATTTTGTTGTTGTTTTATTACAACGTAGTTTTGTTATTACAACGTTGTTGTTTTATTAAAACGTTGTTGTTTTATTAAGACGTTGTTGTTTTATTAAACGTTGTTGTTTTATTACAACGTTGTTGTTTTATTACAGCGTTGTTGTTTTATTACAACGTTGTTGTTTTATTAAAACGTTGTTGTTTTATTACAGCGTTGTTGTTTTATTAAAACGTTGTTGTTTTATTAAAATGTTGTTGTTTTATTAAAACGTTGTTGTTTTATTAAAATGTTGTTGTTTTATTACAACGTTGTTGTTTTATTAAAACGTTGTTGTTTTTATTACAGCGTTGTTCAGGTGGTTTTTTTTTAAGAAAAAAAAGAGTTCCTTGTGGGTTTTCGAGCATCACTTACAGTTTGTTACTTTTTTTATTACAGGAGTTGGACGTGAAATCTGGCCTATGTGGGTCGAGGACATGCGTTGCATGGGGATAAATGATATGAGAATGATACAATGAATGTGTAATGTGAGTCTTAAAGACAAGCTTAGATATGATGACCTCAGAGGAAGATTACATCGTGACAGTATAGGGAGATGTGCGTAGAATAGGAGACTATGATGGTATGACCACAGTGAAAGAATGGATGAGAATTATTGAGTTAGTAGAATTGAGGCAGCAGGTTGATATCATAGAGTAAGGCAAAGGAAAACATTGGAGCAAGTGATAAAAATAGACTTGAGAGAAAGAGGGATAAATAAAGCCTTGACCAGAAAGAGTTAAGTTTGGAAGTCCATTTCTAAAAGCCGCCCACCTCACAGACGTCAAGACGAATAGTAGGATAAGATGATGAAAGAGGTGGCATGCTGTATATGACCAAACCACCTGAGACGACGAGTGTGTAAGGCGTCAACATATCAATTCATAATTTGTATATGACTTGAAGTTGGTGGTTTAGAAAGAATGTGTGAAAATCAGACAAACAAAAAGATAGAAAGATAAACAAACAGAAAGAATACAGACAACTTTGTTTGTTATATCGAAGAAATAATGTTTATTTTCCATCAATTTTACAAGAATTAGTTAAACACACATACATACATATATATATATATATATATATATATATATATATATATATATATATGACGTGGTATAGTTCATATTATATATGCACCGATATTGAATTATCTTACCTAGACGTCGTTATTCCGAATTCATGGCCGTGGGCCGCTGTCAGTGGACTGTTTCTCTTGTACCAAACGGTCATAAACAACGTTTTAAGTTTAATTTAGACGGTTTCTAACCGATACAAATAATTCCCCACTGAAAATGATTTTTTTTTAGTATATTTTTTTTATTCGAATGATTTGATAGTTTTCAGTAATCAAGTAAAATTTTATTTTTTCTTAATATTTAATTTTTATTTAAAAAATTATTCCAGCAAATTGTAATAAATTTTAATTATAAAATCTTACCTGAGACTTTTTGTGTGTGTGGGGTGGATTATGACAGTCTATTGATGGCGGCTTGCTGTTGTGAATTTGGAATAGCGACGTCTAGGTAAGATGACTATTGTCATATATGTTCATTGTTAGATGTATAATAGAAGGGTGTTAGAAAGGCCAATACAATGTAGTTGAAAAGGAATACAAGCAGGGTTTTTATGCTAAGAATAAACAAAACAATATATAAAACATATGATGGATTTCATTGAGACTTAAAATTTTTGTAACTTGAAAAATGAATGAGTCAAACGAATATTTTTAACAATAAATTACCAAGAATGATAATTCGATCAAACTAAATGACTAATAATCTTAATCTATTCAGATCGAGTTATTGCCCGTGGTAGTTTATTATGTCACATAACGAGGGCCGTTGTTTGAATAGAAAGTTTGAGTGACACCTTAAGGGTCAGAGGTGACCTCAGAATGGAAGTTAATGAAATCATGTGACTTCCGAGATCGAGATTTTTCTATTATCTCTTGTCTTGTAATACTTCAAACAGGGAACACGTGTCCAGGGCGACGTCCCCAATGGGGTGGAGGTGGGTGGGGTCAAAATGTAACTAGGAGTAGCGGGACGAGCTATCCGGCTATCTATCTGTCTCTCTCTCTCTCTCTCGTTCTCTCTCTCTCTCTCTCTCTCTTACACATACTAAAGTAACTCTTTTCTCTGATGTTTTCTGTGACTGTTCTTCTCTTTCTAATAAACCTTTATTAAAAACTAAACATCGGCGTCCGAGTGATTGTATCGACAGACAAGCAAGAACCCGTGTTCCCGATGGCGACACAGGTGTATAATGGTTTATACACACATCGATAAGTGAAAATATAACCAATGTTAAAAATTGCAGACAAGTTACGAAAAAATTTTAATCTTACCGAGGATCATTATCTAAAAAAACAACGCTGCACCTCAAAGATGATCAAAGCAAAGATAAAAAAATATAGAAAATTAAAAGACTGTGATTTGAAAGATAGCGGCCCGCATGACCCTTTTCCCGACAATGGGCCACTGGAATTAGTGAGGCATTTGGCTTAAAAATATTAACAAAATTAATCGTTTGTCTTAAAACAAGTCTGGATCGAAGATAAAGATTCAACTGAAATGGGAATTTGAAAAGGATGACATATTTATCGCACTTATCTCATTTCAGCTTTTAATAACAACTTTTTCTTTTTTAATAATAAAATTAAATATGAAAATCTAAGAAATCGATGTATGTGCCTTTTAAGTTGTACAGAATTCATGTTATTTCCCCAGATTTCAGGATTCTCATCAGTTGACCAGTTTGACCAGTTTGACTTGTGGTCGTGTCGGTCGTGCAGAATGTAACGACAAAATAAAAGTTATAATAAAAACCCTGCATGTATTTATTCGTGTGGAAATGATCAGTTATTTTGTAAAAACCTTTCCAGTTCAATTCTGCCCATCCTATCGAGTGTCTTAGTCCAATGGTCCATAAAGCTTGATTGAGCCTCATTCAAACATTCGTACTGATAAATCAGACCAGACAGGAACTTCAGCCATGGTAGCATCAAATTGTCATGCCCACATTCTTTGAGGGCCAACAGGATTCTTGTAATACGATGGAAATTATGGTTTCGGCTGAGAAAAAAGAAAGAAAGGAGGCTAGAAAAATTAAAAAATGCATTTAACATGGTCAAATCATCATCATCATCATCATCATCATCTGTTTTACGTTGGTTGAAACATTGAAAGAAAAAAAAACAAGGCCATAACACTAATAACGTTTTGTTACCATATAGTGAATCGACAGTTTTAGACTTACCTCCTCCTCCTAATCATCATCATCATCATCAATTTGTTCATTTTATATGCTAGCATGTGTTAAACGGCTTTAAGTAATTCACTTTTAAACTAACTTATCTCTGCCAGGTCTTTATTTATCCTTCTTTATTTCTCGGTCCCAAGGACAAGTATTTGTCAAGCCAAAAAACAAAAAACAGTTACCCAACTTACTATTGGTTGAGAACTCGAAGCCTTTCAACATGGTTATTTGCAAGTTGAAACTGATTGTCAACAAGTTTCATACCATAAAAATTCAGCATCATTTCAAAAGCTGCTTTCATTCTCTTCTTCAATTCTGGCGTTTCTCGAATTATCTACAAGAAGAAAAAAAACAGATTTTTAAGAAGAAAATAAATAAATAAATTAAAAAATAACTTAAAATAATAATGATACTAAAAGGAAAACAAAAGAAAATAAATCAATATAAGTCTCTAAATACTAAATCCATAAAAATATTTATCCAAGAGAATATTTTCCCTGCGAACCTGGTCTCACAAACCCCATTTGTAAGATATAAGATCAGAGCTGAACAAACATCTGAAGAAGGGATTTCTCCAAAATGTTATACGAATACAACCATCAGCTGACACTGAAAGGAAGAACAATTTATAATTTAAAATAAGAAAACAAAAGAAGAAAATATAAAAGAAATAATTTACAAGGTAAATAAATAAGTGTAACTAAACTAGAAAACAAAAAATAAAACAAAAAATGTAAAAACTTATTTGAAAAAAGCCATCACAATTATTAAAAGGGGTAAAGTCTATGATAGCTGCATAAGAAGCATGATGTTGTATGGCAGTGAGTGTTTGGCCAATTGCAGAGCCATAAGATTGGATAGCCAAAAGAAAGCAAGTACCCTAATATAAGACGACATAGAAAGAAACCATCAGGCAAGAGCGTAAACTGTGGCAAATAGACACAGTCGATCCCTACAATCGTGATCACTGGAGACTTAGCATCAGAACAGCCAGACAGCATCGAACCCCTTGTCGAAGGGAACATAGACGATAAACCTGGATAGTGAGTGAGTGTGAGTGTTATTTCAAATTTTACCTTCATCTTGTCTTGTTTTCACTCCAGCTTCTATCCGACACATTCCCTATAAATTATCTATAAAAACAAATTACTTTACACGTATTACATGTCCTAATAAACACAATTTAAAATAACATTAGAAACTGCAGAGTAAAAACAATTGCCCAATGGATGGATACTGCAACGCAAACAATCTAGTTTACAATGTTATCTAATTTACAAAAGAAGGAAATAACAAATTACTTTACACGTATTACATGTCCTAATTTAAACAATTTATAATAACATTAGAAACTGCAGAGTAAAAACAACTGCCCAATGGATGGATACTGCAACGCAAACAATCTAGTTTACAATGTTATCTGATTTACAAAGGAAGAAATCACAAATTACTTTACATGTATTACATGTCCTAATTTAAACAATTTATAATAACATAAGAAACTGCAGAGTAAAAACAACTGCCTAATGGATGGATACTGCAACGCAAAAAATCTAGTTTACAATGTTATCTGATTTAAAAATAATGAAATCACAAATTACTTTACACGTATTACATGTCCTAATTTAAACAATTTATAATAACATTAGAAACTGCAGAGTAAAAACAATTGCCCAATAGATGGAAACTGCAACGCAAACAATCTAGTTTACAATGTTATCTTATTTACAAACGATGAAATCACAAATTACTTTACACGTATTACATGTCCTAATTTAAACAATTTATAATAACATTAGAAACTGCAGAGTAAAAACAACTGCCCAATGGATGGATACTGCAACGCAAAAAATCTAGTTTACAATGTTATCTGATTTAAAAAGAATGAAATCACAAATTACTTTACACGTATTACATGTCCTAATTTAAACAATTTATAATAACATTAGAAACTGCAGAGTAAAAACAACTGCTCAATGGATGGATACTGCAACGCAAACAATCTAGTTTACAATGTTATCTGATTTACAAATGGTGAAATCACAAATTACTTTACACGTATTACATGTCCTAATTTTAAAAATTTATAATAACATTAGAAACTGCAGAGTAAAAACAACTGCCCAATGGATGGATACTGCAACGCAAACAATCTAGTTTACAATGTTATCTGATTTACAAACGATGAAATCACAAATTACTTTACACGTATTACATGTCCTAATTTAAACAATTTATAATAACATTAGAAACTGCAGAGTAAAAACAACTGCCCAATAGATGGAAATCGCAACGCAAACAATCATGTTTACAATGTTATCTGATTTACAAAGGATGAAATCACAAATTACTTTACACGTATTACATGTCTTAATTTAAACAATTTGTAATAACATCAGAAACTGCAGAGTAAAAACAACTGCCCAATGGATGGAAACTGCAACGCAAACAATCTAGTTTACAATGTTATCTTATTTACAAACGATGAAATCACAAATTACTTCACACGTATTACATGTCTTAATTTAAACAATTTAAAATACCATTAGAAACTGCAGAGTAAAAACAACTACCCAATGGATGGAAATCGCAACGCAAACAATCTAGTTTACAATGTTATCTTATTTACAAACGATGAAATCACAAATTACTTCACACGTATTACATGTCTTAATTTAAACAATTTAAAATACCATTAGAAACTGCAGAGTAAAAACAACTGCCCAATGGATGGATACTGCAACGCAAACAATCTAGTTTCCAATGTTATCTGATTTACAAAGGATGAAATCACAAATTACTTTACAAGTATTACATATCCTAATTTAAACAATTTAAAATAACATTAGAAACTGCAGAGTAAAAACAACTGCCCAATGGATGGAAACTGCAACGCAAACAATCTAGTTTACAATGTTATCTGATTTACAAAGGATGAAAATGCAAATTACTTTACACGTATTACATGTCCTAATTTAAACAATTTGAAATAACATTAGAAACTGCAGCGTAAAAACAACTGCCCAATGGATGGAAACTGCAACGCAAACAATCTAGTTTACAATGTTATCTTATTTACAAACGATGAAATCACAAATTACTTTACATGTATTACATGTCTTAATTTAAACAATTTAAAATACCATTAGAAACTGCAGAGTAAAAACAACTGCCCAATGGATGGAAACTGCAACGCAAACAATCTAGTTTACAATGTTATCTGATTTACAAAGGATGAAATAACAAATTACTTTACAAGTATTACATGTCTTAATTTAAACAATTTATAATAACATCAGAAACTGCAGAGTAAAAACAACTGCCCAATGGATGGATACTGCTACGCAAACAATCTAGTTTACAATGTTATCTTATTTACAAAGGATGAAATAACAAATTACTTTACAAGTATTACATGTCCTAATTTAAACAATTTAAAATAACATCAGAAACTGCAGAGTAAAAACAACTGCCCAATGGATGGATACTGCAACGCAAACAATCTAGTTTCCAATGTTATCTGATTTACAAAGGATGAAATAACAAATTACTTTACAAGTATTACATGTCCTAATTTAAACAATTTAAAATAACATTAGAAACTGCAGAGTAAAAACAACTGCCCAATGGATGGAAACTGCAACGCAAACAATCTAGTTTACAATGTTATCTGATTTACAAAGGATGAAATAACAAATTACTTTACACGTATTACATGTCTTAATTTAAACAATTTGAAATAACATTACAAACTGCAGAGTAAAAACAACTGCCCAATGGATAGATACTGCAACGCAAACAATCTAGTTTACAATGTTATCTTATTTACAAACGATGAAATAACAAATTACTTTACACGTATTACATGTCTTAATTTAAACAATTTAAAATACCATTAGAAATTGCAGAGTAAAAACAACTGCCCAATGGATGGAAACTGCAACGCAAACAATCTAGTTTACAATGGTATCTGATTTACAAAAGATGAAATCACAAATTACTTTACACGTATTACATGTCTTAATTTAAACAATTTGAAATAACATTAGAAACTGCAGAGTAAAAACAACTGCCCAATGGATGGAAACTGCAACGCAAACAATCTAGTTTACAATGTTATCTTATTTACAAACGATGAAATAACAAATTAATTTACACGTATTACATGTCCGATTTATAGATCAACTGGCAGATTTACCCTGCATTCCCTGCATATCAAATCCCCTCAATTCACCTAGTCATAGATTAAATAGCATATAGTAGTCAAATATTCTATTTATATTATGTACCAACTTCCTTTGATGTAACTGGATAGGTTTACCATTGGAGTAGCCCTTGCGTAGGAACACAAATTGCTGGACTTCTTTCTACAGCATTCATCCGATTTCGTTTTGTCACGAAAGTTGGAGCCAGTACACCATTCACAGATGCATTTTGTTAGTTTTATAAGTACTTCCATAGAATATGCTCCAATGAACTTACTGCAATTGTACCTCCTTTAACATAAATACCCCCAACCCACCTGACTAGCAGCAAAATCCCACCCTTTCACTGTGGAGGTCTCTAGATGCTAGAGAACTGTCATAAAAAAGAAAAGAAAGACAAGAGAGAATGGGAGGGAGAAAAACAGGTGAAGAGAAAGAAATACAAAGCGAAAGAAAGAACGACAGAAATAAAATCCAGCCAAATAATGACAAAAATATAAGGAGGTAAGGCTCTTGTGATTTGGCAGAAATCGACTTCATTTTATTTCAAGAAAAACAGCGGATTATAACAAAAAAAACTCACGTCCATGGAAAGCTCTAGAAATCCGCTTTTTTAAATAAAGCAGAATTTTGCTAAAAAACTGTGTAACGCAGTGGTTCTTAGTGCTTTCAACCTGCTTGCTAATTCGGTAAACAAACTTATATAAATAAAGATTTCGTCTGTGTGTCTGTCCGTCAGTCACATTTTTTTTTAACGAAATAAATACATTGCGGAATTTGTCTGAATTCGGAAATGTCAGAGATCTTAACTACTTTTAGAAATGGAAAATATTACATTAATTGTAAATAATAAATTCCCAACAAATAGAGCAGATGCAATAACCGGAAATTAAAACCGAAACCTTCAGATCTTCAGTCTTAGATTCTATCAACTGAGCTATTTGGATTTTCTTATAAATAGAGCTTAAAACATTACCACAGCAAAATAAGTATAACTTTGGCATGACGTCATAGATTTATGATTTACACTATGTTTCAAAACATGAATTTAAATATAAACGATAATAAAAACAAATAAATGATTGGTTAAGCATTATCAATTTCGTTGAGAATTATTTTAATAGTCTAAAACAATTTGTTTTGCTTGAACTATGTATTGGTGTTAAAAACAAATTAATATTTAATATATACTAGGATTCTATTATATAAAATTTTAACAGAAAATAATTCTAGTAATATAAAATGATTTTTTGGCAAACCTTTGCATTTTCGTCTGTGAGGAGGGGGGCTTCATTATTTTGACCATGCTGTCGATTGGGAAACAACCTGCAAAATAAAGTAATGAACATAGTTTTCAATCGTGCTTATTTATTTGTTTGTTACCTCCCCTACACATAGATAATGAAAGCCCACAGTTGGGTGGAGGGAGGAGCGTTTGGACAAACCGGGAATGATTGACAGTGGAGGGGTTTAAATGTGACCCCAGTGAATAAGTGGAAGTTGAGAATCTGATGTCATTTCCGGACAAAGGTATTTTGGCCTCTGTTACTGCAAATTTTTCAAGTGAGTGGTCAGGAAAAACGGTGCTTGCTCCAAAACCTATTGGGGGTGGGGCAAGCAAACAATGTGATAGCCTAGCATAAAAGGCAGCCAATGCCTGTCTCTATCTCTCTCCCCTTCTCTCTTAACTCAGTGAACACATTTTGAATATGTCTCTCTGGGATATCTATAATCGTATTGTTACTATATTCCTCATTCTAATAAATCCTCCATTTAAAAGAAGCCTTATGTGTCCTGTGAATTAATTGAAAACAACACTGACAACATGTAGGGTAACAACAACAAGGTGTATAATGAAATTATACACACTTCAGACATATACAACCGGTAATAGAGATATCGTTTTCACTTGAGTTTGTGTATATTGGTTTAATACTTCCAAGAAGTAGCGTATATATATATATATATATATATATATATATATATATATATATATATATATATATATATATAATATCGAACAATATTTGACAAACTGTCATTATCATCGATGTTGAGGTTAGTCATTTTTTTTTTAAATTCATATTATTCTTAAAGAGAAATAGAGAATCAAAAGAAAGGGCTACCAAAGATTAATCACTTCAGAACTCCCACCTAAAGAGATGCTGAAATATATTATTAGTAAAAAGAAAACGGCACAGAAAAAACCCAAAAGAATCTACCTAGATATCTTTATGTCAACCCTTTTCAAGGCAGCTCTCGACAACGAGAGGGGAATCATAATTAAAAACGTGATAAAAAAAAAACATAAATAATTATCGAGGGAAAAAATAAAATAAAATCTTGTTTCAAATAGAGGAAAAACGGAAGAAACATTCTTAACATATACCCATGAGTTCCGAATTGTGGGTTAGGGTTAGGGTTTGAGAATGTTTAAATGATTCTTCGAACGAGCTGTGTAACGTAGAGAATGCCTTAGGTGAGTACCCGCTTTTCCCCTTGAAGAATAATATAAATAATTTTTTTTTTAAAAGACTGATTAAATGTATATATATATATATATATATATATATATATATATATATATATATATATATATATAATTTATTTATTTAAATACTGTATATTACATATTTCAGCAATGTACCGCGGTTTCATCCAAAAGGGCAGATTTAAACATCTTTGGATGATCTGCCCTTTTGGATGAAACCGCGGTACATTGCTGAAATATGTAATATACAGTATTCAAATAAATTATATGATCGACCACTTTATTTTATTTCTTTTCATATACAACCTGACGCACACTATATATATATATATATATATATATATATATATATATATATATATATGATACCAAATGAAGAGAAGTTCATAAACAAACTAACAAAGAAATACAAGTGTCATAAATTAAAATCCTTTATAACACACAAAGAATAGGCAGGTAGGTAGAAAAGTAACTTTATTGCCTTTGGTAACAGTTATTTGTTGATTTTTTTCTCACCGTTTTTCTGTTGGTTATTCTTAACAATCGCCCCGATTTTTCCTTTAAACGTTTCATCATGGGCAATTAATTTTTATGCATATACAAAATCAAATCTCAACATTGAAATATATTAAATAACACCATGACAATCATCTTTTTGTTGTTTTTCTTCAAATTATCAAAATGTGTAAAGAAAATTGTTTCTTTGTTTTTCCGTGGATAAAGCTATAGCGAGATTAATAGCTACCCAGAGGGAGGTAGTTTTTTGCTAGTATATATATATATATATATATATATATATATATATATATATATATTTCGGGACTTTGGCTGATATTATTGACCAAGTTTTTAAAGACAGTGGAGGGTCGCAGGATCCTTTGTGCATGTATTGGAGTGTCTCGTTGGGATTGTGGAAAGGCTTGTGTGTGTTGTTTGTAAGGTTCAATGTGGTGTCTAGGAAGTCTACTTAGTCGAAGTTTGTTTTGATGGTGATATATGTGTATATACAATCACAAATGAAAATGTGAAAAGAAAATATTTTCTATGTTTTTCTGTAGATAAAGCTATAGCAAGATTAATAGCTGCCCGAAGTGCAGGTAGTTTTTTGCTAGTATTTATATATATATATATATATATATATATATATATATATATATATATATGTGTGTGTGTATATATATATATAATCACAAATGAAAAGAATTTCATAAACAAACTAACAAATGTATATACAAGTGACATAAATTCCTCGACTACTTTTTTATTTTTTACTTTTAAATTTAAAGATTTCATTTCACTTACCATTGTATGTAATCATGTTTCTCCTCTAACAAGTCATAATTTCCATACCAGCTACTCAATATCACGTCAATATATTGACCTTAAAGAAAAAACAAAAAAGACTTTACATCAGATATTGGCAAATTTTCTTTCAAGTTTCAAATGCAGACATGTCATTTCAAATTAATCGTCTCTCATTGCCACTTGACTTCTTCCCTGCAGACTACAACATAGTCGCCTTCAAGTCCAATGTCAACAAATACTTGTTGAGCTGTCCTCTTGAAGAAACAAATTTTATTCCTTTTCCGCCCATCGTTTACAACCCCCTCATAATATAGTTTAGCTGACAATCTTGTTAACCCTTATCCTCGAGTGGCTTTTGTCCTTGATGAGTAGTGACATATTAGTATTTCTTTTCTTTTCTTTTCTTTTAACTCTTATTCATTCCAAACAAGGGACATTGCCACTAGATTATGGTGTGAAAGCAAAGGGAGATAATCCTCACGCTGTGTGTGAAATCATCAGAGATCAAACGTGTAAAAGAATACAGCATGATCCCGGTTCTCGTTAGATCACCGTAGTTAAGTGATTTTATTTAGATAAAGCAATGAAGAGCCTGGTCAGTACCATTTGGGTATGCCAGGTGTTGTACGTGAACAGACAGCGACACCTCCCCGCAAAAAGTAGTAGGGTGTGTCTATAAATATGTCCAAGATTGGCAGACGACACCATTGTCTTTGGCTGCACTTCGAAGAGCATTGGTGATCAAGATATTGCTGATTCTCTCTCTTCTGATCTGGAGAATGTGATGCAATGGAGAAAAAAGTGGCTTGATACCTTTAACACCTGTAAAACTATCTCTCTTCAAAATTGCAGTGTTCGGACATTTTCCTTAATGCGGCCACATAGTCACTTATAGACTCTTCCTCCCTTTTGTCCCTTGTGTTGAACAAGAATCTTTCATGCTCAACTAGTTCATCAAACGTTTTCTCTTCCGGACGATTATCTGCTAAACCTCTTAACACAGCATAGGGCTTTGCATCAATAACCGATAATAAAATCGCTTTTTTCTTCCCTTCACTCTCAATATCATTGGCTATAAAAAAAAAACTCCACACATTCAATGTAGTTAATCCAGGACTCCTTAACATCGTTCCATTCCCGTAAAGTGCCCATCAACGCCATTTAAAAAGAAATTTTTTTTTATACTTCTAGGAACTCTGAACACATCCAATGAGTGCTTTTACTTTTTTTTTTTTAAAACTTCCAGCACATGTTGGTGTTAATCTTCCAAATGCCTTCCTCGCATTGTCTTCTACTACCTCGTCGCCAATTGTTATGTCTATACCGTTCACTAAGTGTCAAGACTGAAGCAAGTCCAGACCTGTTCTCTTCTTTATATAATCAAAACAACAACAACAATTACAACAAAGGCGTCCTCTGGGCCAATCAAAAACTTCACCCAATGGCTGTAACTTGATACATTACACTTTCTACCAGAAGAGACGTTGTTAGTCTTTCTCCACTCTATCATTATTTCCGTTGAAGGTGCTGGACTGAGCTCTGATCTCTGGTTCCTTCTTGTAAGACACTCACAGCAAGAACTAGTCTTCCTACCACGACTGCAAAGAACTTTCTTTTCTTTCTACATGTGCCTAACATACAAATGGAATTTTCATGAACAGAGTTTCTTTCCAAGAACCTCCCATCTGTGGAACACATTACCACGAGATTGCTTCCTTGCAGGCTACAAGATTATCGTCTTCAAATCCAATAAGTAATCAAATTTTTTTTCATTCTATTCATCATTTTCAATCCTCTCATTATATTCTTTATTATTCAACCGACAATCTATCTCATTAATCTTTATCCTTGAGTGGCTTTTGGCCTTGATAACATCTGTAACCTTCAATCCTTTCCTGTGCAAATTAATCCGGGCAGTGTAATAGTTTTAGAGTTTTTCATTATCTGTAACTAAATTAATATAGTTTCTTCTCTTTTCTGTTCATGGTTAGAGTTAGGGTTTGTGTTGATGGTGTACTGGTACTATCTGGAATCAATTCAGCTGCAGTGTTGCTCCAAGATCCTCTTCAATGCTACACGATAGCTCGCTCTGTACTACTGTTCCTGCAAATAATGGATGTCACACCTATAAACGGTACTTTCACCACGCCTACAGAAACCAATCAGTTGTGGCCAGCCCAGTAAATCGGCTAGTTGGTCAGTGAAAAGTGGGAGCCTGCCTCAGCATATAATAAATAAGATAATGACTTATTCTCATCCACCGGGTCCCTAGGTGGTGGATAGGGGAATGACCTTCAGATATGAAAGTTAGCTGCGAATACCAACCAGATGATTTACAGGAACATGTCCAGTCAGATGCCTCTGCATCTTTTTAAGTAAATTAGAATTTGAAACAATCAATTTGCTATAGACAAGGACATGGTCGCCAAAACATGAAACTCATTTCGCGTCCGCCTTGAGATCGTCATCTCTGCAAGTGATGATTACATTAAAAAAATAATGTCGTATATAACACTAACTGTTACTAAATAAACTGTCGAGTCTCTGCATATACAACTGTTGTTCTTATTGCCTATTTCGTTTTCTTTTTGTCAAGTGTCGAATTTTGCTGCAACACCCTGTACAGTGAAGGGGTGGGATTTTGCTGCAACACTCTGTATTAAAAAATAGAGACAAATTCAAATAAGTATTAATTAAGTTATAAACGTGAAATGCACTTACCAAGAGAAATTTTGACCCAACATTATTGACATTTGTAACAGTTTACAATTTGACATAGATAGGCATGTCGGTAGTGACATACTTATTTATGGCACACGAGGTATAAGAGTCAGAGTCGGGTTTGAGTAATTTTTGCAGGAGTCGGATTTTTACAAAATGACTTGGGAGTCATTTTTTTTTCACCCGAATCTCTAAGCAGTGATGGTGGGAGGGAGTCGAGAGACAGTGTTTCTTAAAAACTGACTCCAGAATTAGAAGTCAGATTCTTTTTCACCGATTTCCCATATTTGACCAATATCGCATAACAGAAAAAGTAGAGTAGAAATTGAACCATGGGTTATCTGTTGGCAACCTCGTAACTATCGCTTTCTACCAATTTTCATCCTTTAGTTCTCACATTCCATGAGCGATGTTTCTGACAAAGGGGAAGAATTGCTGTTTTCTGGGTTGGCTGTTGTTTTAAGTGGATGGTATTTTAAAATTTTCAATCCTCTTGCAGTATTTTTTTTTCTTAATATCGGGTCAGAATTATCAAAGCCAGGAGCCGCTAGAGGCGAAGAGTTAATGGAATAATTATCAATCGAAAGATGACGAACACTATTGGAGTACTAACATTGATCAATGATACGAACTGCGTTTGATTACGTACAAAAATAATTTGTTGACATTGGATTTGAAGACGATTATGTTGTGATCTGCAGGGAGCCAGTTCTGCAGTAATGTGTTTCTACAGGCGGGAAGCCCTTGCAAAGCACCTCTGTACATGGAAATTCAGCCTAATGCTAAGGACATGGAAGGAGAAGGCAAAGTCTTTTTCCATTGAGTTATCAATTATCATCATAGAACTGTCAATCTAGCCATCTCATTAACCTTTATCCTCAAGTGGCTTTAGCCTGGATAAGTGCTTACTTATTAATATAAAATAAATAAATAAATAAGATAATGACTTACCATTGGGTCTTGATGGTATCCTGTTACTGTAGAAGTCCACAAGCTCATTTGTACCTTTAAAAATTTTTATAAATTGTTGTTAAAAAAAAACTACAACAAAAAAGCAAAGATTTGTATTATTTGTATTATTCTGACTACTGTTCTCATCTTGGATGTTATTTTCCCAACGTTTCAGCCGATGTAACCCCATGGATTAAAGAAAGGATTCACGTGTTCAACAAATAGTCACAATCAAAAATCCATATTGGTTTCCACAGTTCGACAAGAGGCACTTGAAGAATGTCAGAGGTTACATCGGCCGAAACGTTGTGAGAATAACATCCAAGATGAGAACAGTAGTCCGAATAATACAAATAATGCAAATTATCAATCCTCATCTCAAAAATTTCTAAACATGTAAGAAAAGATTGTTATCTATTATAATAATATGGCGTTTATATATTTATATATATTTTAGCGATACCCCATGGAAATTCAACGGTACCTTCTACATCAATCTGTATAATTTACTGTTAATAATAATCCTTTTGAAATAAAAAATATCTGTCAGAGTGAATACTTTTTCTACAAAAACGGCAATGAATTGTTAGAGAAGTGCTGGAATCAGCGGATCATTCTAGAACAAGACTATGTTGATGAATAAAGTTGAATTTTGCCTAAAACTTGTTGTTTTATTAGTTTGGCCCAGGACTTATGACCTTTTTTTTTTTTTCAATAAAAAATAATTTCTATTGCCAGCTGAATATTCTTTAAATAAATAAAACGAATAGGTCTCTTCTTTATTTATTTAAAATTATAGCAATTTAATTATTTTCAAAACAATAAATATTCTCTGTCTTCTCACTGTAAAAAATAATTGTCAGCAAAATATTATTCAAATCAATAAAACGAATGTCATGTTTTCAAATGTATTTGATTAAAATTGTTTCATTTTAGTCAAAGAGACGAGAGAATTCGATTTTGGAACAATTCATTTTAAAATGGGTAATGTCAGAATGTTATACCTTAGCGACATCAGATTAATCACCAATCACTATCAGACGGTCTGATTTTTCTTTTTATGAATATGAAAGGTGATAACGTACATACAAATATGAAATGCCTTATTATTATTATAATAGATATTTAGTCTGTAACACCTGAATAATTAAAACAGAAAACAATCGATAGACAAATAAAACGATGTGCCTCTTGGAAGTAGCCAGAGACGAAAAGGTAAATTTGTAGATTAACACCCTCAGCTACCCCACCCCCAAAATGGGATTCTAATTTTTTTAGGCGATTACGTGTAGACATCTTGAAAAACTTGGCGGTAAGATAATAAAAAAAAACAAAGGTATTAATTTAGAATTTAGAGTGGGGAATCAGTTTCGTATATAAATTTAACATAAAATCATCCCTCCTTTTCGGGCCATTCAAACTCTTTTTACCACACATAATAACTTAAAAAGTAGACCCCCCCCCCACTAAAAACAACACGAACAAAATTTACTTCCTAGAGCAAAAGAAAAAAAGATTTGGCTAATTACCCTAAAACGCTAGAATGACCCGGAAATGGGGGGATCATTTTATGTTAAATTTATATGCAAAAACCGATACCCCATTCTAAATTGTAAATAATTTAAAAGAAAATTTTTGTTTACGCTAAGCCTTTCAAGGTGTTCACCACGTAATCGCCTAAAAAAAAATTAAAATCTCATTTTTTTCTGAGGTGGTGGAGGGATTTAGCAGAGGGTTTTAATCTACAATAATACCGAAGAAAACATAGGTTTAACATAAGTAATTATTAGATATGAGCAAAACGAAAAAAAATGGGCACTTCTGCAGTTTAGGGACGGGCGAATTTATTTGTTTTCATTCAAGAAGAGCTACATTAGTGTACCAGCAAACAACTCTCTATTTCTTTCACTTAATGGCAAGGGAGACAAAGCGATTTTTTTTTTCAAAATTAACTCAGGAATAATTAAATAAGAACTAATGCAAATTCAGAAATTAAAATTGATTAATAGAACATTTATTGAAGAAATGAAAAAAATTGTAAAAATCACCAGTATTTTTTTTCAAAACAAATATTTCTTTTTCCAAATTAAATTAAAACTCATCTTGTTTGGGGTAACACATTTTAAATTTTTTTTTACAACAAAACACAAAGTCTTTATTTACAATATTAAAAAATATAGCAGTTACATAAATAAGCGGAAGTGCGTTCTTTACTGTACGAGATTCATGCAACAAATCGTGATTTGGCACAAACCCAAATCATGTGATCAGCGTGATTAATCAGTTTGAGCAAGTATTTCAAACAGAAGACATAGAATGGGAAGGGAAAGTCTTTTTCCATTGAGTTATCAGTTATCATCATGGAACTATCAATCTATCCATCTCATTAACCTTTATCCTCGAGTGCCTTTAGCCTGGATAAGTGCTTACTTATTAATATAAAATAAATAAATAAGATAATGACTTACTATTGGGTCTTGATGGTGTCCTGTTACTGTAGAAGCCCGCCTGCTCCTCTGTACATTTAAAAAAATTTATAAATTGTTGTTAAAAAAAAACTACAACAAAAAAGCAAAGATTTGTATTATTTGTATTATTCTGACTACTGTTCTCATCTTGGATGTTATTCTCACAACGTTTCAGTCGATGTAACCCCGTGGATTAAAGAAAAGATTCACGTGTTCAACAAATAGTCACAATCAAAAATCCATATTTATTCCCCAGTTCGACAAGAGGCACTTGAAGAATGTCAGAGGTTACATCAGCTGAAACGTTGTGAGAATAACATCCAAGATGAGAACAGTAGTCCGAATAATACAAATAATGCAAATTATCAATCCTCATCTCAAAAATTTCTAAACATGTAAGAAAAGATTGTTATCTATTATAATAATATGGCGTTTATATATTTATATATATTTTAGCGATACCCCGTGGAAATTCCACTGTGCTTTCTACATCAATCTGTATAATTTACTGTTAATAATAATATTCCTTTTGAAATAATAAATATCTGTCAGAGTGAATACTATTCAAACGTCACTTAATACGTCCCAGGTATGACTCATAGATGGTGTCACTAATAATAAATCCATATATATTTGATAAAGTACTAACCTTTAAATCGCACATGTCAAAATTTGAGCCCAATCGGATTATGAGTTTACAAATTACGGTTATTTAAGTGAAGCTACTGTTGCAAATTTTCAAAAAGAATGGAAAAATCTGAATTTCGTGTGTTGATAAATAATTGCTTTCTGATGTGAAAAATACTGTTCAAGCAAAGCGATGGCTTGATGAGTGTTATTCAGACTCTGCTCCGTCGGTTAAAAGGTGATATGCTGACTTTAAATGCGATCGTACAGACACAAATAATTTTGCCCGCTCAGATTGGCCAAATTCGTCAGTTGTCCCGGAAAGAGATAGCAGAGGAGTTGAACCTATCAGAAGGCGAAAGTGTATTCACCATTTTGCATGAACATTTGTCAATGAGAAAGCTGCGTTCAAAGTGACTGCTACATTTGTTCACAGTCGATCAAAAACAATGCATCGACGATTCAGAGCATTGTTTGCAACTGTTTCAATGCAACAAAAAAGAGATTTTGTGTCAATATGTGACAATGGATGAAACATGGATCTACTACTTTATTCCGGAGTCAAAGCGGCAGTCAGCTGTGTGGACAGCAGCCGGTGAAAACCGTCCAAAGCTACTAAAGATGCAAACATTAGCAGGCAAGGTATTTTAAGGCCAAAGACAAATCGTTCTACTAAAACGGCAATGAATTTTTAGAGAAGTGCTGGAATCAGCGTATCATTCTAGAACAAGACTATGTTGATGAATAAAGTTGAATTTTGCCTAAAACTTGTTGTTTTATTAGTTTGGCCCAGGACTTATGACCCTTTTTTTTTTCAATAAATAATAATTTCTATTGTCAGCTGAATATTCTTTAAATAAATAAAACGAATAGGTCTTTTCTTTATTTATTTAAAATTATAGCAATTTAATTATTTTCAAAACAATAAATATTCTCTGTCTTCTCACTGTAAAAAATAATTGTCAGCAAAATATTATTCAAATCAATAAAACGAATGTCATGTTTTCAAATGTATTTGATTAAAATTGTTTCGTTTTAGTCAAAGAGACGAGAGAATTCGATTTTGGAACAATTCATTTAAAAATGGGTAAAGTCAGAATGTTATACCTTAGCGACATCAGATTAATCACCAATCACTATCAGACGGTCTGATTTTTCTTTTTATGAATGTGAAAGGTGATAACGTACATACAAATATGAAATGCCTTATTATTATAATAGATATTTAGTCTGTAACACCTGAATAATTAAAACAGAAAACATTCTATAGACAAAAAAAACGATGTGCCGCTTGGAATGAGCCAGAGACGAAAAGGTAAATTTGTAGATTAACACCCTCAGCTACCCCCCCCCCCCCCAAAAAAAAAATAAATGGGATTCTGATTTTTTTTAGGCGATTACGTGTAGACATCTTGAAAAACTTGGCGGTAAGATAATAAAAAAAACACACAGCAAGTAATTTAAATTTAGAGTGGGGAATCAGTTTCGTATATAAATTTAACATGAAATCATCCCTTATTTTCGGGCCATTCAAACTCTTTTTTCCACACATAATAACTTAAAAAAGTAGACCCCCCCCCCTAAAAACAACACGAACAAAATTTATCTCCTAGAGCAAAAGAAAAAAAGATTTGACTAATTACCCTAAAACGCTAGAATGATCCGGAAATGGGGGATCATTTTATGTTAAATTTATATGCAAAAAACCGATCCTCCATTCTAAATTGTAAATAATTTAAAAGAAAATTTTTTTTTACGCTAAGCCTTTCAGGGTGTTCACCACATAATCGCCTAAAAAAAAATAAAAATCTCATTTTTTTCTGAGGTGGTGGAGGGATTTAGCAGAGGGTTTTAATCTACAATAATACCGAAGAAAACAACCCTAACCCTAACCTTAACAATAATACCGAAGAAAACAAAGGTTTAACATAAGTAATTATTAGATATGAGCAAAACGAAAAAAAATGGGCACTTCTGCAGTTTAGGGACGGGCGAATTTATTTGTTTTCATTCAAGAAGAGCTACATTAGTGTACCAGCAAACAACTCTCTATTTCTTTCACTTAATGGCAAGGGAGACAAAGCGATTTTTTTTTTTTCAAAATTAACTCAGGAATAATTAAATAAGAACTAATGCAAATTCAGAAATTAAAATTAATTAATAGAACGTTTATTGAAGAAATGGAAAAAATTGTGAAAATCACCAGTATTTTTTTTCAAAATAAATATTTCTTTTTCCAAATTAGATTAAAACTCATTTTGTTTGGGGTAACACATTTTTGATTTTTTTTTACAACAAAACACAAAGTCTTTATTTACAATATTAAAAAATATAGCAGTTACATAAATGAGCGGAAGTTTGCTCTTCACTGCACGAGATTCACGCAATAAATCGTTATTTGGCGCAAACCTAAATCATGTGATCAGTGTGATTAATCAGTTCGAGCCAGTATTCCAAACAGAAGACAGAATCGGAAGGGAAAGTCTTTTTCCATTGAGTTATCAGTTATCATCATGGAACTGTCAATCTATCCATCTCATTAACCTTTATCCTCGAGTGACTTTAGCCTGAATAAGTGGTTACTTATTAATATAAAATAAATAAATAGATAAGATAATGACTTACCATTGGGTCTTGATGGTGTCCTGTTACTGTAGAAGCCCGCTTGCCCCTCTATACATTTAAAAAAAATTATAAAGTTTTGTTAAAAAAAACTAAAACAAAAAAGCAAAGATTTGTATTATTTGTATTATTCGGACTACTGTTCTCATCTTGGATGTTATTTTCACAACGTTTTAGCCGATGTAACCCCGTGGATTAAAGAAAGGGTTCACGAGTTCAACAAATAATCACAATAAAAAATCCATATTGGTTTCCACAGTTCGACAAGAGGCACCTGAAGAATGTCAGAGGTTACATCGACCAAAACGTTGTGAGAATAACATCCAAGATGAGAACAGTAGTCCGAATAATACAAATAATGCAAATTATCAATCCTCATCTCAAAAATTTCTAAACATTAAAGAAAAGATTGTTATATATTATAATAATATGGCGTTTATATATTTATATATATTTTAGCGATATCCCATGGAAATTCAACGGTACCTTCTACATCAATCTGTATAATTTACTGTTAATCATAATCCTTTTGAAATAATAAATATCTGTCAGAGTGAATACTATTCACACGTCACTTAATAAGTCCCAGACATGACTCATAGATGGCGTCACTAATAAAAAAAAATCCATATATATTTGATAAAGTACTAACCTTTAAATCGCATATGTCAAAATTTCGACCTACTGGTATGCAAACCACAGACTAATGTTTCAGGTGTGACAAAGTATCTGGGGTCCCATGGGGATCAGGTACCCTGGTTACGCACTAGTATGCATCTTGTTGGTGATGCTAGGCCTTGTGTAGAGACGAAGTGGAGATATAATTCTAGTATATATTTGACGTGGAAACGAACTTATTCAGACGATGGGAACAAGGCGTCAGGCAGTCAGGTTGGGTCGTGTTTTGTAGTCAAAATTCGTTGCCTTCCCAGGTCAGGAGACGGTCCAGATGGGAAGTTAAAGATTAAGCAAATCCCATGATCTTAGCGTTAATTCTAATAAATGTCAACAAAGACATATGGTTGTTTAAGTGAGTGATACGCTTTGGGTTTGCGATACCGGAGGTATGCTCTAACTTGGCAGATAATCATTTAGGCCTGTCATTGTTAATTACGGCGAGAATGAGAAGGCAATTGTTTTTGTGAAAACACCACGGGCCAGAAAAAAAATCCCATTTATTTTAGAGGCAAGGGAGTAAGGCGCCCATCCTTTCACCCACTGAGAGAGGAAGAGACACAGAGAGAAATATGGCAGAGAAAGGGGGTGTGACGATGGACATCTTCAATAAGAGAATGTGCGTTTTGACGCACGAAAGAACAGAACCATGAGAGAACAGAACGAGTAGAGACGGCGAGAGAGCTGGACGCGCCTGGCGCCGCGCGCTAATAAAGATGCACGACGAAGAGAAGAAAACCAAACGAACTCCCCATCGTTTTCTTAGCCAGTTAATTTGTGACTAAACAACCACTTGTAAACGAACTTACACACACACACAGATCCAGCGAGATAACTTAGAGCAAACAGCTTTTACGAGTACGGTAGACATTAATCTTATGTAAAACCAATTCTTTTATTTTATTAATAATTACTCTTCCATACAAAAAACCCGACCGAGTTGTTGAACATTGTTCTTTTCCCGTTGTTCCGCTTGAATAATATTTCACCCTCACAGAGTCAACCGATTGCTGTTCGCCCAATGATCGCTCGCTGATATAAACAGTTTCAACATGGGAGTTGGACGAGACGATGAGATCGACGAAGTCATCATTATCATCGTCGCCATCCCGGCCTAGAGGAACTTCGATTAACATGTTTTTTTATTGCCACTACGACGATCGGCTGAAGTGTGTTCACGGTCTGGCAAGACTGTGCGCACGACTGGGGTTCACACATTGGAACCGCGACCAGGATATCATACACCTGTGTGTGCGGTTGCCAACGATCCCCACAGTGCAGAGACGCGTGTGGGGTTTACACAGGGAGATGAAAGAAAGTATGAATTATGGGAAGTGAAGTTCCTTGGCTACATGCGGACTCAAGAACTTTACAGCACCATTACAGCAGGAAGCGAAGCTGAAATAAATCAGAACAAGAACGCCGAATTTTGTTAAAACAAAAACAAATGTGTTTTTAAGGCCTATAAATGTGAAAGGGTATTACAAAAAAAAACTTTTGAAAACTATTGATGACACAACAAATGTACAAACCAACTTTTATATTGTGAACAAAAAAAAATTGTTTTAAGGCCTATGAATGTGAAAAGTGTTAAAACAAAAAAAAACATTACAAAGATATATCAGTTGAAGGGGGTATGTTGAATTGTAAACTGAATATAGTTCCACTCAACCAAGTGGTGATAAGGCCATCGACCTGATCACCGCACTACGTGATAAGTACTGCGCTGTAGAGGTATCACGTGACATGAAAATTAGGCACCAAATTTGTTCTTTCAAAATTGTATCTTCAGTCCGAGAATAAAGGTTGTGGAATGCGCACGTATTATTGTTATTCTATTCTTGTCTTTTCTTCTATGTCTTCGTGACTCATAGTCTACCACGATGTTACGCTCTACCCCTCAAAGCTTAAAAGCACCCAAAAAAAATTCTGGCGCAAAAAATAAACTTTAACTTTGAACTTTTTTTTATTCTACGACCCCCCCCCCCCCCCCCAAGTTTTAAAGGAATTTAACTTTAGTTTAGATGGCAAAACTTTGGAATGAAAATTCAATTTTGGCGAGTGTGCAATATAAGTTACAATAAAAAAAAAAGGAGTGAAAAACAAAAAGACAACAAAAAACAAATAGACAACAACTAACTTTTACCAAACGCAAGAAAATTTACTTTTTTATCTGCCTATATAAGTTTAACATGTGGATACTGATTTTAAGATTTATTATCATGAATTTGTTATCGTCACTTTTAATATATCGTTCGAGTCATTTCCAAAAATTTGGAAGCTGCTTGGTAATTTCAGGCTTAAAGATAATAAAAATAAGGGTTATTGGAACTGTAAGTCTAAGTTCGAGCGGTTGCCAATCGGATTAAGATAAGCTTCTTCTTCTTCTTCTTCTTCTTCTTATTCTTCTTCTTCTTCTTCTTCTTCTTCTTCTTATTATTATTATTATTATTATTATTATTTATTTATTTATTATTATTATTATTATTTATTTATTTTATTATTGTTGTTATTATTATTATTATTATTATTATTATTGATTATTATTTATTATTATTGATTATTTATTATTATTGATTATTTATTATTATTGATTATTATTTATTATTATTGATTATTATTATTATTGATTATTTTATCTTCTTCTTCTTCTTCTTCTTCTTCTTCTTCTAAGCCTGAAATTAGCAAACAGATTTCAAACAAATCGTACGACAAAAATAATTTCAAATGAAATCATGTTTAAAATTTTTGCCTTGAAAGAAAAGTTTAAAATAACATTTTTCGATACGAGGTCAGCCAAATAAAAAAAAACTGTTTGCGCGGTGGTGTTTTTGAAAGAACTACTTGTTGGCGCTGCATTTCTTACAGACAGCTGTAAGACGGCAAATGGCTTCAACGAATTCGTTTTTATTCAATTATTTTGAATCTGTTTTAATACCAATAAAACTAATTATTTAAATGTTAAATCTTTTTTAAAATACATTCTTCATTGAAATATACTTTGTTTAATTTTATTTTTGTTTTATAAAACGAAGAAAATCTATTTTAAAAAAAAATTCGTTTCTTTAAGTTCTAATATAGCACAGTTTTTTATGGGCCTAACCGATAATTTCCCCTAGTGAGCCCAGATGGAATCGTCTAAAAATATACCCCCATCCCCCCCCCCAAAAAAAAATAACGCACAAGATGTATCTCCCATATAACAAAAAAAGGTTAATTCGTCGTTTCACAGCCAATATGGGGGACAATGAATCGTCGGCATTTTTTTCGATCTCACAAATGAGTAAGTAAACCCAAATAAATTGTTTTGGACTAAATTCAAATTTACCTTAAATTATTCTAAAGGAAACACAATTGGTAAATTAGCCCAAAACAATTTATTTTGGTTTACACACTCATTTTTGAGGTCGAATAAAAAATTAGAAAAATGCAGCCGATTCATTGTCCGCCATTTCGGCTATGAAACGACGAATTGACAAAAAAAAAATGGTTCACTGTCCTAAAACGCTAGAATAACCCGGAAATGAAGGGGGTGGTTATTTTGCATTAAATGTATATGCGAAACTGATCCTCCATTCTAAATTCTAAAAAAATTGTTTGTCTTTTTTCTTGTTTTTTCTTTCTGCAAAGTTTTTTAGGGTGTTCACACATAATCGCCTTAAAAAGTAGAATCTCATATTTTTAGAGAGGGATTTAGCATAGTGTGTTACTATTAAGTTACAATAATACCAAAAACGGCCTTGTGGGGAGGTAAGTAAATCGGGAGTATAAACTGCTTTTAGGGGGGGGGGGTGTAAAAGAACTGAGAGTATTGATTTACTCCTCTCCAGGAGTTAGGCACAAGGCCAGTTTTTTATCTTACTCCCACAAGTAAGATGTGACCCAAGGTCGGGTCGGGAAAGTGGGGTTTGAAAAGCCAGCGCCTGAGAGGTAAACACTCTGGCCATTAAAAATTGCCTGGGCAGCCCCGTCGGCATTCCCCGGTAGGGGCGCCTCAGGCAGTAAGCAATAAACTTACTCCTCCCCAAAGAGGGGAGGCAAAGCCTGGAAGGGTGGACCTCCTAGAACTGCACAGGACAGACCCATAGACCGGCGTAAATCAAGCCCCGAAGGCCAAGACAATACCAGTCTATGGGGTGCAGTATCCATCGGAACAGATACTACACTTTGATCTTAGCCAAAAAGAAGAGAGAGTAAAAAACGAAAAAAAAAAAAAAAAAAAAGAAAAATGAGGCCACCATCGCCCTAATTTAATTTTTAACGTATATAAAATCGAACTTCTATTACAAAATATACGATAGTGAAGAAAAGATGATAATAATGAAAATAATTACCTCTGCGCTGTCTATAAAAGAAATATGCAATTGCGCTAAGTGCTAAGAATCCCAATCCAAGTTGGATCATCGTTGACTTTTGCAGAAATAGGGCAATAAAGTTTAACAAAATCAGAGCTGATATAATGAAGATGATTTAAAAAGTCAAGTTTTTCCTTCAAAAGAGAGAAGAATTGTTTTGAAACGACTTTGTGGGTGATAAACGCATCGAATGATCTGGGATTTTTTTGCAAACGTCTTAATATAAAGGAAATGATAGAGAAAGTTTGTCGCTTAAAACGTGTCAACAGAAAACACAAATTTGTTTTATTTTCACTATGTTCAATTTCTTTTACTTGGAAAAAATAAGTGTATGGCGACTGCTAGCGAACGTCGGGGGTACTAGTATGGCATGTGCTAGACTACAAACATGAATAAGATTTTGTGAATGAAAGATGAAGGAAAACATGATTAATCAACAAAACATATATAGAACTACAATTTTACATGAATATAAAAGTCAATTTTTGTGAAAAAATGTTAATTTTGTAAAGTTTATACAACTCGTGTTCTTTGGTAGAAAATGTTCAGTAAATAAGCAGACATGAGGGCTAAAGATGTGGATGTCTATATTTGTTAGTGTGTGAGTTATAGACAGTATATGTGAGTAAGTGGCTATGTGATACTGTGTGTGTGAGTAGGTTTACCTTGTTCTGTTACTGTGTGTGTGGGTAGGTTTACCTTGTTCTGTTACTATGTGTGAGTCATAGCGATGTGCTTCTGTTCGCCTGGCCGTTTGTCAGTGCGTATGGATATGTGCACGAGATGTAAAAAGTTTGTGCTTCCTTTTTTAAGTGTCCTTTTCTTTTCACGTCCCCCTAGGCAAATGACACGGAGGGGGGGGGGTAGACTTTCTTAGACCCTTCGAGGTACGAGGTGCGCGGGTTGAATATCTCTGTATTTTAGCTGTTTATTTCCTCGTTCTTATAGGGGTTTCGGAGTTCGCGTCGGCTTGCCAATTTAACATAGACATGTCAGATTTTGGTTTTAAAACAATATTCATTGGTTGGGAAATATTGAGTTAACACGGTTCTGTGAAAACTCCCTTGCTTTTGAGAATTGAAGAGTTGTAGTCAGAGTCAGATATTTTGGAATTCTATGAGTTGGAATCAGAGTTCGAGTTGAACCTTATACCTTTTGATTCCGCAACCCTGCTCAAAATAAGAGCCGATCCAGAAACTAGCAATTATTCTCCGTCAGAAGAATCGCTTATAGAATGTGAGGATTAAAGGGGGAAAATGAGAGGGGGAGGGGGCGTAGAAGCGAAAGTTATGAGACTGTTGATGACCATTTTTATGAATATTGTAAGCAGAAAAATAGGTTTTCTTTTGCAACTATTAGATTGTGTTTTATTTTTGTCACTTCAATAACGTCATGGTTGGATGAACTTGGTTTTCATTGTGAGAGAGCTCTACTTATGAGAAAAAAAAAACGATCACTGACTCGACAATTTCTTTTGTGGCAATCTTTTTTTTTTCACCATTGGTTGTTTATCCACATTTTTTCTAGTTATTTGTTTGAGAAGAAGACATGATGCGGAAAGACATTTAAACATATTTCACTCTGTTCTCTGTTTGCTCACATTCGGTAGGGATTGATTGCGCAGCCTGGATCAAAAATAGATTTTTTTCTTTTTACACACAACTACAACAACTATTATTTCTTGCATTATTTTCTATTGTATTATCATGTAACCTCCGACATTGTTCAGGTGGATCTGGTCAAACTCGGGAATCTTTACCTCAAACCTTTTTTTGCACTATAACAACTATTATATCTTGTATTATTTGGATCATCCGCACTACTATTCTCATCTTGGATATTATTCTCACAACGTTTCGGCCGATGTAACCTCTGAACTTCTCTAGGTGCTTCTTGTCGAACTTGGGAATCTTTATGTTGAACTCAGAAATCTATACAGAATTTTTAACTCAATACTTTATTTAATCCCCGGGGGTAGATTTTTCTTGTTCCATCAGCCATGACCGGGTAGAAGCCTTAAGTAATTTCTATCTTATTCTTAGTTAGTATCCACTGTGGTGGAAACATGTTGCAACTGATAATGGTGTTAAGTAAAAATCAGTTCTAAGTGACAGTCTTCTAAGGGTTGAAGGTTCAATCTTCACTACAGGCAGTACTAACTAAGAATAAAATAAAAATTACTTAACTAAGTATATAAGTATAAATACGTGGGTCCACGAGGCAATGTCTTTAGGAACTGCTGATTTGATGCTTTGATGGCGAGGGTTCATCAGTGGAAGACTTTTAAAGTAGCATCTGAGTCTGTTAATGTAGTGTTCGATATCAACCACAGAAGAATCTGAAATAATGCTCATGGGGTTCCGTAAACCAGTTCAGCCGAAGAATATCTCAAATCTTCCTTAATAGCAGCGCGGCAACCAAGGCGAACAATAGGTGCATACTCCGTCAAACATGGAGAATCACGAGCGATCGATCATTCCATTAGAAGCTAGATGATAACTAATGGTCCTTGTATGCTTAATATCCAAGAATCGAGACAGTTCTTGAAATAGATGTGATTCAACTGTCTACCTCAATTAGTGGTAATTGTTGCAGGGACACCATAATGTGAAATCCAGCCTGATATTAGGGAATGTGCTAAAGTTGGATGGCTTCAGGCTAACTATAAAAACGATCAATACAGGTCAGCAGGTAGGATTATCCAAGTTTCAACTAAGTTGATGTGGTTAAATCATGCATCAGGAGTACTGAATGTTCTGAGTGGAGCTCGAAGATGTCTGTGCACTTTAGTAATATGGCAGGATAAACAGGAACGGGTTCAGGAAGTGATTTCACGTCTCATATTCAGCCAGAAGAACTTCATTGAAATAACTGGCCAAAATTCCAAGGTCAGGCAGTCTGCGCAAGAAAGAAAAAACGGTTTTGCGGTGAGCTTCAGGGATGAAGGGGTGAGTTGAATTCAAGGAGGTTTCGCACAAGATTTGTTCATCCACTGTAGGAATGGGAATGTACTGAATTTTGAAAGTAGCAAATTCTGGAGCTGACAGATTTAAAATATCCAAAGATGGCTGGTCCAAAGCCAGTTGACGAAGGTTGATGTCATCATGTGAAGAAATAATACTGATCTGGAGATGAGACAGTGCGTCTGCAGTATTATTCTGTGAACCAGATATATGTCGTATGTCCCTGGAGAACTGGGGAATTAAGTCTAAATGTGTAGCTTCTTGAGGGGAAAATTTGTCTGGCTTTGCATGTAGCACAAACGTAAGTAAACAATGATCCGTGTAAATTTCAAATTCCCGACTCTCCGATGCGTGGCAAAAATGATTAATAGCTAAGTAAATAGCCAAAAGTTCACATCTAAAACTACTCTAGAAAGTAACCCTCACCCTAAAACTACTCTAGAGAGTAACCCTAACCCTAAAACTATTCAAGAGAGTAACTCTAACCCTAAAACTATTCTAGAGAGTAACCCTAACACTAAAACTATTCTAGAAAGTAACTCTAACCCTAACCCTAAAACTATTCTAGAAAGTAACTCTAACCCTAAAACTATTTTAGAGAGAAACCCTAACCCTTACCCAAAACCTATTTTAGAGAGTAACCCTAACCCTAAAACTACTCTAGAGAGTAACCCTAACCCTAAAACTACTCTAGAGAGTAACCTAACCCTAAAACTACCCTAAAAAGTAACTCTTACCCTAAAACTATTCTAGAGAGAAACCCTAACCCTTACCCAAAACCTATTTTAGAGAGTAACCCAAACTCTAAAACTACTCTAGAGAGTAACCCTAACCCTAAAACTACCCTAGAAAGTAACTCTAACCCTAAAACTATTCTAGAGAGTAACCCTAACCCTTACCCAAAACCTATTTTAGAGAGTACCCCAACCCTAATACTACTCTAGAGAGTAACCCTAACCCTAAAACTACCCTAGAGAGTAGCTCTAACCCTAGAGAGTAACCCTAAAACTACTCTAGAGAGTAACCCTAACCATAAAACTACCCTAGAGAGTAACTCTAACCCTAAAACTATTCTAGAGAGTAACCCTAACCCTTACCCTAACCCTAAAACTACTTTAGAGAGTAACCCTAACCCTAAAACTACTTTAGAGAGTAACCCTAACTCTAACCCTAAAACTACTTTAGAGAGTTTGTGCAGGCATCAATCGACGAGAAAAATAGGAAAATGGTTGAATTTTCTGCTGGTGATGTTGTTGTAAAATTGCACCGACTGCAGAACTAGATGCATCCATGACAATAGAAAATTAAGTATCAGGTATGGGATTTGATGCGGTACTTTTGAGTGGTAAAGGCCAAATATAAAAAATTAATTCAATAAAAACGTTTCTGTATAGATTAACCAATATAATTATTTATTATGGGATGCGAAATCAAAGATGATTCTGCAAGCTTTTTCTTCGCCTCATGAAAGGCTTTTAACTGGCAGTCATCCAATGAAATGGATTAATCCTTTTTCTTACATTATTTTTGCGGCTATTAGGAATTGAGGGAGCACTTTCAGAGATATTATGGGTACTTTCAGAAACTGTAGAAGGAGAAATAGTCGTAATTACATTATCTTTTGGCCTATCAGGAATTGGAGTAGCACTTTCGGATATATTATTGCTATTTCCAGGAACTGTAAGTACCCATAACATAACTGAAAAGGTCTCTTCCAATTCCTGGTAGCCCAAAAGATAATGTAATTATGACTACTTCTCCTTATACAGTTCATGGAAGAACCCATAATTATCTTTTGGGCTTCCAGGAATTGGAAAAAACCTTTTCAGTTATGTCATAGGTACTTTCATGAACTGTAGAAAGAAAAAGTAGTCGTAATTACATAATCTTTTGGGCTTTCAAGAATTGGAAGAGAACTTTGGGTATATTACGGGTACTTCCAGAAACTGTATAAGGAGAAGAATTACATCATCTGTTTGACTATCATGAATTGGAAAAGCCATTTCGGGTATATTATGGGTACTTCCAGAAACTGTATGGGGAGAAGTAGTCGTAATTATATTATCTCTTGGGCTATTAGGAATTTGAGGAGCATTTTCGGATATATTATAGGTACTTCTACGAACTACAGCTGGAGTAATTGTAATTACATTACCTTTTGGGCTATCAAGAATTGGAGGAGTGTGACAATATTATCGGTCAGGGTTGATTCGAAACCGTGCCCTCGTTTATATTTTTGGTGACTTCCAAATTATTTTCTTTTGTTATTAACTAGAAGAGAAACTGAAACTTGATAAGGAAGAAAAGAATCGTTTTCTTTCTTGGGAATTGAGAGGTGAGAAATTGCTTGTGGTGGAGATAAAGAGTTATATCATCCACTAATGTCAAATTGTTTTTCTCTTCTTGATATTTTCAGGAGATTAAAAATCATCAATAATGCAATGACAATTGTCACCATGCCACCTGGGTTACATATGTCACAAAACCATATGGTTTCGTAGCTGATAATGGCGACTTGGGAAAATATTGTCTGCTGGAAAGGGATAAAACAAGAACAGAATATTTTCTTAAATTATTAAGACGCCAAAAGAATTGAAAAGTGTTTTAGGAGGAGAAGAGAGACGCGAAAAGTTGATAAAAGGATGAGTGTTGTTTGTTTGCTTCAAAGAATTTAGATATAGAAAAAAGCCATGTGGTTACTGTGTCACAGACGGAAACACCGAGTTATTGACATTTTGGCATTGACTGGACGTAGGTTAAGATGACATGCGTTCAGAAAAGGAAATACATTTTCTCTTCTATGAATAAGTTTTGAGGAGGGGGAGGAACCTCTCTCCTCCCACTGAGGCAACGGTGGGGGATGGAAACAGATGAAGAAGTTGTTTCTATGAATAAGTTTCAAGGGAGGAAGAATCTTATCCCTTCCCGCTGAGGTAGCAGTGGGAGATAGAAACAGATGAAAAAATTGTTTCTATGAATGTTTCAACGGAGGAGGAATCTTCTCCCTCCCACTGAGGTAACAGTGGGAGATAGAACCAGATGAAGAAAAAGAGAAGGGTGGAATAGGCGTACGATTAACCATTTCTGAGTTAGTAAAGCGAATAAGAAATGCCTAACATGGAAAGTAATTCTCATTAGAGAATATAATTTTTTGGTTGTTGAATTAAATTCCGTTGGAGGAGGGGGAAAAGTCACGCTCAGTCTTAAAACACCTAATTCTCAATATAAGACAAAGAGACTCACTTTTACTTGCCACCAGAATCCACGTCGTTAAAAGCCGGACACCCTGGACTTAGGTTGATATCGCCAAACCAAGATCGCCCAGAACGTGTTTAGATGTTGCCGGTCCAAAGTTAAAAGTAAAAAATGTGAAATTACCCCGCCTTGTAACGGAACAAGGTTTGTTTTTCTTTACTAAATAATTATTCTTCTAAAGGAAAACCAAGCAGATGGAGTCGTCGAATTATTTTGTATCTTTTTTCATTGTTTTGCTTGAAATGATCCTTCGCTTCACAGTGGTACAAAGTTGCTGACCAGCGCCGGACAATTACCCTCTGATCTTTCAATCACAACGTGGGAGAGCAGTGATTGCCGGATAGGAGCCTTCAACATCTACAGCCTTCATAAGTGCAGCAACTTTTCCCGGGCAATGTCAGGTGACCAACCGAATTCCAGAACAGCCAAATTAGTGACGTCAGTGGTTGTGGAGAAGAAGCGTATGGGAACACTTTCGGATATATTATAGAAGGAGTAGTCGTTATTACATTATCTTTTGGGCTATCAGTAATTTGAAGAGCACTTTCGGATATATTATGAGTACTTCCAGGAACTGTAGGAGAAGTATTCGTAATTACATTATCTTTTTGGTTCTCAGGAATTATAGGATCACTTTCGGATATATTATGGGTACTTCCAGAAACTGTAGAAGGAGAAGTAGTCGTGATTTTATTATCTTTTGGCTATCAGGAATTGGAATAGCACTTTTGGGTATTCTAATATATCCGGCTTTGAAAAAAAAACAAGGGTTTCAAAGACAATCCAACGTTCACCTACTCTGCACTCCTGTCTGGTTTCTCTTTGAATAATTATTTGCATAATTAATACAAAATTTGGCATAAGGCCGGAAAAGGGGGTGGGGAGAGGCTGGTCTAGTATCATTTACCAAAAGAATTCTACTTAAGCCCCATATATACAATATGCAGGGGGGGGGGGTGTTGAGATAAAAAATTTATATACAAACAGACATGAAATATATACAATGAAAGAGAAAAACACAGATTAGTAAAATACCCCCCACTTTCTAATGTGGCAGATAAACTCATTTGCAAGTCGAAAAGTTAAGCAGGCCCTGAAAGCTTTATTCTAAACACCACTTTCGAAATTAGGAAATTGAGCTACCTGTCATCTAATTGGGGGAGCGATGGGGAATTTATCAAAAACAAAATGGGAGAAAAAAGTGGGGTAGGACAAACTAATAAAGGGACCCTAATGCGATCATTCATACACTAGCTAAGAAATTAAACAAAAATTAGCCGAAAAGGGTCATATATACTAGACTTCTACGGGTCAATAATCAATGTTCGTTAGTGCAACCCAATATCTTTTTGGTTAAGGCACGTCCAAATACCACTCAAGACTGTCCCCTCTTACTCGACACAATCGTGGAACTTTCACCCACTTATCATCAAATTTCATGGAAGAGATTTTCACCCTCTCAGCTCTAATTCGCACCTTCATGCATTTCTGGAAAATCCGAATAAGACTGAGATGGGTAAAGGTCTCAAAGCCGTAAAATACTCTCATATGCGTCAACCATATCACTTCTCTCATAACAGCTAGCAGGCTCAAAAATACAAAACGTTTTTCCCTATCAGTTGTCGGTGCCCTATTGCTACAGACATTGATAGGTTCCAGTTCAAAAAACCTTACATTCAGTATGCAAACCATGAAGCCTTCAACTAACTTGACTAACAACCGTACGATAAAGCAATGAATGAAAACGTAACTCAAAGCCTCGACTCCACAATCGCACCTATGGCAAATTAACGAATCCATCAAGTCTGCCGCATCAAGTTTTCAACAACCCAGAGAGCATTTCTTATCATCAGCCAGGCCAGAGATGCCTCATCATTATTGAAGCATTGTGGCCTAGGCGCCCACGACCAGATTGAGTGGATTTCATCCTTCGTTAAACTGAGCCCCTCAATCCTATAATCACGAACGGACCCACTTACTAATACCCGATATAATGCCCCTCAGGACAACAGCCGGGTATCAGAGATCAGAGAGGCATTCTGTCACCCGTAAGAGGAACTTCAGTGCTCGGCGACACTCACGGTAAAAGAAGCACTCATCTTGGGGTCGTCTGTGTGCCTCCCCCTCGTGCAAGTACACACCTTTCAAAGCTGGAAAAGCTTTCGTAGTGTCTTCCTTCCAGAAGCCATCGTTTCATTCACATTGTGTACACATTCAATCCAGGCAATATAGCCATAACGTATATTGACGAATTTCAACACTAGGCATGCCCAGACAGCCTTCAAAAGGATGCAGGTAAAAGATCTTGTGATGAACTTTAGGGGCCCTACCAAACCATAAGAATTTCAAAAGAGCCTGCTGCAATTCTCAAGCAGTGTATCTGATGGGAGTTGAAGCACTGATAGACGATATAGGAGTATAGGAGATATGTGTGAAACACACACTTCCGCTCTCCCCTTTAAAGAAAAGATTTCTACGGGTCTACAAAGCAACTGTGGCCCAAATCAATTCAGTACTTCCGACCAATTTTTCTCTCACTGAAAATCTGGACCAAACCAGATGCCGAGTAGCTTGCTGAAGGATCCCTGTAGGGATACACTCTTCCAGGCACCGATGCGCAAACCCACGAATTTGACGCAGTTAATTTTGGCCTCTGTTACCGTTTTATACATTCTGATTTCTCTGTCGACAACACTAATCTTGGCACTGCTCGTTATAAGCACAGTTACATTGTCGGCAAAGGTGGAGTACTTTAAAGTGGTGCAAGCACCTGTCAAAGTAATCCCACGTAGGACTGGATTCACCCTTAGCCTGTGAAGGAAAGGTTCCAACACAAGTGCATAGAGCATCAGTGAAAGCGGACAACCTTGACGAATAGATCTGGATAATCTAAAGGGCTCAGCAGATCTCAAACCATTCACCTCCACTAGCGCACCAGGTTTTGCATACAAGAGGCGAATCCAAGAGCAAAAATGCGGGCCAAAACCGTCTGAACACAAAACACCCTCCAAGTAACGAATTTCTCTAAAACTGGTCATAAATTTGTCCAAATTATTTCGTTTTTAAATAAATAGAATTATTTCAGTGATTTTTGTCATTCTTTGCGGCAGGTTATAAAATCGTTATTTCTAACGAAATCGATGAAATGCAAGCGATTGTAGAAATGGAATCTTATAGAAATGCTGACGTGGTGTGTAACACGTCCTGTTGTTCAACGATTCTGATTAGAACGAAACATTTTAATGCTGCATTTGTTGACAAAGAGACCGGAGAGGGGGGGGGGGGCATATGAAAGCAATAAAAATCACCTGTGCTCTTCTTTTTCTGTTAATTTGGTTCTTTTGCGCACACGGAAAACATTTCATTATTATTTTCATTATTATTATTATTTATTTAACTCGAAGAGCTACCCGGCGTTTCTGAGGGGATGCATAAAAAAGGGTGTAATATTTTTCTTTTGAAACTTCCCCCTCTCTCTCTCCAACTGCCTCTCTCTCTCCGATTGCCTCTCTCTCTCTCCGACTGTCTCTCTCTCTCTCTCTCCGACTGTCTCTCTCTCTCTCTAAATGGATCAGTGCTGTTTCTGAATCAATTTTCTCAATGATCAAGCGTATTGCGAGCAAGTTATTCTGAATAGTTTTACCCTTCACAGCACAAATCTGTTCAAGGCTGATCAGACCAGGCAGGACAACCTGCAGACGATTGCCTAAAATCTATCCCATCCCCACCATCTTTGCTCTTGTATACAAGCTTCACAATTCCTCATGTTAAGTACTGAAGAATAAACCCGTTCCTGAACTCAGAGTTAAATAAAACTGTCAGCAAGGGAATAAAAATGTGCAACAGCCTCAAATACACCTCGTAGGGCAAACCATCGATCCCTGGGGACCTATCCAAGTATTAGCTGTTCCCAGTAGCCCTTCACATCAAATAATGACGTGCTGAGTTTGCAGTAACCACCCATTCTAGGTTTAGGGCTATCTAAGTTTACACGAACCCAGATAAGTCAGTGATCCGAGTAAACTACATCGTGAAAACTTGGACACACTAATAATCCTATGTCGACTCTCCTAATTAAGAACCGGTCAGTATAACTCGAAAGTTGTAACAAACTGGAGCCGCGGCTAGATTCCAAGTCCATACAACATCATGGGGCTTTTCATTTCATAATTTATCGACAAGATCAAACTTATCGAGAAACTCACGAAATACGCTAGCATTCTGATTTTGGTTAGTGCCCCTAGAAAGATTACCCAAACTGAGTGGAAGTATTGTTTCCTCCTCCCTCTCTCTATCGATGGGCTTCTCTGCCTCTTTTGACTGATTTGATGTCTGTGGTGGAGATGGATGGAGCATGTCTGTTTTCATAGGAGAATGTGTGTGTGTGTGTGTGTGTGACGTAACAATGACGAATACGGGGGGGGGGTGATTTTGTGGGTGAAGAGGGTGGGGTATTTTTCGAGGTGACAAATGGGAAAGGCTTTGGGGAGGAGACGCTTTTTTACTTTATAAGTGAAAGGAGGATCAGAATGCATCCATGCTTTTTTTATAGGAGTTGTTACTGGTGGGGGCATCTTTTTGAGGGCTGATTTTGGTTTAGTCGGTGGAGAGTCAGGATTTTTTATTTTTTATTTTTTTTTAACTTAGTTCACCCCAAACACCGCAAGTTGCCACTGTAGATATTAGGGTCTACTGAGAATTAGAGTGAAAGTTTTGGGGGTCATCCTAATTGAGAAATTGAGAGGTGTGCAGCGGGATGCTTTTTCACATTTGTTTTAAATTTCTGCATGTCAGTACAGTCGGGGAAACAGCGAGCAGGGAGGGAGTCCCAAACGCCAGCAACTCGATGAAAAAAGCTATTGTAGTAGAAGGCTCTCCAGCATCTGGGGACCTCCACATTGAATGGATGGGATTTAGCTGATTGTTGGGTTGGTCGACTGTATTTACGTCGAGGGGGCACCAGAGTAGCAAGTTCATCGGAGCACATTGCATTGAAGTACTTGTAAAACAAGCACAAGGTTGCAATATTGCAGTGATGGGACAGTGGCTGGAGTTTGGTGGATAGTGAGGGACCTATTAGATACTCTTTTTTAAACCTTGTTGTGACATGATGAACTCTTCAATTAATAAGAGTTCTCTCCCCCTTGTATTAATATCGGCGTATTTCTCCAATATGGCTGAAACAATAAACATGGTAAATCTATACCTCGTGTTATCGTTCGTTACTTATGACTAACAAGTAAAGTAAAACACCACATGGTGGCAGCGGTAAAAGAAACCAGACGGACGAGAAGTCACAGAAAAGAATAAAGATAACCTCACACAGTGAGTAAATTAAAAAAAAAAAAGAATTTCCTTCTTTCTAAAACGAGAAAAAACAAAGGAAGCGCGAAAAAAAAAAAAAAAAAAAAAAAAAAAAAATGGCGTCTTCAAATATAACATTACCCGTTCTAGACTGGTCGAACGAGAACAAGCACGAGGCATACAGCGAATGGGTGGATTTTATGTCCTCGTATTTCATAATCAACAATGTTGAAGAAAAGTTGAAATACAACTACATTTTGCTCAGCACCGGACCAAAAGGTCGTGAACTTTAAAAAAATGCTCAGCTTACAAATGAGCAGAAAGAAAACTCCGAGAATATATTTTTAATATTCGAATCCCACATGATTCAAAAACCAAACAAATGGGTCGAACGTTTGGAATTCACGTCAATGCGACAAAATGAAGACACAGTGGACGACTACCTAGTCAAGCTCAAAACTAAAGCCGACAGATGTGACTTCGGAAATAATAAAGACGAACGCATCTTAGAACAAATTATTAAAGGGCTCAGGAGCGCTGAGGAAAGAAGAAACCTAATTGCAAAACCAGACCTAACCCTCAAATCAGCCATAGAAAGCGTTAGAGCATATGAAATCACAACAAAAGATAACTCTCGATACAAGGACGCTAACGAAGGGAGAAATGGGGTGTATCACGAAGTATCCGCGAAAAACAAACCCTGCACGAGATGTGGTAAACACCACAGGAAAAGGAAAGAAGACTGCTACGCCTTCAACAAAACGTGCAGAAGGTTCAACGGTTTACACCACTTCGAGGAATACTGCCTAACAAATATGCAAGGCCGGAGAGACTCGAGAGATACTTCTTGCAAAAACAAAATAAGGCAAGAAAATAGCTCATATAAAGCTAAAAAACAAAACCCCCCAAACGGATACAAAAAGCAGAGTTTCCAAAAAAAAAAAAGAATAAATACAACGTCAAAGGAAGACAACGAAACAGACCAAGACGACGATTTATACCTATACGCAATAAATGCAGAGAACGACGACCGTGAAGAAATTTTCGCGAACATAGACTGTGAGGATACAGAAAATAACGAACATAAAATAAAAATGAAGGTCGACACAGGGGCAAACGGAAATATTCTACCTGTTAGAATCTATAAAAAAATGTATCCACAAAATGGCGACAGAAAAATAAATAAACAAACGAATGGTCAAAGGGAACTAACTCATGGACATAAAAAACAAGAGTTAACTACCTTGTGGGCTGCGAATGGTACGAAGATAAACCATTATGGAGCAATAATTTTAAAGATCAAACACAAAAACTCTGCAACTATCAGAGCAAAATTTTTCGTGTGTGATAGCGATGTAACCATACTGGGCCTAAGACCAAGCATCCGACTAGGTTTAGTAACCGTCAACTGCAGCATAACAAAAGGGCACTCACCAAAACAAATTGAAAATATGGAAAACCTCGCTGAGGAATACCCTGACAGATTCCAAGGGATAGGGAAATTCCAAGGCGTTCAAAAAATACATCTTACCGAAGATGCAATACCGGTAGTACAACCGCCAAGAAAGTTCCCAGTGCACCTCAGAGACGAACTAAAACAAGAATTATACAAAATGGAACACCTGGGTGTAATAAAAAAGGTTACAGAGCCCACAGAATGGGTCAACGCCATCGCATGCAGCAGAAAGAAAAATGGAAACCTACGGATTTGTCTAGACCCCAAACCGTTAAATAAATACATAATAAGGACACACCATAAAACGCCAACACTAGAAGAAATTTCACACAAATTGACGGGTGCCAAACACTTTTCGAAACTGGATGCAAAACATGGCTACTGGGCAATACAACTTGAAGAGGAATCAAGCTTACTCACCTGTTTCAACACTCCGTTCGGGAGATACAGATATTTGAAATGTCCGTTTGGCCTAAAGATGTCGCAAGACATTTTCCAACAAAAAATGGACCAAATATTGGAACCATGCAAAGGAGCCATAGGTATATCAGATGATATATGCGTGTATGGCAGAACAATACAGGAGCATGATCAAAACCTGTTAGAGACAATGGACACTGCCCGAAAATATGGTCTAGTCTTCAACAAAGAGAAATGCACCATCAGGCAAAAACAAATAAAATTTTATGGTCTCATCTGGGACGAGAACGGATCTCACCCAGACCCCGACAAATGCGATAAAATAAAATCGAAACCAGCACCAACCAACAAGGAAGAACTCCAACAATTCTTAGGTATGATACAATACCTAAGCCCATTTATACCAGATCTCAGCACCAAAACAGCGCCACTGAGGTCACTACTTAAAAAGGATGCAGAGTATCAGTGGAACGAGACGCACGACAAGACGTTCCGAACGATAAAAGATCACATCCACGAAAAACTCTGTCTAGCATATTTTGATCCCAATGCAGACACAACTATCCAAGTAGATTCAAGCATGATAGGACTGGGTGCAGCACTCATTAACAACAACAAAGTTGTTGCCTTCGCGAGCAAGAGTCTGACCGAAACGGAATCACGTTATGCAAATATAGAACGTGAACTACTAGCAGTAGTATTCGGATGTGAGAGATTCCACACATACATATATGGAAAAGAAATAATAGTGGAAACAGACCACAAGCCACTAGAAAACATTCAGAATAAGAATATAGCGCAGGCACCCCCACGACTGCAAAGAATGTTATTAAGATTGCAACCGTACGATGCACAGATAAAATATAAACCAGGAAAAGAAATGTGTATCCCAGACTACTTGTCAAGAAATCAACCAACATTAGGTAAGGAAATCGAGCTTGATGTAAACATACACACTGTTGACATTACAGCTCAGAAACAGACCGAACTACAAAATGCAACTGAAGCAGATGACGAACTCAGAACACTTAAAGAGATGATACTAAATGGATGGCCAGATGACGTAAAAAATACTCCCAAGATAATTAGAAATTATTGGTCACTGAAAGAATGCCTATCCGTACAAGATGGGATGATCACAAAGGGGCAATCCATAGTCATACCCAAAAGTATGCAACAGATGGTATTAATGAGGATCCACGATGCTCACCAAGGCATCGAAAAATGTCAACTCAAGGCACAAAATAGTGTATTCTGGAGAGGAATGTCCAAGGACATAGAGGAGCTAGTAAGGACATGCGAGATCTGCAGAGAATATCAAAGGAAAAATCAAAAGGAAACTATGATTATCAAAGAACATGCAACACGACCGTTTCAGTATGTTGCTGCAGATATTTTTGATTTTAACAATCAACAATTCCTACTGATTGCTGATCAATATAGCAAAATGCCCTTTGTCAAGACGCTGAAAAGCACAACAAGCTTAAATTGCATAGAATACTTCAAAGCAATATTCGCTGTTCATGGCATACCTGAAAGGCTATACACAGACAATGCAAGATATTTTGTCTCCAACGAATTCCACAATTTTGCCACAGAGTGGGTATTCACTCACATCACATCAAGCCCCAGGTACCCACAATCAAACGGGTTCATAGAACGAATGGTCCAAACTGTAAAAAGAACATTCACAAAAGCCAAACAATCTAGAATGGATTGTCAAATGGCCCTTCTATGCCTCCGATCAACCCCACTTGACAGCCAGTTACCATCCCCGGCAGAAATCCTATACAATAGGAAAATAAGAACAAGGATACCAACCTTGCTAAATTCATATACCCCAAAGGAAGAGGAGATCAGACAAAGATTGTGCAGCAAAAGCAAAAAACAACAATATTATAACAAGAGCGCAAGAGATCTCCCAGAATTAACTATTGGTGGAAAAGTGACAGTCCTACAGGAGGATGACACCTGGCAACCGGCGACAGTGGTCGACAGATGCACAGAACCACGCAGCTACATTGTCAAGATGCAAGGAGATGGAAGGCTACTGAGGCGCAACAGACGACACTTACAAGAGTTGTACAACCCTCAGAGACAAACAGCTATCAACGCATCCGCCCAAAATACCAGTTGGGACAATATAACATCACTCCCCCAACAACACACAAACTCATCAGAAATCGACACTCTATCTAATATCGACGACAGAGAAATTCCATCAGCCAACCAAAGACAACCAGTGGAGGCAAACCAACGACCCACAAGAACACGGCGAACCCCCCTCAAGTACAAGGACTACATAATGTATAAATAAAAGACAAAATAAATAAACCAATACAAATCGAAAACATCTATCTGAGAAGAGGGATGTGACATGATGAACTCTTCAATTAATAAGAGTTCTCTCCCCCTTGTATTAATATCGGCGTAGTTCTCCAATATGGCTGAAACAATAAACATGGTAAATCTATACCTCGTGTTATCGTTCGTTACTTATGACTAACAAGTAAAGTAAAACACTACACTTGTCTAATAAAGAAAGACTAGTGGATGGTGCACCAGCCCAGATGTGACAACAATACTCCATGCATGGGCTCATGGTGGCTTTGTAAAGATATAGGATACTGTCAGGTGTGAGAAGTTTTCTAGCACGGTAGAGGGAGCCCACTTTCTTTGCAGCAGACTTGGCAATGTCTATGTATTTGTTCCAATTCATGTTACCTGTGAATGTAAGGCTGAGGAGTTTGAACATAGGACTCTCATGTAGGGTGTTATTTGCAATGGCAATCGGTTGTTGAAGAGGTTTCTTGTAGTTGTTGAAGGAAAGGAGCTTTGTCTTAGCAGCATTAAATGTTACCATCCATTTATGACACCATTCCACTACAGACTAAAGGATTCAGCCATTGCCTCGGATATGTGCGCATCTATTTTACCCACATGATGAGAATAGAGCGTGGTGTCATCAGCAAATATATCCATCTCAGACACAATGTCATCAGGGAAGTCGTTTATGAAAACAGGAACGATAAAGGTCCAAAGATCGATCCCTAGGGTACACCTGCATTTATGTCATGTTCTTTGAATGAATGACCATCGAGGACAACCCGGATCTTTCTTTTGGTTAGGAAGGATCTAATTATATTAAATATTTGCCCAGGAATACCATATGAATTAATTTTTATGAGAAGACCTTTATGTCAGTCCTTGTCAAAGGTTTGGATATATCAAGCGCTACTGCCTTGTCCAGTGTATGTTATATGCATTCAGAGATGACCGTTAGCAGGGCCGGCAGGACAGTTATAAAAGTGGGGGGGGGGGGCTTCTCCTAAAAAGTGTGGGGGGGCCGGTTAAACACATGCATATATAACTTCATTATTTATGACCATAAAGTGAGGGGCCCAAGTCAAAAATTGAGGGCTTGATCCCCCCCCCCCTTGCCCCCCCCCCCCCGGTGCCGCCGTCCATGGTTAGGATATACGCAGTAGATCGTGCTTGCCTAAATCCGTACTGATGGTCATAAATAAGTTTAGCATTAATGAGGTGACGGACTATCGCTAGATTGATTAAGGATTCAAAGATTTTAGTGAAGAGCAGAAGTAGACTGATGGGGCGATAATTCTGAGGGTCAGTTCTTTATCCAGAATTCTTGAAGACTGGTACCCCAGAGGCAATTTTCCAGCTATCAGGGAAGCAAGATTCGGCACGGTATTTGTTGTATAGTTTGGAGAGGACAGGGGCCAGTTCAGCAGAACATTTCTTTATTATTATTATTTGTATAAGATAAGGCCCACATGCTTTGGAGGTGTCGAGGTTTTTTATGATGCCCCGGTCATTAGATGGTATGATGGTCAGGTCATCAAGTGTGGTTTCATTCCTCAATGGAAAATTTGGGAGGGAGTGGTTTGCGGAATCCAAAGTGGTGTTTAAGGCGAAACGCTGGGTAAGTAGTTCAGCCTTATCAGTTGCCGTGCAAACGACATCATTGTGGTTGGATAGTGGGGGAATTGTTGATTGCTCCCCATACTATTGAAGATTTTCCAAACATCACGAGTACCCAGTTTCTGTGACTGAATGCGTTTTCTGGTCCTCTCTATAAATATTCTCTTTGCTTCATCTATTAAAGTCTTACAATGATTTCTTGACGCTATAAGTTTCTGTTTATTTGTAGTTGACTTTCTGGCGGTTGAATTGGTAGAATGCTTGCTACTTCTGAGCAATAGCAGATGCACAGTTCGAGGTGAACCATTCTGGAGAGTGGGACTTGCTGTAGAATTTTCTCATGGGGACATGTGCTTCAATATCTGCTTTGATCCATTTGGTTACCTCATTTGCACACTGATCAACAGAGAGATAAAAAGTTTAATTCCATGGGGCATCTCTAATGTGATCTCTGATGGATTCCCAATCAGTCCACTTGTAGTATCTCGTCGTTTTGAGCAATGGCTCATCAGCTTTGGGACAAGATTTTCTGGCGATATCAATCATTACCACAAGGTGATCAGCATTCCCAAGCAGGGTATGGACATTCGTCGCACAGGCCTCGGGCAGTGAGGTCAAGAAGTGAGGCTTGTTGGTCCACACGATCAGGGAGGTGGGTCGTGAAAAGGACAGTCTGTGAGAGGGAGTGCGCAATGGAGAAACTATACGTGAATTTTCAGCTGCATCTATATAACTGGAGAATCCAAGCCAGTCATGGTGATGTGCATTAAAATCCTCAAATACATGTATTTGGGCAATCGAGTCAAGTGAGAGTGCTGTATCTATGCTTTCAGAGACAAAGTTAAGCAGGGTAAATTCCTGAGTTGAATGAGAACGGTATAAGAAATCTAAGTAACTAACACTGTGCTGTAAGATTAATCTAAAGCACATGTAGGTTTGATCATCTGATTTTAGCCTATATTCTTTAGTCAAAGGGAGAGTGTTTCGAACATAAACTCCCAGCTAGTGTATATGTTTGCCAGAGTCTTTACGGTAGAGTGGGAGATATTCAATCATGCCAAAATGGTTTGAGGAGATTGAGGATTGTAGGTTTGTTTCACTTAGTGCTATGATATCTGGAGAGTTTACTAGGAGAAATGTTTCTACGTCATTGATGTTTGTTCTAAGCCCCTGGATATTTGTGAATGCTAGCCTCAAGGGTGGAGCCGATGTGTTTTGGTGGGTGTCTGGTTTAAATGCGTTTCTTTTTCTTTGTATTGTCATTCTTGTTTTAGATAGAGTAGGGAGGACAAAGTGGGTGCTTGTTTTGTACCAATAAGCTCACACAACCAGACTATTAGCCGAGACTTGATCTATGAGGGTTGTGACCTCAGGAAAGTCCACCAGAGATAACTGTAGGATCCCTTTCCATGTGCGACATAGCACGTACAGTTACCCACGATATTATACAACTATTGATGGATCAGCCGCTCTAAGCGCTACCTAAGAGTTAGGGCTCCTGCACTACCAATCCGAAACAGCAGCCAGACAATCTGTCTAACCTGTACCTCCAACCTGTCGGAACAAGAGCGACCCAGACTAGTCATGTGAGCCTTAGTGACAAAAGATTTTCATCAAGTTGCCCAGATAGAGAGAAAGAGAGACGGAGTTCATTGTCCTAGTCAGGAAACAAAGCCAAGCACTTTGTGTTTTTGAGGTGTCCCAGAGCTGGTACCTCTGCGCCTGGCTAATAGACAAAGAAGAAGTGCAAAGGCCGGGCGATAGGCAGAGCCCATCTACTCTTTAAGCAATTTTAGGTTTGCAAACGTGATATTTTGTTTGAGACTCCAGCTCTAGGAAGTTTGTCGATCAGGACTAAGGAAGCCCCCCCCCCCTCCTCTAACGGTTTGCTGCCAAAACGTAAGTAGTCAGTTTCAGAGTTTTTATCTCAGAGTTTTCCTTCTCCTAGATGGATGACCTGATAAGGTCTACTGGTCCATATCAGCGAGAGGTGTAATCCTGCACCCGTGTAATACTCAGGTGTTTCAAAGTCCCTGCAGGTATTAAAAAAAAGTTCCATGTATATATGTAAACAGTTTTTCATGGTAAACAACTGATGATCCCTTAAAATAATGTTAGAAGCAAACTAATATAATAACTGTAAAAAATAAATTGACTTACATGAGTGATTTTCCACTGAAAGACTTGGGACTAAAAGTTTTTTCTTTTTTTTCTTTTTTTTAATGGTTGAGAAACTTCCGAGACTATATATATATATATATATATATATATATATATATATATATATGTAGAAAGAATAGTTTACACATCACCTCCCAGAGATAACAGAAAATTGAAAATGGGTTCCCCTCTCATAAGAATAAAACGGAGGGAGGGGGTATCCTTCTATGGGTGGTCAGAACTTTTTTTCCTCGTATTTTAGCTACCTAGTCTTTACAATTTTTCTTTTTTCATTTAACCTAAAGAACAATCGAAACAGGCATTTCTCCGGCCAGTAGGGTGAAAATAAAGCACACGAAATAAAGCAAAAATAAAATAAAAACAGAAAAAAAATACAATTAAATAAGATAACAAGTAAACATTAATAAAAAATATCAGTCATATTTAAAGCATGCAAAGAAAACTTTGGCGAATCTATTTAAATTTTCAGAGTCATGTGCTGGCAGCAATGATTTAGGCCGGCCACTTTGCAAATGACCCTGTAAAGAACGAAGATACCATTTATCTAAGAATACGAGGGAGGGAGAAGATATCCTTCTATGGGTGGTTAGACTATTTTTTCCTCGTACTTAAGCTACCTATTCTTTACAATTTTTATGACCCAGTTCCTGCCGGACTAATTGTCGAGAACGAATCCTCGACTGATATTTTCTCAGCCGCCACCTCTCAGCAACCAAAGTTACTGAATGGGTTTGGGGGGACCCAGTATTTAATTGCTTCCTACCACAGCAATATGTGGCACAAGGCCGGAAGGTGGGGGACAGTCAAGCCAGCGCCCCTAAAGAAGGAACACTCTGGTCTATAAAAAATAGCCTGGGCAGCCCTGTAGGCATTCCCCGGTAAGGGTGCCTCAGGCAGTAAGCAATGAACTTACTCCACCCCAAAGAGGAGAGGCAAAGCCTGGGAGGGGGCACATCCTAGGACTACCCAAAACTTATACCTCAGCCCGACAGATAAAAGGCCACGGAAATGGCCCAGTTCCTGCCAGACTGATTGTCAAAAACGAATCCTCGACTGGTATTACCCCATCCCGACATCCTCAATCAACTGGAGTTACTGAAAGACTAAATGGGATTGAGCAGGACCCAACACTGAGAGGAAAGTGCTCCCAGTATTTATCGTGAGTGGAAGAGTTCAATTAGTCCGTATAGGTAAGGTACCATAAAGGTATGTGAGGCTCTTTTTTTTTTAATAGTGATGGGACGATTCCAATATTTTTCCCGATTCCGGTACAATTACCGACTTTGTTATAAATTACCTATCCTGATATAATTACCGATTCCAAAAGAATAAAATCACCTAAAAGAGTCGAATTTCATTTGAGGTGTTATTGGGCGGGGGGGGGGGGGGGGGTGATTTAGCGGAAAGTCCTTATCTACTTTCAAACATAGATATAATTTTCTTTATAATTTGACAAACTTCTTAATGTTTTCCCTTTATTTTATCCAAGATTTAGATAAACTCGTGAGATTTTATCTATATTTTTCACTTCTGCCATTTTTTCATGTTCATCCACTCATACCATTTTTACCTAAATTCATTATTATGATCTATAGATTCAATCAATATTCATCATTAGTACCAGCAACGGAAAATTAAGTATAAAAAGAAAGAATCGTTTTTGGAATCGGAAATTAGATTCAAATTTTTCTGCACAAAATGGTGTAAAATGAAGGCGATGTTGTCCTTTTATCTATGCTTCAGTCACGAAAGGAAATAACAAAAACCTCTGCTTACAACAACAGCGAAAAGGGTTTATTCAAAAAGGTTACCTATACCGTTTGGTATAGGTGGTAGAAAGTTGGACAGTGTCCGAGTGAGGAAGAGGAAAGTAGGAGGTTCTTAGGGTTTCCGGAGGTCTGTCAGCAAATATCTTCAGGCGAAGATAGTATGTGCTGTGAGCGTCCAGTGGACATGGGGCAGGAGAGAGAATGTAGGCCTGTTTCCTCGTTGCTTGCAGGAGTCTCTCTGCTGACTGACCGTGATTCGTGAATCCAAAAGGGTCAGAAGTAGTTCTTCAGCGGACAGAAGGAATCAATACGCCCTGCAGGCTGATCGGCCAGTGTGTCACCAAATCACTTAATGGAGACATTTTTCGGAGGCAGAAAATAGTTCTTTGTTTATGACTGCTACAGGGTTAGAGGACGTAAAAAGAAGCTGCTCGACAGGGTACACCTCAGAAATGTGCTCTACTATGGAGACGAAGGGATTGTTTCTGAATTTCGGTCTCTACATAAATTAATGCAGGTAGCTGTCGATTAGATCTCTGTAATATCTTCATATGTAATATGTCGGTTTTAATGAAGGGACGTTGTCCCTATCTTATGTTTAAGTCACGAAAGGAAATAACAAAACCTCTGGTTACAGCAACAACGAAAAGGGTTTATTCAAAAAGGTTACCTATACCGTTTGGTATAGATGGAAGAAAGTTGGACAGTGTCCGAGTGAGGAAGAGGAAAGTAGGAAGTTTTTAGGGCTGCCGGAAGTCTGTCAGCAAAGATCTTCAGGCGAAGATAGTAGGTGCTGTGAGCGTCCAGTGGACAGGGAGGCAGGAGGTGTTTCCTCTTTGCTTGCAGGAGTCTCTCTGAGGCGATGCGTCTTGGCTGGTGCCAGGGAACCGTCTGGCGATCGTCTGCAATTTCTTAAGGGGAGGGGGGGGGCTGAAGTAGTCCCTTAGGGAACTAATGATATCAATGCGCCCTGCGAGCTGATTGGCCAACATTATGCCAAACTACCTCACAGGGAAATTGATACGCGTTACAAAGTAAAATCATTTATGACTGCTACATCAAAAAAGGAAGTGTAGCAGTGGGAAAGAACAAAAATACAAAATATGTGAATTCAGATTTTTTTTTTAAGTTTTTGCTTTGCAGTGAGTAGTTTTTGTGTGATCCGAACAAGAAGTGTCTAATGTTTATAACTTTTCTGCAAGTAATATTTTTAGGAAAAATGTTTTTCTTTTCTGTGAAAAGTAATTTTAGGAAAAATGTTTTTCTTTTCTGTGAAAAGTAATTTCAGGAAAACTGTTTTTCTTTTTTGTGAAAAGTAATTTCAGGAAAACTGTTTTTCTTTTCTGTGAAAAGTAATTTTAGGAAAAATGTTTTTCTTTTTTGTGAAAAAGCATTTTTTTAAAAATACACTGATTGTATAATAGTAATTGTATAATAGAGTACAAGGACTCAAAAAGCTCATTCTATATATATATAGTTTTACATATTTTTTGGGGGGAGGGGGGTGCAATATACTCGCCGACCACTACGTGTAGTGGTGACATAAGTGTTATTAGGGGTTTCCAACAGTACAGGTGTAGTTACAGCTGATTGATGCACAGTAGGGGGAATATAGGGCTCAAGTGTTTTTGTGTCTAGAAAGGCTCTTTTCACCCTGTCAATGGATACACTGTGTCTTTTTTGACACCAATGTCAAGGGTGAAAAGTTTGTCAGTGTGTGAAAGCACACGATAAGGACCAGTATAGGGAGGAATAAGAGGGGCTTTCACAGAGTTTTTTCTAATAAAAACATGAGTCCATGATGAAATGTCTTTTGGGACCGAAGATACAAAGTAAAGTTCATTTATGACTGCTACATCAGTTCCGATTTTTTCGATTACAATTAATCATACCAACACTAGCCCTTCGATATTTGCAAACAGAATAGACAGTGCCGGTCTTAAAGAAGGCTCAAGTTTTTGACACCGATATCTGCTTCGGTCTCCGGGCATGATGTTGGTCACTTTGTCAGACGTTTTACACTAAGATAGGTCCTTTGTGTATATGGTGGTGGTAGAATTAGATGCCCCCTCGACGTAAATTCACTAGACCAACTCGACAATCAACTAAATCCCATCCATTCACTGTGGAGGTCCCCAGATGCCGGAGAGCTTTCTACTCAAATAGCTTCTTTCCTCATGCTGCTGGCCTCTGAAACTCTCTCCCTGCCCCCTGTTTCCCCGTCAGAAATTTAAAATTAATGCAAACAGACATCTCGCTGCGCAGATCCCAGTTTAGGTTGACCCCCCCCCCCCCAACCTTCTCCCCTTTTCTTTCTTCTCAGTAGCCCCTTACGTCTACAGTGGCGGCCTGCCTTGTTTGGGGTGAACTACGTTAAAAAATTAAAAAAAAAAAACAACAAAAAAACAGGGCCGCGACGAGAACGCTTTTACCATAGCCCCAGCTTCCAATTAATGATCCCAACACTAGTTTAAAAACTAGTGTTGGGATCATTAATTGGAAGCTGGGGCGAGAACTGCATTGCAACTCCCAGAAAGTAAATTGACCGGCAAAGACTGAAAAGACTCAAGATTTTCAGAGTGGTAATCGCCTACAAAAAAGTAGAATCTCTTTTTTTTTAGGGAAAGGCAGCGATAGCTGAGGGTGTTAATCTACAAATTTACCTAAAAGTATGTGTTAGAATAAAATGAAAATAACCATTAAATTAGAAAACTATATTAGTGAGTAAATGATGAGATCGCCGTCCTAAACAGAATGCGATTAAAAAATTTGTATAGGCAATAAAAATGGTTTAATGTTGTTGTTTTTTTTTAAGATTATTACATGATGAACCATTTTGAGTTAAAATCTATTTAGTACTACCCATTAAATCTGAAGAAAAACTAGTAGAATAATCAAGGTTTTTTTACAAGATGGCGTCACATTTGAACCAGAAACAATGATTGTTTTTTTATATCACTGAAGACGAAAAGTGTTAAAATGTGCTTTTTTTCCCCTATTACTACGTAATACTAAATTGATTTTAACTCCAAAACGTTCATCATGTCATAATCTTAAAATATATATATATTCATATTATTAAACGGTAAAAATGGCACAAGTGAATAAATAGGACAAAATGGCACACAGCAAGAACAATTCGGTAACATCTGGGGAGGTGACGCTCAGAGCACACATTCCTGTCTTGACCAGAGTACAAAACTGATTCTGAAATCTAGTGGTGGGTGATGTCTTCCTCTTCTCCACTCTCCAGCCCCTTTCTCACAGAAGAGACGTTGCTAGTCTTTCTCTACTCTATCGTTATTTCCATAGCCGGTGGTTAACTGAGCTCCATTCTATGATACCCCCCCCCCATGTAAAACATTCACAAGAAAAACTCTTCTAGCTATAACCACTGTCAATAAATTCCCTTTCTCTTTCTGTATACCTAGAACTAAGCAATAAAATCTTTAAAAAATAAACAGTTCGGTTCGTATTGTGTAGACTGTTTGGTGAAGTTCATTATCGTCACTGAGAAAATAGAAAAGAATGATTGAAGTTTAAAGAACTAAGTATTAGTTTCGTAGTAAACACCTGTGAAGTATTGTTTTTTTTTGTTTTTTTTAAATTCCTTTGTAGCGGATTTTCTTTCCTGCTGTTTGTGACCTATTTGCGTGAAGACGTCATCTGTTCTGTTGTCGGTCAATGAATTCTGCAATAGTGAAACTTCACGAAAGTTATGAAATAATGAAAAAAATAAAAATTGTTTTGACCCCCCCCCCCCCCCATCTGGTGAACGAAACGAAGGAAGAAGATAATTGGGGAATCTTTTACGACGTTCAGCAGAGTAAAAACGCTAAAAAAAACAACAAATATACAACAAATAAAAGTAACTGTAGGCTGTAAAAGTTATTTTCAAACTTGCCTGTGGCATTTGTTTGTATTTTTTAGACCGTTACAACCGCTATTTATTAGGAATCAATAGTTTTGTCACAGGAACATGGAGAAAAAAATGGTCGATTTTGGGTTTTTTTTGCTAAGAATGAACGTGAATCCGCCATCTTGAATTTTGTGAAAACCAGTGGGAAAAAAAACAATTTTTTTTTTTTACATCTAATAAAAACCCATTTATAATACGTAAAAATAAAAACAAATTACATAGGTAAGTAGAAAAATATCTATTCTCGTCGCAGGTCAACTTCACTTGTTGCAAATTTATGTTTTTAAACCCTTTCTCGTTCTTTTTTTGGACCCCATTCGCGACTCTGCTGAGCGTCGTAAAAGATACCCGATAATTGTTTGTCTGGTATAAATATGTTACTTAATTTTGTAACTAAAAATGGGTATCCACTTTTGTGAACCAATAATGATCCTGCTGGCTTGTAAAATGTCGTAACGCAAATAGGTCACTAAGCGTGCTCGGTCGATCGTAGAAGAGATGAAATAGTGATAGAATGTTTAAAAATAAGTAAAAATCAGATTTTCAATTAAGAAAGAAGAATTAGCAAGTTTAATGAAAATAAACGTAAAAGTTTAACCACGCTGAAATTGAAAAAAAAAAAAAAAAACTTTCGGAGAAATAACGCCAGGTCAGCACGAAGGAAGAAGATAATTGTTTTTCTGGTATAAATATGTTAATTAATTTTTTAACGAAAAATGAGTATCCACTTTTGCGAACCAATAATGATCCATAAATAATGGCTTGCAAAAAGTTGTAACACAAAAAGCTTAATGAAAATAAGGGTAAAAGTTTAACGATGCTGAAATTGGAAAAAAAGATGTTTTCAAAGAAGCGAGAAATGACCCCACGTATGAGATCTGAACTGAGTAAAGTTATAGTTAATTACAGATATGTTGGGATGAAACGTAGCTGTCGGGCTTTTTTTATATTTAAAAAAACAATATCAATACCTGCTTTTTGAGAAAAAGTTACGTACAAAAACCATAGGAGTCAGGCCAAGACACCATTTTGAATATGATTTGAGGTGTTCTGTAATCTATTCTAGCATTCTGAAGAATGATTAAAATTATTATGAATAGCCAGACTGCCTTGCTAAAATAAGACCATTCCAATATTCTCTTATTCTGCGAATACATTCAGGACGCCAGGTAGAATATAAGCGAAATTGGGGAATTGAGATCTAGTGTAGTATGTAGGAAATTGTATCAGTTAAAAAATGAAATAATAAATGGTGACTTAATAATTATACCGATTAAGGAAATAACACAGTCAATGTGAGTAGAGTGGGGCGACTTAATGATAAGAGAGTGAAACTACTTGCTACCTTCTTTGTGGGAGTATGTATTTGAGAGAAGTAGTTTATTTGGATTAAATGTAATAATTTATAAACGAGGACGAAATGTACAGTTTTGTGAAACACGCTTTAGGAAGTGCTGTTGGTGTAGAGTTGAAAAGATTTGCATCGGAAGTGTTTGGTTATTTTACTACTGTGACTGAAGTGAGACGAGAAAAATCCACTTTACCTCATTAATATAGATAATTATTTCGTTCAAAGCGATCTTTGCACACAGGAGAAAAAAATAGATGCTACTTGTTGTTTAACTGGTTGGGGGCTTAATTCCTGAAAAGCTGTAAAAAAGTGACTTGTCCTACCCTATGTTTGAGATACAAGCCCCCTCTCCCGAACTTAGGGTTAGCGGTAGTCATAGTTTTTACAATTTGTCAGGAATAAAGCACCCAACAATTTAGCAATAAACAACCACTTATTTCCCGTGTGTCGTAAAGACAGCTTAAAAAAAATTGAAATAAAAAAAACTCTAAAACAGTTGCAGCACGTTATTAGTATACAGATCGGTAGATAATTAAATTCTACTGGGTTTAGTATAAAGCATTTGCTATTGTTTTGTTGTTTACGATTTCTCAACTGTTAACTATTCTGCACTTTCACCATTTAATCTGTTGTTTCTATTTACTTGCCTCCCCACGAGGGCAAAGTTGGACACAAGGTCCGTTTTTAATGTGGGGAAAATTGAGCTCTCTTAAAAGAGAACTCTGGATTTTTACGATATCTTTTGTTTATTAAATTGTTAGGTGAAAGTACAGAATAGTTAACAAAGCCCCCCCCCCCCTCACTCCATATTAAGAATGGCTTTCTAAATAATGTTATTTCAACCCGGTTCGCAATTACGTTACGATATTAAAGGTTTGGACCGGGTTATTTTTTACATAAAATTTTCAAGTTAAATTCAATTTTTACGATATCTTCTGTTTATTAAATTGTTACGTGTAAGTACAGAATAGTTAACAAAGCACCCCCCCACTCTCCCCATGTAAAAAATCGTTGTCTAAATAATGTTATTATTTCAAGCCAGTTCGTAATTAAGTTACGAGATTAAATCCATCATAATTCATTTAGATTTCTTCGTAAACAAGTCAGCCATTTTAATTGACAAAACATCAATTACGTCGTGTGTGTGCAAAACTTGAAAGGAATTTATAAACTATCGAGTAAAAAGTCATTTAAACTGGCTTTAAATTCTTTAATTAATTTATTTAATAACACGAAAACAATTTTGCTTTTTTAAATACATGGAAATTTTCTAAGAATTTAAAGCCAGTTTAAATGACTTTTTACTCGATAGTTTATAAATTCCTTTCAAGTTGTGCAGGAGTGGGGAGGGCTTTGTTAACTATTCTGTACTTTCACCTAACAATTTAATAAACAAAATATATCGTAAAAATTTAATTTAAACTTGAAAATCTTATCTACAAAATAGCCCGGTTCGTAAACTGCATGAGTACCAAAAAAATAATATAAAAAATGTTCTTCACTAGGGAGGGAGGGGGGTAGCCCCGTATTTACAAGTATATCTCCTGTAAAAACGGTTCTAAAATCTATTTTCAATCGATATTTATTCGATAATTGCCGAATTTTCCTACTTGGCCAACATTGCCGAGTTTTCCGTTGACGAATTTTCCGTTGCCGAGTTTTCCTGTGACGAGTTTTCCGTTGCCGAGTTTTCCTGTGACGAGTTTTCCGGGCACCGTAATAATATAACCTAGTGTCAGTCGGCTAAAGAAGAGGTACGAATGAGCGGTCTAAACTGGATGTAAAGCATCCTACCTGAATGAAGACTCTACTATACTCTACTCTATTCTAATTATTACTATAATTGGTCATTAAATTATTAATTAAACCAAATTGGGTGCTTATATAGATGAGAGCACATATGGAAAACGCAATTCCGAATAAAAAGTCGTGTTGATACTTACGTATCAGGCAAAAAGAAGTGTCCTCACCTAAAATTAAGAAAAATGATCGAGTAGAATTTTAGTTAAAAATAAACATCAGATTCATTGCATTTGCCGACTGCCATTTATTTATTACTTGTTAATATGACAGACTCCCTGAATTTCGTGTTTTTCGCCTGAATCAAGGGTGGAACCCTAAAAAACGATATAACTGATTTTATTTTTAATTAAAATTCTACTCGATAAATTTTTGGTGTAGATAACTATTTTTGCCTGATACATAAGTATATCAAAGAGTTTTCCGGTTAATTTATTTGGAACTGTAACTTTCACCTACCCTCATCTCTATACACACCCCAAATTGTTGCAAAACTAGAATTAATTTGGTTAAAATATTAGTGTCTCAATGGCAGTCAGTTTAAAGCTGAAAAGTTCAATATAACCATTTTATTTCAAGACAAAATGTACCATTTCACCGAGGATTGAGTTTATCTGGGCGAAAACAGCGAAATGGGCAAGTTATTAAAACGAAAAAACAAAAAAACAGTTTCTTTCACTTTTTATTTTTTCAAAGTGAAAGAAATTGAACATAGTGAAACTAAAACAAGTTGAAACGTTTTAAGCGACAAACTTTATCACTTCCTTTCAACCAAGGAGTTCTTTTGAAACAATTTTTTCTTTCTTATGAAGAATAACTTTAATTTTAAAACCATCTTCATTCTATTCGCTCTGATTTTGTTAAACTTAATTGTCCTATTTCTGCTCAAGCCAACGATGGACGGACTTGGAATAGGATTATTAGTTGCGGCACTTTTAATAGTACTTGGCGCAGTTTTATATGTCTTTTATCGTAAATATTACTGCAAGGTAATTATCATTATTATTATTTTTTCTTCACTATCGTATATTTTGTAATAGAAGTTCGATCGGGCATTTATAACGACAGCTAACAGAACGAAAAAGGGGTTAAAAAAAAAATCAAGAAAAAAAACAAATAGGCAACAAATAAATGTTACCAAAGGCAAGATAAGTTACTCTTCTACTAACCTGGATAAGTTTAGTTGTGTTTTAACTTATTTTAAAGCATTTTTTTTTGTTCCAAACAAACCTGATGTCCACCTGTTCAGTTAGAACGGGGGAAAATGGCTGTTCATGAGCCCAACACGAGGATCCTTGATAATCGGTGAAAAATCGAAAAATAAATAAAATAGTGTTAGAAACACATCTAATAAATGTCACCAATCGTGGGTAAATGTTTTACCAGTATTTTGTTTAGTTTCGTTTTTTGAGCGATTATCGAAACTAATTTCAGCCATTTTATTTTTGTTCTAACTGAACAGGTAGACAGCAGGTTTGTTTTGAATAATAATAAATAAAAAAAACTCTTTAAAATAAGTTAAAACACAAATAAACTTATTCAGGTTAGTAGAAGAGTACCTTAGCTTGCCTTTCGTAACATTTATTTGTTGCATATTTGTTTGTTTGTTACACCTTTTTCGTTCCGTTAGTTGTCGTTATAAATTCCTGTTCGATCTTATATGCGTTAAAAAGTAAATTAGGGCGGAGGTGGCCTCATTTTTTTTTTTTTTTCTTTTTTTTTTTTACTCTCTTTTTTTTTTACATTTTCATTCTCCATTTACTTGCCTCCCCACAGGGTCGTTTTTGGTATTATTGTAGATTAGCAACATATGCTAAATCACCCTCGAAAAATATGAGATTCTACTTTTTTAGGTGATTATGTATGAGAATTTAGGAAAACTCGTCACAGGAAAATTGGTAAACGGAAAATTGGTAAACGGAAAATTGGTAAATGGAAAATTCGTAAACGGAAAATTCGTCACTTTTGGCCAAGTAGGAAAATTCGGCAATTATCGAATAAATATCGATTGAAAATAGATTTTAGAACCGTTTTTACAGGAGATATACTTGTAAATACGAGGCTACCCACCTCCCCAGTGGAGAACATTTTTTCATATTATTTTTTTGGTACTTGTGCAGTTTACGAACCGGGCTATTTTTTAGATAAGATTTTCAAGTTAAATTAAATTTTTACTTCAAAATCACTGTGAGAAAAAGTGGTTAATCCATCGTTTCAAAACTAAAATGGCAGACAATGAATTGGCTGTATTTTTCTGATTTTTTTGTTCCGACCATACAACGATTTATTTGAAAGAAGAATTTCTTTTTTAAGTATTAAATAAAGTTGTTAGTTAAAACAAGTTTTAGGCAAGATGAAATAAAAACACTGAATTAGTTAGAAAACAATTTTGCTTTTTTAAATACATGGACATTTTCTAAGAATTTAAAGCCAGTTACTATATAGTTTATAAATTCCTTTCAAGTTTTGCAAACACACGAAGTAATTGATGTTTTGTCAATTAAAATGGCTGACTTGTTTACGAATAAATTTAAATGAATTATGATGGATTTCATCTCGTAACTTAATTACGAACCAGGCTTGAAATAATAACATTATTTAGACAACGATTTTTTACATGAGGAGAATGGGGAGGGGGGTGCTTTGTTAACTATTCTGTACTTTCACGTAACGATTTTAATAAACGGAAGATATCGTAAAAATTGAATTTAACTTGAAAATTTTATGTAAAAAATAACCCGATCCAAACCTTTAATTTCGTAACGTAATTACGAACTGGGTTGAAATAACATTATTTAGAAAGCCATTTTTAACATGGAGTGAGGGGGGGGGGTAACTATTCTGTACTTTTACCTAACAATTTAATAAACAAAAGATATCGTAAAAATTTAATTTAACTTGAAAATCTTATCTAAAAAATAGCCCGGCTCGTAAACTGCACAAGTACCAAAAAAATAATATGAAAAAATGTTCTCCACTGGGGAGGTGGGTAGCCTCGTATTTACAAGTATATCTCCTGTAAAAACGGTTCTAAAATCTATTTTCAATCAATATTTATTCGATAATTGCCGAATTTTCCTACTTGGCCAAAAGTGACGAATTTTCCGTTTACGAATTTTCCATTTACCAATTTTCCGTTTACGAATTTTCCTGTGACGAGTTTTCCGGGCACCATGTATGAACACCCTGAAAACTGCGGAATGAAAAAACATTATTTGGTGCAATTTTACTTATAGGCCAATCAAGTTAATTGTTTTTATGTAAAAGCATTATTTTGTACTTACTCAGTCATATTTTATCTCTCACGCCCCGAAAAAGAATTTAAAAATATCAAGCAGAACTTTAATTAGAACGATTTTTCCATTTTCATAAGGGCGAGATGAAATGTAGAATCTGACATTTTCGGAGTGGCCGGCTAGTGGCCGGTTAGCGAACTAAGGGCAGATAAGTGTCGCGAAATTGGGTCCCCTAGGTAGGCACGTCGTGGAAAGTATCCCGTTGAATAAATTAAAAATAATTATTTAATTTTCTATTTTTTTTATTTAATACATATATATTTTATTATCCATATTTGGTCGCTGTTACCATGTAAATATGAAAAAAAAAAACAAAAAAAAAAACAAGAAAATTATATCGTGGCAAGTATCCCGGTGAACAAAGTAAAAATAATTATTTAATTTTCTATTTTTTTATTTAATAAATATATATTTTATTACTATTGCTTATGTGTTTCTTTCTTTTTATAATTCTAAAAATAAAAACGGAGTTAATGCCCTTGTCTATTCTACCAACCGCTCACAGCCCAAAATGTCGGCCCTCTCACAAATACAGGTTGTTTATGAAAATGGAAAAATCGTTCTAATTAAAGTTCTGCTTGATATTTTTAAATTCTTTTTCGGGACGTGAGAGATAAAATATGACTGAGTAAGTACAAAATAATGCTTTTACATGAAAACAATTAACTTGATTGGCCTATAAGTAAAATTGCACCCATTATTTTAGAATTTAGAGTTGGCGATCAGTTTCGCATATAAATTTAACGAATAGGCTATATTGCCGGTCCCGGCAAAATAACGATTCCTGCGTTATTTTGCCGGTTCATGTATATTTAACTAAATTGTTAAACATACAGTGATTGTTTTGTTTTTGTTTTTTTTAATTTAAAACTTTGCCTGATTGATTTTTTTTTTGTTTGTTTTTAATTAATCTTTGCCTGATTGATTTTTTTGTATAATTTAAAACTTTATTAAGCGACAATATATTTTAAAATAACGATAAAATTAATTTTTACTTCCGGTTGATTCGATTAGGAGTGAACTCTTCAAAATTACGACTTATTTTATGATTTCATTGAAAGAACATCTTAAAATAGAAACTGTTTAAATCCAGTGATTTTCTGTATATTTTAACATTATCGAAGGTTTTCTTCATAAAGAAAATCAGAATTTTACATTAAAATCGTTCCTTTGTAAAGCACATTTTTAACAAGTAAATGTTACCAAAGGCAACATAAATTATTCGGCACATGTTCGTCTTTAACCACTGTTCGTTTTTCACAACTTTTTACTGACCATTTTTCTTTTCTTTTTTCGGTGTACACTTATCTATCAGGCTGCTAAAGAATTCCGGCGTTTTTGGAATTTTTTTTCAAATATTTTACATTTTAGGAGGGGGGATCAGTTTCTAATCTTAATTCAACGTAGACTGATCCCCCTCTTTTTGACCATCTCAATTTTTAAAATCTTTTTCGGTGTACGATTACCTATCATGTCAATAGAGAATTCCGGGGGTTTTGGAAAGAAATTTTTAAAAATTGTGATTTTAAGACGGGGGATCTGTTTTCAATGTAAATTCAACGTGGACTGATCCCCCTCTTTTTAACCATCTCAAATTTTAAAAATTATTCTTCTGCTTACAATTACCTATCATGTCACGAGAGAATTCCGGCGTTTTTGGAAAGAAATTTTAAAAAATTGAGATTTTAAGACGGGGGATCAGTCTTGTTCGTCTTTTACCATAGTTCGTTTTTCACAACTTTTTACGTCTTAAAATCTCATTTTTTTAAAATTTCTTTCCAAAAAACCCGGAATTCTCTCGTGACATGATAGGTAATTGTAAGCAGAAGAATAATTTTTAAAATTTGAGATGGTTAAAAAGAGGGGGATCAGTCCACGTTGAATTTACATTGAAAACTGATCCCCCCGTCTTAAAATCACAATTTAAAAACATTTCTTTCCAAAACCCCCGGAATTCTCTATTGACATGATAGGTAATCGTATACCGAAAAAGATTTTTTTTAAAATTGAGATGGTCAAAAAGAGGGGGATCGGTCTACGTTGAATTAAGATTGGAAACTGATCCCCCCTACTAAAATGTAAAATATTTGAAAAAAAATTCCAAAAACGCCGGAATTCTTTAGAAGCCTGATAGATAAGTGTACACCGAAAAAAGAAAAGAAAAATGGTCAGTAAAAAGTTGTGAAAAACGGACAGTGGTTAAAGACGAACATGTGCCAATTATTCTTCTACCTACCTGTATAAGTTTATTTGTTTATTTTATTATTTATTTTTATAAAAAAAAATCATTTATCAAAATAAATAATAAAATAAACAAATAAACTTATACAGGTAGGTAGAAGAATAATTTATGTTGCCTTTGGTAACATTTATTTGTTGCTTATTTTTTTCTTTATTTCCTTAATTTCAATTACTTAAATCGAGAGCAGACTTAGTAATGTTGGGAAAATTCATCAACATTAATTCTATTATGAAAAGTAACAAAATAAAAATAAACCGAAAAGAAAAATAGTATTTTTTTTAATAATAAAGGTAAAATATCTATTTTAAAATGATTGCGATTGTTTGGTTCATTTGAGCCACGCCTACTGGTGCCCGTAGTATCTCCGGCTCCCGTGGCGGGTATAAAAAGTGCTGCCGCTTCACAATGTTTGTAAAACAATTCAACCTTGGATTAAAATGTGTAGCAGTTGAAAATAAAAATTAATTGAATGAACGAAAATATTAGAGACAATTAGATTCTTTAGCCGGATTTCAGATGCTTGTGTACGAATGGGGTCCCAATATTTCCGTCTGCAAACAGCAATTCGTAAAGAAATTACATACGTTTTACAGCAAATGAAATCCAACTAAATAATCTAATTGTCTCTAATATTTCCGTTCATTTCATTATTTTACTTTTAATGTTTTTTGTATTAAAAGCAGATATTTCTTTAACCGACACAATAGGGCAGGTCGATTTTTTTTTTATTTCTTTAACCGACACAACTGATGATGAAAACAAATTGTTTTTAAATATTTGCCTTTATTTATTTCATTACCTATTCTTTCGCAAGGCCATAACAATTAGGTTTTAAAAAAAAATGAACCGGCATAATAACGATCCCTTTACATTAGTAAATAATTATTGTGCCGGGCGTCACTGTATGTTTAACAATTTAGTTAAATATACATGAACAGGCAAAATAACGCAGGAATCGTTATATTGCCGGTCACGGTAAAATAACGCAGGAATCGTTATTTTGCCGGAACCGGCAATATAGCCTCTTCCTAAATTTAATGCAAAATAGACCCCCCCCCTTATTTCCGGGCCATTTTTTACATCAAATTTTCAAGTTAAATTCAATTTTTACGATATCTTCTGTTTATTAAATTGTTACGTGAAAGTACAGAATAGTTAACAAAGCACCCCCCACTCTCCCCATGTAAAAAATCGTTGTCTAAATAATGTTATTATTTCAAGCCAGTTCGTAATTAAGTTACGAGATTAAATCCATCATAATTCATTTAGATTTCTTCGTAAACAAGTCAGCCATTTTAATTGACAAAACATCAATTACTTCGTGTGTGTGCAAAACTTGAAAGGAATTTATAAACTATCGAGTAAAAAGTCATTTAAACTGGCTTTTAATTCTTTAATTAATTTATTTAATAACACGAAAACAATTTTGCTTTTTTAAATACATGGAAATTTTCTAAGAATTTAAAGCCAGTTTAAATGACTTTTTACTCGATAGTTTATAAATTCCTTTCAAGTTGTGCAGGAGTGGGGGGGGGGGCTTTGTTAACTATTCTGTACTTTCACCTAACAATTTAATAAACAAAATATATCGTAAAAATTTAATTTAAACTTGAAAATCTTATCTACAAAATAGCCCGGTTCGTAAACTGCATGAGTACCAAAAAAATAATATAAAAAATGTTCTTCACTAGGGAGGGAGGGGGGTAGCCCCGTATTTACAAGTATATCTCCTGTAAAAACGGTTCTAAAATCTATTTTCAATCGATATTTATTCGATAATTGCCGAATTTTCCTACTTGGCCAACATTGCCGAGTTTTCCGTTGACGAATTTTCCGTTGCCGAGTTTTCCTGTGACGAGTTTTCCTGTGACGAGTTTTCCGGGCACCGTAATAATATAACCTAGTGTCAGTCGGCTAAAGAAGAGGTACGAATGAGCGGTCTAAACTGGATGTAAAGCATCCTACCTGAATGAAGACTCTACTATACTCTACTCTACTCTAATTATTACTATAATTGGTCATTAAATTATTAATTAAACCAAATTGGGTGCTTATATAGATGAGAGCACATATGGAAAACGCAATTCCGAATAAAAAGTCGTGTTGATACTTACGTATCAGGCAAAAAGAAGTGTCCTCACCTAAAATTAAGAAAAATGATCGAGTAGAATTTTAGTTAAAAATAAACATCAGATTCATTGTATTTGCCGACTGCCATTTATTTATTACTTGTTAATATGACAGACTCCCTGAATTTCGTGTTTTTCGCCTGAATCAAGGGTGGAACCCTAAAAAACGATATAACTGATTTTATTTTTAATTAAAATTCTACTCGATAAATTTTTGGTGTAGATAACTATTTTTGCCTGATACATAAGTATATCAGAGAGTTTTCCGGTTAATTTATTTGGAACTGTAACTTTCACCTACCCTCATCTCTATACACACCCCAAATTGTTGCAAAACTAGAATTAATTTGGTTAAAATATTAGTGTCTCAATGGCAGTCAGTTTAAAGCTGAAAAGTTCAATATAATCATTTTATTTCAAGACAAAATGTACCATTTCACCGAGGATTGAGTTTATCTGGGCGAAAACAGCGAAATGGGCAAGTTATTAAAACGAAAAAAAAAAAAAAAACAGTTTCTTTCACTTTTTATTTTTTCAAAGTGAAAGAAATTGAACATAGTGAAACTAAAACAAGTTGAAACTTTTAAGCGACAAACTTTATCACTTCCTTTCAACCAAGGAGTTCTTTTGAAACAATTTTTTCTTTCTTATGAAGAAAAACTTTAATTTAAAAACCATCTTCATTCTATTCGCTCTGATTTTGTTAAACTTAATTGTCCTATTTCTGCTCAAGCCAACGATGGACGGACTTGGAATAGGATTATTAGTTGCGGCACTTTTAATAGTACTTGGCGCAGTTTTATATTTCTTGTATCGTAAAGCTTGCTGCAAGGTAATTATCATTATTATTATTTTTTCTTCACTATCGTATATTTTGTAATAGAAGTTCGATCGGGCATTTATAACGACAGCTAACAGGACGAAAAAGGGGTAAAAAAAAAAAACAAGAAAAAAAACAAATAGGCAACAAATAAATGTTACCAAAGGCAAGATAAGTTACTCTTCTACTAACCTGGATAAGTTTAGTTGTGTTTTAACTTATTTTAAAGCATTTTTTTGTTCCAAACAAACCTGATGTCCACCTGTTTAGTTAGAACGGGGGAAAATGGCTGTTCATGAGCCCAACACGAGGATCCTTGATAATCGGTGAAAAATCGAAAAATAAATAAAATAGTGTTAGAAACACATCTAATAAATGTCACCAATCGTGGGTAAATGTTCTACCAGTATTTTGTTTAGTTTCATTTTTTGAGCGATTATCGAAACTAATTTCAGCCATTTTATTTTTGTTCTAACTGAACAGGTAGACAGCAGGTTTGTTTTGAATAATAATAAATAAAAAAAACTCTTTAAAATAAGTTAAAACACAAATAAACTTATTCAGGTTAGTAGAAGAGTACCTTAGCTTGCCTTTCGTAACATTTATTTGTTGCATATTTGTTTGTTTTTTACCCCTTTTTCGTTCCGTTAGTTGTCGTTATAAATTCCTGTTCGATCTTATATGCGTTAAAAAGTAAATTAGGGCGGAGCTGGCCTCATTTTTTTTCAGTTTTTTTACTCTCTTTTTTTTTTACATTTTCATTCTCCATTTACTTGCCTCCCCACAGGGTCGTTTTTGGTATTATTGTAGATTAGCACCATATGCTAAATCACCCTCGAAAAATATGAGATTCTACTTTTTTAGGTGATTATGTATGAACACCCTGAAAACTTTGCGGAATGAAAAAACATTAATTTAGAATTTAGAGTTGGCGATCAGTTTCGCTAATAAATTTAATGCAAAATAGACCCCCCCCCTTATTTCCGGGCCATTTTTTACATAAAATTTTCAAGTTAAATTCAATTTGTACGATATCTTCTGTTTATTAAATTGTTACGTGTAAGTACAGAATAGTTAACAAAGCACCCCCCACTCTCCCCATGTAAAAAATCGTTGTCTAAATAATGTTATTATTTCAAGCCAGTTTGTAATTAAGTTACGAGATTAAATCCATCATAATTCATTTAGATTTCTTCGTAAACAAGTCAGCCATTTTAATTGACAAAACATCAATTATGTCGTGTGTGTGTAAAACTTGAAAGGAATTTATAAACTATCGAGTAAAAAGTCATTTAAACTGGCTTTAAATTCTTTAATTAATTTATTTAATAACACGAAAACAATTTTGCTTTTTTAAATACATGGAAATTTTCTAAGAATTTAAAGCCAGTTTAAATGACTTTTTACTCGATAGTTTATAAATACCTTTCAAGTTGTGCAGGAGTGGGGGGGGCTTTGTTAACTATTCTGTACTTTCACCTAACAATTTAATAAACAAAAGATATCGTAAAAATTTAATTTAAACTTGAAAATCTTATCTACAAAATAGCCCGGTTCGTAAACTGCATGAGTACCAAAAAAATAATATAAAAAATGTTCTTCACTGGGGAGGGAGGGGGGTAGCCCCGTATTTACAAGTATATCTCCTGTAAAAACGGTTCTAAAATCTATTTTCAATCGATATTTATTCGATAATTGCCGAATTTTCCTACTTGGCCAACATTGCCGAGTTTTCCGTTGACGAATTTTCCGTTGACGAATTTTCCGTTGCCGAGTTTTCCGTTGCCGAGTTTTCCTGTGACGAGTTTTCCGGGCACCGTAATAATATAACCTAGTGTCAGTCGGCTAAAGAAGAGGTACGAATGAGCGGTCTAAACTGGATGTAAAGCATCCTACCTGAATGAAGACTCTACTATACTCTACTCTACTCTAATTATTACTATAATTGGTCATTAAATTATTAATTAAACCAAATTGGGTGCTTATATAGATGAGAGCACATATGGAAAACGCAATTCCGAATAAAAAGTCGTGTTGATACTTACGTATCAGGCAAAAAGAAGTGTCCTCACCTAAAATTAAGAAAAGTGATCGAGTAGAATTTTAGTTAAAAATAAACATCAGATTCATTGTATTTGCTGACTGCCATTTATTTATTACTTGTTAATATGACAGACTCCTTGAATTTCGTGTTTTTCGCCTGAATCAAGGGTGGAACCCTAAAAAACGATATAACTGATTTTATTTTTAATTAAAATTCTACTCGATAAATTTTTGGTGTAGATAACTATTTTTGCCTGATACATAAGTATATCAAAGAGTTTTCCGGTTAATTTATTTGGAACTGTAACTTTCACCTACCCTCATCTCTATACACACCCCAAATTGTTGCAAAACTAGAATTAATTTGGTTAAAATATTAGTGTCTCAATGGCAGTCAGTTTAAAGCTGAAAAGTTCAATATAACCATTTTATTTCAAGACAAAATGTACCATTTCACCGAGGATTGAGTTTATCTGGGCGAAAACAGCGAAATGGGCAAGTTATTAAAACGAAAAAAAAAAAAAAACAGTTTCTTTCACTTTTTATTTTTTCAAAGTGAAAGAAATTGAACATAGTGAAACTAAAACAAGTTGAAACGTTTTAAGCGACAAACTTTATCACTTCCTTTCAGCCAAGGAGTTATTTTGAAACAATTTTTTCTTTCTTATGAAGAATAACTTTAATTTTAAAATCATCTTCATTCTATTCGCTCTGATTTTGTTAAACTTAATTGTCCTATTTCTGCTCAAGCCAACGATGGACGGACTTGGAATAGGATTATTAGTTGCGGCACTTTTAATAGTACTTGGCGCAGTTTTATATTTCTTGTATCGTAAAGCTTGCTGCAAGGTGGTGGTAGTAGTAGTAGTAGTAGTAGTAATAATAATAATAATAATAATAATAATAATAATAATAATAATAATCATCATCATCATCATCATAATCACCACCTTCTTCTTCTTCTTCTTCTTCTTCACTATCGTATATTTTGTGGTGCCGGAAAACTCGTAAACGGAAAATTCGTAAACGGAAAATTTGTCACTTTTGGCCAAGTAGGAAAATTCGGCAATTATCGAATAAATATCGATTGAAAATAGATTTTAGAACCGTTTTTACAGAAAATATACTTGTACATACGAGGCTACCCACCTCCCCAGTGGAGAACATTTTTTCATATTATTTTTTTGGTACTTGTGCAGTTTACGAACCGGGCTATTTTTTAGATGAGATTTTCAAGTTAAATTAAATTTTTACGATATCTTTTGTTTATTAAATTGTTAGGTAAAAGTACAGAATAGTTAACACCCCCACCCCCCACTCACTCCATGTTAAGAATGGCTTTCTAAATAATGTTATTTCAACCCAGTTCGTAATTACGTTACGAAATTAAAGGTTTGGATCGGGTTATTTTTTACATAACATTTTCAAGTTAAATTCAATTTTTACGATATCTTCCGTTTATTAAATCGTTATGTGAAAGTACAGAATAGTTAACAAAGCACCCCCCCCCCCATTCTCCTTATGTAAAAAATCGTTGTCTAAATAATGTTATTATTTCAAGCCTGGTTCGTAATTAAGTTACGAGATTAAATCCATCATAATTCATTTAGATTTATTCGTAAACAAGTCAGCCATTTTAATTGACAAAACATCAATTACTTCGTGTGTGTGCAAAACTTGAAAGGAATTTATAAACTATCGAGTAACTGGCTTTAAATTCTTAGAAAATTTCCATGTATTTAAAAAAGCAAAATTGTTTTCTAACTAATTCAGTGTTTTTATTTCATCTTGCCTAAAACTTGTTTTAACTAACAACTTTATTTAATACTTAAAAAAAGAAATTCTTCTTTCAAATAAATCGTTGTATGGTCGGAACAAAAAAATCAGAAAAATACAGCCAATTCATTGTCTGCCATTTTAGTTGTGAAACGATGGATTAACCACTTTTTCTCACAGTGATTTTGAAGTAAAAATTTAATTTAACTTGAAAATCTCATCTAAAAAATAGCCCGGTTCGTAAACTGCACAAGTACTAAAAAAATAATATGAAAAAATGTTCCCCACTGGGGAGGTGGGTAGCCTCGTATGTACAAGTATATCTCCTGTAAAAACGGTTCTAAAATCTATTTTCAATCGATATTTATTCGATAATTGCCGAATTTTCTTACTTGGCCAAAAGTGACGAATTTTCCGTTTACGAATTTTCCATTTACGAATTTTCCGTTTACGAATTTTCCGTTTACGAATTTTCCTGTGACGAGTTTTCCTAAATTCATATTTTGTAATAGAAGTTCGATCGGGCATTTATGACGACAGCTAACAGAACGAAAAAGGGGTAAAAAAAAAACAACAAAAAAAACAAATAGGCAACAAATAAATGTTACCAAAGGCAAGATAAGTTACTCTTCTACTAACTTGGATAAGTTTAGTTGTGTTTTAACTTATTTTAAAGCATTTTTTTGTTTCAAACAAACCTGATGTCCACCTGTTCAGTTAGAACGGGGGAAAATGGCTGTTCATGAGCCCAACACGAGGATCCTTGATAATCGGTGAAAAATCGAAAAATAAATAAAATAGTGTTAGAAACACATCTAATAAATGTCACCAATCGTGGGTAAATGTTCTACCAGTATTTTGTTTAGTTTCATTTTTTGAGCGATTATCGAAACTAATTTCAGCCATTTTATTTTTGTTCTAACTGAACAGGTAGACAGCAGGTTTGTTTTGAATAATAATAAATTAAAAAAAGTCTTTAAAATAAGTTAAAATACAAATAAACTTATCCAGGTTAGTAGAAGAGTACCTTAGCTTGCCTTTCGTAACATTTATTTGTTGCATATTTGTTTGTTTTTTACCCCTTTTTCGTTCCGTTAGTTGTCGTTATAAATTCCTGTTCGATCTTATATGCGTTAAAAAGTAAATTAGGGCGGAGGTGGCCTCATTTTTTTTTTTTTTTCTTTTTTTTTTTTACTCTCTTTTTTTTTTACATTTTCATTCTCCATTTACTTGCCTCCCCACAGGGTCGTTTTTGGTATTATTGTAGATTAGCACCATATGCTAAATCACCCTCGAAAAATATGAGATTCTACTTTTTTAGGTGATTATGTGTGAACACCCTGAAAACTTTGCAGAATGAAAAAACATTAATTTAGAATTTAGAGTGTGCGATCAGTTTCGCATATAAATTTAATGCAAAATGAACCCCCCCCCCCTTATTTCCGGGCCATTCTAGCATTTTAGGTCAGTGAACCATTGTTTCGTTGGTTAATTCGTCGTTTCACAGCCAAAATGGCGGGCAATGAATCGGCTGAATTTTTCTGATTTTTTTCGACCTCACATATGAGTAAGTAAACCCAAATAGGTGCTTATTTAGAATAGGCTCCCTGCAGAAAATTATTTTCATGTAAAATCATTATTTTGTACTTACTCAGTCATAGTTTCTCACTCACGGCACGAAAAAGAATTTAAAAATATCAAGCAGAACTTTAATTAGAACGATTTTTCCATCTCCATAAGGGCATATAAAACGTCGATTCGCCGACATTTTGGGTGTGGCCGATTGATGGAATAGCTAACTAAGGGCCCCAGTTACCATGTAAATAAGAAAAAAAAAAATTATATCGTGGAAAGTACGCCGGTGAAGAAATCAAAAATAATTATTTAATTTTCTATTTTTTTATTTAATAAATATATATTTTATTATTATTGCATATGTGTTTCTTTCTTTTTTAAATTCTAACAATAAAAACGGAGTTATTGCCCTTGGCTATTCCATCGATCGCTCACACCCAAAATGTCGGCTCACACCCAAAATGTCAGCGAATAGAGGTTGTACATCGAAATGGAAAAATCGTTCTAATTAAAGTTCTGCTTGATATTTTTAAATTCTTTTTCGTGCCGTGAGTGAGAAACTATGACTGAGTAAGTACAAAATAATGATTTTACATGAAAATAATTTTCTGCAGGGAGCCTATTCTAAATAAGCACCCCCAAATAAATTGTTTTGGGTTAATTTCCCAACTGTATTTCCTTTAAAATAATTTAAGGTAAATTTTAAATTAGTCCCAAACAATTTATTTGGTTTTACTTACTTATTTGTGAGGTAAAAAAAAATGCCGATGATTAATTGAATATAGTGAAACTAAAACAAGTTGGGATTTTCTTTTGAAACGTTTTAAGCGACAAACTTTATCACTTCCTTTCAGCCACGGAGTCATTTCGAAACAATTTTTTTCTACCTTATGAAAGAAAACTTTAATTTTAAAATCATCTTCATTCTATCCACCATTTTGGCTGTGAAATGATGAATTAATTTTCTTTTTTTTTTTTTTTTAATTTATTTTTGGGGGATTATTTAAGGCATAGTTTTTGTTCTCCCACTCCCTTCATCACACAATGTAAATATTTTTGTAAATAAAATTTCATTTCAAACATCTGGGGATATTTTAAGTAGCTCATGTCCATAGAGTGAATGTGGTATTGTGGTGACCAAAGCTAGTTTGTAGGGCATAGACCAAGTGGACGACCCCTTCCCCACCCCATATCCCTTTTTGGCCTTGTGCCACATCATTTTGTATTTATACATTTTGATAAATAAAACGTAGGAGATAAATCTTGTACGTATGGGGGGGGGTATATTTTTAGACGATTCCATCTGGGTTCACTAGGGAAAATTATCGGTTAAGTCCATAAAAAAACTGAGCTATATTAGAACTTAAATAAACGAAATTTAAAAAAAAAATAGATTTTCTTCGTTTTATAAAACAAAAATAAAATTAAACAAAGAATATTTAAATGAAGAATGTATTTTTAAAAAAGATTTAACATTTAAATAATTAGTTTTATTGATATTTGTATTTTTAAGATTCAAAATAATTAAATAAAAACGAATTTGTAAGAATAGAGGATTTGTTATCCCCTATCTTATTTTAACGACACGAAACTGAATTAAAGAAACAAACGAAACCTTTTTTACAACAAACGCAAACGAAATATTTGAGGTTACCTATACCGTTTGGTATAGGTAGAAAGAAACTTAGGGCAGTGTCCGAAAGAAGAAGAAAAAGTTAAAATATCTTCAGGCAAAGATAGCAGCCACCGTGAGAGTCCAGTGGACAAGGAGGCAGGAGAGAGGCTGAGGCGAGGGTACTGTCTGGAGATCGTCTGCATATCCTAAGGGAACTCAAGTAGTCCCTTAGGGAACTAATGATATCAATGCTCCCTGTGAGCTGATTGGCCAAACCAGGTCACAGGGACACTGATACGCATTACAAAGTAACTCTATGACTGCTACATCACCCCCCCCCCTGCTTAGGCTGAAAGCCGACAGGAAGAAAATGGAAGTGTAGCAGTGAGAAAGAACAAAAATACAAAATTTGTCAATTCAGAATTTTAAAAGATTTTTGCTTTGCAGGGAAAAGGTTTGTTTTTTCTGCAAAAAGTATTTTTGAAAAATTGTTTTGTTTTTGTTGTTGTTTTTGGGTTTTCTGCAAGTATTTTCAGGAAAAATGTTTTTCTTTTCTGTTAAAAGTATTTTTTTTGTTTAATAATGTTTGTATTTTTGTGAAAAATATTTTTTTGAAAAATGTTTATCTTTTCTGTGAAAAGTAGTTTTTTGAAAAATGTTTATCTTTTCTGGGAAAAGTATTTTTTGAAAAATGTTTATCTTTTCTGTGAAAAGTATTTTTTTGAAAAATGTTTATCTTTTCTGTGAAAAATATTTTTTGAAAAATGTTTATCTTTTCTGGGAAAAGTAGTTTTTTTGAAAAACAGTAATGGTATAATAGAGTAAAAAAGCTCATTCTAAATATATATAGTTTTACACAGTTTTTTGGGCCAATGTACTCGCCGACTACTACGTGTGGTGGTGACATAATTGTCTTTAGGTGTTTCCGACAGTGCAGGTGTAGTTACAACTGTTTGATGCACAGTAGGGGGAATATGGGGCTCAGGTGTTTCTGTGTTTAGAAAGGCTCTTTTCACCCTGTCAATGGATACAGTGTCTTTTTTGCCACCAATGTCAAGGGTGAAAAGTTTGTCAGTGCATAAAAGCACGCGATAAGGACCAGAATAAGGAGGAGTAAGAGGGGCTTTCACAGAGTTTTTTCTAATAAAAACATGAGTCCATGACGAAATGTCTTTCGGGACCAAAGATTTAATGGTCTGTTGCATAGGGTGCATTGGTGGGAGCTCATTAAAGTAAGCTCGCAGTCTGTTTATGTACAGAGCTGGATCTGTTGCCATTAAATCTATCGGGGTCAGCATCTGACCTGGCAATGATAGAGGTAGTCCATAAGCAAGTCCGGATGGAGAGTATCCGAGGTCCTCTTTGATCGCAGCACGACAACCAAAAAGGACAATAGGTACGTACTCGCTCCATCGCTGCTGGTCAGGATAAGCATGCAACGCGGCTTTCAATTGATGATGGAAGCGTTCTATCATCCCATTAGAAGCTGGATGATAGCTAGTAGTACAGATACGTTTAATCCCTAAGATCCTGGAAAGTTCCTGGAATAAGTGGGATTCAAACAGTCCACCACGGTCGGTGATAATAGTTGTGGGAACATCGTAACACGATATCCAGCCCAATATAAGGGCTCGCACTACAGATTCAGCCGAAATGTCTTTATGGGGAATGGCTTCCGGCCACCGTGTAAAGCGGTCTATACAGGTCAAGAGATAAGTAAATCCCTGACTGATTGGCCATAGTCCAACCAGATCACTGTGAATATGACTGAACCGAGCATCTGGGCTTTGACTTTTGACAGGATACGCAGGAACGTGTCCAAGCAGTGACGTCGCGCCTCATATTCGGCCAGAAAAATCTGGCTGAAATCAGCTTCACTGTGGCTTTGAGATTGGGGGTGTGCCAAGTTGTAAAGGGTATCAAAGACAACCCTCCAAGGAGTCAGTGGAACAAAATGGCGAGGTGATCTGTTGAGGTGTCACAGATAATCTGAGTGTCCAAAGTGGGCACGGGCAGGTATTTGAATTTGCAAGTTGCAAACGCTGGTGACGACAGATCCAGAGTGTCCAGACATGGCTGGTCTAAAGCCATCTGTTGTAGATCGATATCCAAAAATGAAGACAGAGAATTAATAGGAAGGTGGGACAAGGCGTCTGCCGCAGTATTCTGTTCACCAGAGATATGTCGGATATCGTTAGTAAATTACGAAACAAAATCCAAGTGGTGAGTTTCACAAGGAGAATATTTGTCCGGCTTAGCATGCAGTGCGTATGTAAGTGGATGGTGATCAGTGTAGATCACGAATTGACGGCCCTCAAGTGAATGCTGAAAGTGTTTCACTGCGAGGTACATCGCCAGTAGTTCATGGCCAAACGTACTGTAATGTTGTTCTGCCGGTTCCAGTTGTTTCGAAAAGTATTCAAGAGGTTGTAGTTGACCTTGGTGCTGCTGTTGCAACACTGCACCTACAGCTGTGAACGATGCATCAACGATCAGTGAAAACTATGCATTGGACACAGGATGTGCAAGCAAGGATGTCGTCGCTAGTTTTTCCTTCACTTCATTGAAAGTTTGCAGCTGAATATCATTCAGTGAAATCTGCTCATTTTTCTTCTTCCTGTTACGTAACAGGTCGGAAAGAGGAGACAGGAGATCTGCACGCTGTGGGATAAAGTGTCTGTAATAGTTTAGCAGACCAAGGAAATGCCTTAGTTGGCGAAGTGAAGTGAGTGGTTGAAGGTCTTGCAGAGCTTTAACTTTTTCAGGCAAGGGAAATGAACGGAAAGTTCCGTATTAGCGTCTATCAGCCGTCGTCTGCGTATGTCCACTAAGAGATTAAAGTGGGGCAGAAAATCCGAGCCCAGAATGGGGTAGGGTAAATTGGCTACTGTAAAGACTCATGTAGAGTCTCTGCGTAATTCCAAAGAACAAGAAATTTGACCGTACGTGGGAATAGGAGAGTGATTTACGGCTTGCAATGAAATGGGCGTAAGAAAGAGTGCACGATTGTGTAGCTTCAGTGAAGATTGTGTCGTGCTCAGGTCTCCAGATACTAGTTTCCCTGGTTTGGAAACGAACAGGGTTGTTTGCATCGTTGTGCTTCAGTGCCAAAGCGACTGTGATAAAAACACAATCCTGGCTTGTTAGAGTGACGGTGCATGGGAACGGCAAATAATTTCAGTATCGACGTCTAGGCGATTACGATCTGGACAGGCTAAGTTTTCTCACATTTCTCTCCAGTCGCTCTATAACATTTATTATGGTCAATGTAACCTGTTGACTGGTGTCTCCAGTTGTAGAAGAGAAAGAAGAGACTTCAGCGTGTGGCTGACGGTGAGAAATGGGGTTAGGTTTAGTGGCACAATCCATCACTTTATCTGCCGACGAAGCCACAACGTCGACAGAGCTCGTCTCCACCATAGGCACCAGAATTGCCTTCACCTCACGCAGCAGCCTTGAAAAGAATAGCTGCTTTATGAGGGTACTGTCTGCTGAGGCCTCTCCTTCCGCCAGTTCTCCTATTCTGCGGAGCAGTTCAGTTGGCTTGCGGTCGCCCAAATACTCGTCGTGAACCAACGTTTGAAAACGCTTTTCCGCTGAGAGCATTGTTCAACGCAGAACCTCCTGCTTGATGCTGTCATAAGTAGAGTAAGGCAGAGTATTAGTTATCAAATCGTTGATAACTGGCGTCAATGACGCGGGGAATGCACTAAATAAAATGTGCAATTGCCGTTTCTCTGCGATATTATTTACCATACAATATGACTCGAGTTGGGCGAACCACACTCGAACGTCGCTGGCAAATGCAGGTAAGATGCTGCTCATTGTTTTTACTGGGGCAACAGACCAAAAAAAAAATATGGAAACGAAAAGAACAATCGTCATAGAAAGAAACTTCAATGAAAAGAAAATGAAAAATATGTGTTTGTTTTTGTAAATGGATGAAAAAAATAAATAAATAGTATCTATTTTGCCGATTGTGCAATATAGATAACAAAAAAGGAGTGAAAAATAAAAAAAAACAACAAAAAAACAAATAGACAACAAATAACTTTTACCAAACGCAAGAAAAGTTACTTTTTTTTATCTACCTATATAAGTTTAACGTGTGGATACTGATTTTAAGATTTATTTATAAATTTGTTATCGTCACTTTTAATATATCGTTCGAGTCATATTCCAAGATGGCCGACTTTCCGACGTTTATTTGGAAGCTGCTTGATAAAAGTCAATTAAATAGAATTGTTAGGGTGTTTTTTTTTATATAAGTGACAACTAAGAATTGTCGTCTGCTGACAAACAGTCTCGTTAAGTGAATTTACTGAATCTAGTCAAAAATAGTTTTAAAATTAAAATTCTTTTTTTCTTTCTTTCTAATGTGTTTTCATTTATATTTTAGGATATTTTTCAGTGAAAAAGTTTTTTTTTGTTTTTTTTATAAGAAGTTTGAAAAAAAAAATTTGTGCAAATATTGTTCAGTAAAAAAGATTTTCTTTTTTTTTTAATTTCTTCGTTAAGAGAAAATGTTTCGGTGAAAAAGTTTTTTCAGTTACTTTAAAGTAGAAGAAAAGGGATTTTATATCTTCTGCAGTTGATCAAAATGTTTTATTACCGTTTTTTTTATATAAATTCTTGTTGTTTTGTTTAAAAAGGATTTCGTGACTGGCTGAAGCTCATTTCCTAGTTTAGTCACATAAATTCTTTGAATGGGTTGAAAGTAATTTTTCGTCTGTTGTTTCGTGTCTGGCTTTTTTCTTTGAGTGTGGTCTGTGTTTTTTTCTTTTGATCACAGATCTGTGTTGTTTGATGAACCCTTTCGTTGCTAAAATAAATTTACGAAGGTTCTTTTCTTGTTTAAACTCAGTTGTGTGCTGTTTTTCAGTCGGGAGTCACCAATTCGTTGAAGTCATTTGCCGTTTTACAGCTGTCTGTAAGAAATGCAGCGCCAACAAGTAGTTCTTTTAAGAACACCACTGCACAAACATTATTTTTTTTATTTGCCTGACATGAAGACCTCATATGGAAAATGTTATTTTTAACTTTTCTTTCAAGGCAAAAATTGTAAACATGATTTTATTTTAAATTATTTTTGGCATACGATTTGTTTGAAAGCTGTTTGCTAATTTCAGGCTTAGAAGAAGGTATTAGTAGCAATAATATTAATAATAAAAAGAAGAAGCTTACCCTAATCCGACTGGCAACCACCCCGAAGTTAGGCTTAAAGTTTCAATAACCCCTATTTTTCTTAACTTTAAGCCTGAAATTATCAAGCAGCTTCCAAATAAACGTCGGAAAGTCGGCCATCTTGGAATATGACTCGAACGATATATTAAAAGTGACGATAACAAATTCATAAATAAATCTTAAAATCAGTATCCACACGTTAAACTTATATAGGTAGATAAAAAAAAGTAACTTTTCTTGCGTTTGGTAAAAGTTATTTGTTGTCTATTTGTTTTTTGTTGTTTTGTTTTTCACTCCTTTTTTGTTATCTATATTGCACAATCGCCAAAATTGAACTTTAATTCCAAAGTTTTGCCATTTTCTTCTCAATAATTTTTATTCTTAAATTATCGATTAGTATGTTTTTTTTATTATTTTGGCTTTTAAATACGTTAAATTCCCTTAAAACTTGAGGGGGGATCGTAGAAAAAAAAAGTTCAAAATTGGTAGACACAATTTCAATGTAAACATATTGGCAGACGACATCTGAAATATTATTTCTTCAGAGAGATCTGAAGTTCATTCGTCAACAATTGATTTTTGTCACTGTGGATACTATTTTCTTTCTTTTTTTAAAGAAAATTGTGTCTACGTTAACTTATTTTACTCTTTTCCATTTAAACTCGATATTATGATGTTCAGAATTATTTTTAATATAATTTTTAAAATAGTCTAATAGATTTTAGATGTTGATCTTTTAATTATCCGCGATGTGAATTTGTTGATCACGGAATCAATTTGGGCTGTAGACATTCTCCTGGGGATTTGATGACAATTTAAATTCATCTTCTTGGAAAATTTGCAAGAATTAAAAAAAATATGACTGGAAAATTATTGGTTAAAATTATATTTACAAATCCCAACTATTGACTATTGTTTTGTGAATAGAATTATGACAAATGATATTGTTGTAGGTACGTGCAAAATCAATGGCCGATTCCCAAAATGTAAAAACATTCCCCCCCCCCTTCACTTAAAAATTCACTAAAATTCAAGAAATCACCCAATTTTAATGAAATTTTCAATATTTATTAATCAACAATCACGGAATATAATGAAACCATTTTTTTTTTAAATCTTAGTGAAAATGTATTATTATTTTTTTAAAACAAAATACACCTTTACTAAAGTTATATTTTTATATATTAATAAAAAAAATGCATTAATTTTTTTGTTGTTTTTTTTTATGAAAATAAAGCATTGTAGATGTTAATAATGAAAAAAATTTTTAAAAATATTTTTTATATATTATGAAAAAGGCCCCTTAACAAAATCACTATAACTCGAAGAAAAATTAATTTTTTGAATTAGCGATATTATTATTGAATAAAGCATTGTTTAATCAATATTTTCACCAAAAAAATAATGTAATTGCAAAAAATATTTTATGTTATTTTAATGATTAGAGTTTCTGAAAAAATGAAAAATGCGACATAATTATATTTCCCTTTCATACATGAACGTGACATCATCAGCGCAAGAAAATTTCTTTATAATCTTGAAAATAAACCAAAAATTGACAAATTTGAGACCCAGGAAGTTAACGAAAAAAAGAATTAAAAAAATTGGATAATTTCTACTAACGATGAACTTTGATTCGTATGGTAGCCCCGTTCTGTAATTACCAGGTGGGAGTAGCCTGTCAACAACCACTCACTTTTACACCACCCTCAAATTTTTATTTTTAGAGATTCAACAATTTCATTAATTTCACAATTTATCGTCAATTATTTTGAAACATTTGTATTTGTTTTGTCTTTTATTCATTTATAAATATTTAAGAAGTTAAAAACAGTTATTTATTAATAAATAAAGAGAATTCAAACATAACATTTTCTTTCAAAATTGAATTCTGTTTATCAATAAATAACTGTTTTAACTTTTTTTTTTTTCAATGAATAAATTGTCAGTGTAGTCATTGACTTTAATTTACTTTTTCACACTTAAAATAAAAAAAATACCATTTACTTTTAAAAGAATCAATGTAATTTATCGTTACGACACGTTAAGAATAAATCGAGTAACTAAAGTTTTAAATCATGTAAAAAAAAATGATAAAATTGACGCAGTTCGTAACGTAAAAATAATTTTTAACATTTAAAAAAGTTTTATTTCAAATTCTAAGGAAAAACATTGGTAAACAGACGTCATCAATAATTTCAGAGTATTACTAAATTAAAAACTAATACCAAGTTAAATATGAACCGTTTTAGTTAAAAATAAAGATCTTAATTGCGTACACTCACAAATATTTTAATTAAATAAACATTTCCTTTTTCATTATAACAAAATAAGGGTACTTAAATATGTTTATAACCTTAAAAAGAAATCAATGGATAATAATTTTTCAACTTCTATAAACTATTACAAAACCATTTTTATATATAAAGTTAAAAATGATATTTTTGTCTTCCATATATTTTGCATAGCGATAGTCATTTGGTAAACAAAGTCCTTTACCGGTTAAGTGATGTCGAATTTTATGAATTGGATGGATAATTTTGCTAATTTTTAGTAAAACGTGGGATTTTTTTTTTAATTCAGTGTCTTATGACTTTAATTTAATAATTACCTTTGAAATAGTTCCCCAAAACTTATATTTATCTTTCAAGGGATTTTTACAAGTAATTTTTTCAAAGTTCAAAATTCACTGAAATTTTGGGTTTTTTGGCCGCCTTTCATTATAATTTCTTTTTCACACGAAAATATGCAGTTTTTTTTTTTTGTTTAGAGATTAAGTTTAGGCTTTTATCTTTCAAACACAATCAAAGTTTACACGGAAACTAATTAAATAATTAATGATAAGCGCTTTTTAATAAGCATAGTCCGCACAAGAGACGGCCATTTTTGCACGTACCTATTTAATGGTTATGTTAGGACAATTGAAAACAAAATATTAACCAATATTTATTGAGAATATCGATGAAAAATGCAGATTATTTTCTATTTAGTAAACACCAGTAATTATTTAAAAATGTTTATTGAATTTAATGTTTGTTTATCTGAAGGATAAATAAATTAAAAAAAGTGAAGTCATTGTATATTTAATTTAAAGTTTTTCATCTGATAAATTTACATTGTAATATTCCAAGGGAAAAAGGAATAATTATATGTTTTAAATATTAATATTACTTAATAATTATGGTAAAATGGCATAATGACCGAGATTTGCCACTTCCGGTTAAAAAGTGTTCAGCAGTCGGTAGTGAATTGCGAAGGTTAGTTCCTGTTATATTAGGTTCCAGCCAAGGGCTTTGTTAACTATTCTTACTTTTGAACAAAAACACATTTTCTTTTGTTTATTAAATTGTTAGGTGAAAGTACAGAGTAGTTAACAAAGCCACACATCCCTCCCATGTTATGAATGGCTTTCTAAATAATATTATTTAGAAAGCCATTCTTAACATGAGGAGAGGGGCTTTGTTAAAATTTGATTGTGTTTGAAAAATAAATTTCCTAAAGTTAATCTTTAAAGAAAAGTTATTTTTCCTTCTGAAAATAAATATTAAAATGAAAACTGTCTTGACTTCGACTAAAAACACATAAATTCAGTGAAATTTAAAATTTTGCAAAAATGAATTTTTAAAATCTCTTCAAAGATAAATACCATTTTTCTGGAACTATTTTAAAGATAATTAGTAAATTAAAGTCTTAAGATACCGAATTTAGAAAAAGAAATTACTTACTTTTTACTAAAAATTGCATAATTATTAAAACAAAGTAACATTGACATTACAATTAAGTCATTTAAAAAGAGTTAATAAAATGGCCACCGAAATTTAGACAAGTATGGAAGACCATAACCGCAATAATATTTTATTTTCTTATTTTTAATTTTATATAGAAGATATGATTCAGTTAATTTTATGTAACATGTTTTGCTTTTATATCGTCTGCTGCCTTTAGTTTGTTAGTTTTTCTTTGCTTTCCGATCGTCAGCATTCTTCGAATTTTCTGTCGATTCTTTAACTCGTTCATGGAAAATATAAATATTTAAACAATAAAAAAGAATTGAGTAAAAAGTTTAGCTATGAAATTATTGGAATTATTCTTAAATGTGTCGTAACGATAATTAACTCTCTTTAATTTAAAACAAAAAGTGCATTCTAAGCATTAAAAAAAAAACTTAAATTTGATGACTAAACTAATAATTTTATTATTCATCATAAAAAAAATTAATATAGTCTGCTTATTTTATATCTATAGTGTGGTGATGTTGTAAGTTTACCTAGTCAGTTGCTAGTGTACTTTTACCACCAGCTATCCTTAAGGAGAGACTTATATAGTAATATATTTCTACTCATCCTAATTATGCATGTCAATTAGCCAGTACACCACATATAGTCTACTTGTTTTATAGCTATAGTTTACATTTTTTATAGCTTTAGTCCACTTATGTTATAGCTTAATTCAACTTATTTTATAGCTATAGTCAACTCATTTTATAGCTATAATCCACTTATTTTATTGCTATAGTACACATATTTTACAGCTATAGTCAACTTATTTTATAGCTATAGTCAACTTATTTTATAGCTATAGTTCACTTATTTTATAGCTATAGTTAACTAATTTTATAGCTATAGTTTACTTATTTTATAGCTATCGTCTACTTATTTTATAGCTATCGTCTACTTATTTTATAGCTATAGTTTACTTATTTTATAGCTATAGTTTACTTATTTTATAGCTATAGTTTACTTTTTTTTTTAACTATAGTTTACTTATTTTATAGCTATAGTCTACTTATTTTATAGCTTTAGTTTACTTATTTTATTGCTATTGTCTACTTATTTTATAACTATAGTTTACTTAATTTATAGTTATTGTTTATTTATTTTATAGCTATAGTTAACTTATTTTATAGCTATAGTGTACTTATTTTATAGCTATAGTCTGCTTATTTTATAGCTATAGTATAATTATGTTATAGCTATAGTCCACTTATTTGATAGCTATAGTCCACTTATTTTATTGCTATAATCCACTTATTTTATAGCTATAGTCTGCTTATTTTATGACTATAGTCTACTTATTTTATAGCTATAGTTTACTTATTTTATAGCTATAGTCTACTTATTTTATAGCTATAGTCTACTTATTTTATAGCTATAGTTTACTTATTTTATAGCTATAGTCTACTTATTTTATAGCTATAGTCTATTTATTTTATAGCTATAGTCTACTTATTTTATAGCTATAGTTTACTTTTTTTATAGCTATAGTCTACTTATTTTTAGCTATAGTCTACTTATTTTATAGCTATCGTCTACTTATTTTATAGCTATAGTTTACTTATTTTATAGCTATAGTTTACTTATTTTTTTAAACTATAGTTTACTTATTTATAGCTATAGTCTACTTATTTTATAGCTTTAGTTTACTTATTTTATAGCTATAGTTTACTTATTTTATAGCTATAGTCTACTTATATTATAGCTTTAGTTTACTTATTTTATAGCTATAGTTTACTTGTTTTATAGCTATAGTCTACTTATTTTATAGCTATAGTTTACTTATTTTATAGCTATAGTTTACTTATTTTATAGCAATAGTTTACTTATTATTTTAACCATAGTTTACTTATTTTATAGCTATAGTTTACTTATTTTATAGCTTTAGTTTACTTATTTTATAGCTATAGTTTACTTATTTTATAGCAATAGTTTACTTATTATTTTAACCATAGTTTACTTATTTTATAGCTATAGTTTACTTGTTTTATAGCAATAGTTTACTTATTATTTTAACCATAGTTTACTTATTTTATAGCTATAGTTTACTTGTTTTATAGCTATAGTCTACTTATTTTATAGCAATAGTTTACTTATTTTATAGCTATCGTCTACTTATTTTATAGCTATAGTTTACTTGTTTTATAGCTATAGTCTACTTATTTTATAGCTATAGTTTACTTATTTTATAGCTATAGTCTACTTATTTTATAACTATAGTTTACTTATTTTATAGCTATAGTTTACTTATTTTATAGCTATAGTTTACTTATTTTATAGCTATAGTTTACTTATTTTATAGCTATAGTCTACTTATTTTATAGCTATAGTTTACTTATTTTATAGCTATAGTCTACTTATATTATAGCTATATTCTACTTATTTTATAGCAATAGTTTACTTATTTTATAACAATAATTTACTCATTTTATAGCTATATTCTACTTATTTTATAGCTATAGTCTACTTATATTAAAGCTATATTCTACTTATTTGATAGTTATAGTCTACTTATTTTATAGCTATAGTTTACTTATTTTATAGCTATAGTTTACTTATTTTATAGCTATAGTTTACTTATTTTATAGCAATAGTTTACTTATTATTTTAACCATAGTTTACTTATTTTATAGCTATAGTTTACTTATTTTATAGCAATAGTTTACTTATTTTATAGCAATAGTTTACTTATTATTTTAACCATAGTTTACTTATTTTATAGCTATAGTTTACTTGTTTTATAGCTATAGTCTACTTATTTTATAGCTATAGTTTACTTATTTTATAGCTATAGTTTACTTGTTTTATAGCAATAGTTAACTTATTATTTTAACCATAGTTTACTTATTTTATAGCTATAGTTTACTTGTTTTATAGCTATAGTCTACTTATTTTATAGCTATAATTTACTTATTTTATAGCTATAGTCTACTTATTTTATAGCTATAGTTTACTTATTTTATAGCTATAGTCTACTTATTTTATAGCTATAGTTTACTTATTTTATAGCTATAGTCTACTTATATTATAACTATATTCTACTTATTTTATAGCTATAGTCTACTTATTTTATAGCTATAGTTTACTTATTTTATTGCTATTGTCTACTTATTTTATAACTATAGTTTACTTAATTTATAGTTATTGTTTATTTATTTTATAGCTATAGTTAACTTATTTTATAGCTATAGTGTACTTATTTTATAGCTATAGTCTGCTTATTTTATAGCTATAGTCTGCTTATTTTATAGCTATAGTATAATTATGTTATAGCTATAGTCCACTTATTTGATAGCTATAGTCCACTTATTTTATTGCTATAATCCACTTATTTTATAGCTATAGTCTGCTTATTTTATGACTATAGTCTACTTATTTTATAGCTATAGTTTACTTATTTTATAGCTATAGTCTACTTATTTTATAGCTATAGTCTACTTATTTTATAGCTATAGTTTACTTATTTTATAGCTATAGTCTACTTATTTTATAGCTATAGTCTATTTATTTTATAGCTATAGTCTACTTATTTTATAGCTATAGTTTACTTTTTTTATAGCTATAGTCTACTTATTTTTAGCTATAGTCTACTTATTTTATAGCTATCGTCTACTTATTTTATAGCTATCGTCTACTTATTTTATAGCTATCGTCTACTTATTTTATAGCTATCGTCTACTTATTTTATAGCTATAGTTTACTTATTTTATAGCTATAGTTTACTTATTTTTTTAAACTATAGTTTACTTATTTATAGCTATAGTCTACTTATTTTATAGCTTTAGTTTACTTATTTTATAGCTATAGTTTACTTATTTTATAGCTATAGTCTACTTATATTATAGCTTTAGTTTACTTATTTTATAGCTATAGTTTACTTGTTTTATAGCTATAGTCTACTTATTTTATAGCTATAGTTTACTTATTTTATAGCTATAGTTTACTTATTTTATAGCAATAGTTTACTTATTATTTTAACCATAGTTTACTTATTTTATAGCTATAGTTTACTTATTTTATAGCTTTAGTTTACTTATTTTATAGCTATAGTTTACTTATTTTATAGCAATAGTTTACTTATTATTTTAACCATAGTTTACTTATTTTATAGCTATAGTTTACTTGTTTTATAGCAATAGTTTACTTATTATTTTAACCATAGTTTACTTATTTTATAGCTATAGTTTACTTGTTTTATAGCTATAGTCTACTTATTTTATAGCAATAGTTTACTTATTTTATAGCTATCGTCTACTTATTTTATAGCTATAGTTTACTTGTTTTATAGCTATAGTCTACTTATTTTATAGCTATAGTTTACTTATTTTATAGCTATAGTCTACTTATTTTATAACTATAGTTTACTTATTTTATAGCTATAGTTTACTTATTTTATAGCTATAGTTTACTTATTTTATAGCTATAGTTTACTTATTTTATAGCTATAGTCTACTTATTTTATAGCTATAGTTTACTTATTTTATAGCTATAGTCTACTTATATTATAGCTATATTCTACTTATTTTATAGCAATAGTTTACTTATTTTATAACTATAATTTACTCATTTTATAGCTATATTCTACTTATTTTATAGCTATAGTCTACTTATATTAAAGCTATATTCTACTTATTTGATAGTTATAGTCTACTTATTTTATAGCTATAGTTTACTTATTTTATAGCTATAGTTTACTTATTTTATAGCTATAGTTTACTTATTTTATAGCAATAGTTTACTTATTATTTTAACCATAGTTTACTTATTTTATAGCTATAGTTTACTTATTTTATAGCAATAGTTTACTTATTTTATAGCAATAGTTTACTTATTATTTTAACCATAGTTTACTTATTTTATAGCTATAGTTTACTTGTTTTATAGCTATAGTCTACTTATTTTATAGCTATAGTTTACTTATTTTATAGCTATAGTTTACTTGTTTTATAGCAATAGTTAACTTATTATTTTAACCATAGTTTACTTATTTTATAGCTATAGTTTACTTGTTTTATAGCTATAGTCTACTTATTTTATAGCTATAATTTACTTATTTTATAGCTATAGTCTACTTATTTTATAGCTATAGTTTACTTATTTTATAGCTATAGTTTACTTATTTTATAGCTATAGTCTACTTATTTTATAGCTATAGTTTACTTATTTTATAGCTATAGTCTACTTATATTATAACTATATTCTACTTATTTTATAGCAATAGTTTACTTATTTTATAGCTATATTCTACTTATTTTATAGCTATAGTTTACTTATTTTATAGCTATAGTTTACTTATAGCTATATTCTACTTATTTTATAGCTATATTCTACTTATTTTATAGCTATAGTCTACTTATATTAAAGCTATATTCTACTTATTTGATAGTTATAGTCTACTTATTTTATAGCTATAGTTTACTTATTTTATAGCTATAGTTTACTTATTTTATAGCTATAGTCTACTTATTTTATAGCTATAGTTTACTTATTTTATAGCTGTAGTCTACTTATTTTATAGCTATAGTCTACTTATTTTATAACTATAGTTTACTTATTTTATAGCTATAGTCTACTTATTTTATAGCTATAGTTTACTTTTTTTATAGCTATAGTTTACTTATTTTATAGCTATAGTCTACTTATATTATAGCTATATTCTACTTATTTTATAGCTATAGTTTACTTATTTTATAGCTATAGTCTACTTATTTTTAGCTATAGTCTACTTATTGTATAGCTATAGTCTACTTATTGTATAGCTATAGTCTACTTATTTTATAGCTATAGTTTACTTATTTTATAGCTATAGTCTACTAATTTTATAGCTATAGTCTACTTATTTCATAGCTATAGTTTACTTATTTTATAGCTATAGTCTACTTATATTATAGCTATATTCTACTTATTTTATAGCTATATTTTACTTATTTTATAGCAATAGTTTACTTATTTTATAGCTATAGTCTACTTATTTTTAGCTATAGTCTACTTATTTTATAGCTATAGTTTACTTATTTGATAGTTATAGTCTACTTATTTTATAGCTATAGTTTACTTATTTTATAGCTATAGTTTACTTATTTTATAGCTATAGTTTACTTATTTTATAGCTATAGTCTACTTATTTTATAGCTATAGTTTACTTATTTTATAGCTATAGTCTACTTATTTTATAGCTATAGTCTATTTATTTTATAGCTATAGTTTACTTATTTTATAGCTATAGTCTACTTATTTTATAGCTATAGTCTACTTATTTTATAGCTATAGTTTTTTTTTTTATAGCTATAGTTTACTTATTTTATAGCTATAGTCTACTTATATTATAGCTATATTCTACTTATTTTATAGCTATATTTTACTTATTTTATAGCTATAGTTTACTTATTTTATAGCTATAGTCTACTTATTTTATAGCTATAGTTTACTTATTTTATAGCTATAGTCTACTTATTTTATAGCTATAGTGTACTTATTTTATAGCTATAGTCTACTTATTTTATAGCTATAGTATACTTATTTTATAGCTATAGTCTACTTATTTTATAGCTATAGTTTACTTATTTTATAGCTATAGTCTACTTATTTTATAGCTATAGTTTACTTATTTTATAGCTATAGTCTACTTATTTTATAGCTATAGTTTACTTATTTTATAGCTATAGTCTACTTATTTTATAGCTATAGTCTACTTATTTTATAGCTATAGTCTACTTATTTTATAGCTATATTCTACTTATTTTATAGCTATAGTCTACTTATTTTATAGCTATAGTTTACTTATTTTATAGCTATAGTCCACTTATTTTATAGCTATAGTTTACTTATTTTATAGCTATAGTCTACTTATTTTATAGCTATAGTCTACTTATTTTATAGCTATAGTTTACTTATTTTATAGCTATAGTTTACTTGTTTTATAGCTATAGTCTACTTATTTTATAGCTATAGTTTACTTATTTTATAGCTATAGTCTACTAATTTTATAGCTATAGTCTACTTATTTTATAGCTATAGTTTACTTATTTTATAGCTATAGTCTACTTATATTATAGCTATATTCTACTTATTTTATAGCTATATTTTACTTATTTTATAGCAATAGTTTACTTATTTTATAGCTATAGTCTACTTATTTTTAGCTATAGTCTACTTATTTTATAGCTATAGTTTACTTCTTTGATAGTTATAGTCTACTTATTTTATAGCTATAGTTTACTTATTTTATAGCTATAGTTTACTTATTTTATAGCTATAGTTTACTTATTTTATAGCTATAGTCTACTTATTTTATAGCTATAGTTTACTTATTTTATAGCTATAGTCTACTTATTTTATAGCTATAGTCTATTTATTTTATAGCTATAGTTTACTTATTTTATAGCTATAGTCTACTTATTTTATAGCTATAGTCTACTTATTTTATAGCTATAGTTTTTTTTTTTATAGCTATAGTTTTTTTTTTTATAGCTATAGTTTACTTATTTTATAGCTATAGTCTACTTATATTATAGCTATATTCTACTTATTTTATAGCTATAGTTTACTTATTTTATAGCTATAGTCTACTTATTTTATAGCTATAGTCTACTTATTTTATAGCTATAGTCTACTTATTTTATAGCTATAGTCTACTTATTTTATAGCTATAGTGTACTTATTTTATAGCTATAGTGTACTTATTTTATAGCTATAGTCTACTTATTTTATAGCTATAGTCTACTTATTTTATAGCTATAGTCTACTTATTTTATAGCTATAGTTTACTTATTTTATAGCTATAATCTACTTATTTTATAGCTATAGTGTACTTATTTTATAGCTATAGTCTACTAATTTTATAGCTATAGTCTACTAATTTTATAGCTATAGTTTACTTATTTTATAGCTATAGTTACTTATTTTATAGCTATAGTCTACTTATTTTATAGCTATAGTCTACTCATTTTATAGCTATAGTCTACTTATTTTATAGCTATAGTCTACTTATTTTATAGCTATAGTCTACTTATTTTATAGCTATAGCCTACTTATTTTATAGCTATAGTTTACTTATTTTATAGCTATAGTCTACTTATTTTATAGCTATAGTTTACTTATTTTATAGCTATAGTCTACTTATTTTTAGCTATAGTCTACTTATTTTATAGCTATAGTCTACTTATTTTATAGCTATAGTCTACTTATTTTATAGCTATAGTCTACTTATTTTATAGCTATAGTCTACTTATTTTATAGCTATATTCTACTTATTTTATAGCTATAGTCTACTTATTTTATAGCTATAGTCTACTTATTTTATAGCTATAGTTACTTATTTTATAGCTATAGTCTACTTATTTTATAGCTATAGTCTACTCATTTTATAGCTATAGTCTACTTATTTTATAGCTATAGTCTACTTATTTTATAGCTATAGTCTACTTATTTTATAGCTATAGTCTACTTATTTTATAGCTATAGTCTACTTATTTTATAGCTATTGTTTACTTATTTTATAGCTATAGTCTAGTTATTTTATAGCTATAGTCTACTTATTTTATAGCTATAGTGTACTTATTTTATAGCTATAGTCTACTTATTTTATAGCTATAGTCTACTTGTTTTATAGCTATAGTCTACTTATTTTATAGCTATAGTTTACTTATTTTATAGCTATAGTCTACTTATTTTATAGCTATAGTCTACTTATTTTATAGCTATAGTCTACTTATTTTATAGCTATAGTCTACTTATTTTATAGCTATAGTCTACTTATTTTATAGCTATAGTCTACTTATTTTATAGCTATAGTCTACTTATTTTATAGCTATAGTTTACTTATTTTATAGCTATAGTCTACTTATTTTATAGCTATAGTCTACTTATTTTATAGCTATAGTGTACTTATTTTATAGCTATAGTCTACTTATTTTATAGCTATAGTTTACTTATTTTATAGCTATAGTCTACTTATTTTATAGCTATAGTCTATTTATTTTATAGCTATAGTCTACTTATTTTATAGCTATAGTTTACTTTTTTTATAGCTATAGTCTACTTATTTTTAGCTATAGTCTACTTATTTTATAGCTATCGTCTACTTATTTTATAGCTATCGTCTACTTATTTTATAGCTATCGTCTACTTATTTTATAGCTATCGTCTACTTATTTTATAGCTATAGTTTACTTATTTTATAGCTATAGTTTACTTATTTTTTTAAACTATAGTTTACTTATTTATAGCTATAGTCTACTTATTTTATAGCTTTAGTTTACTTATTTTATAGCTATAGTTTACTTATTTTATAGCTATAGTCTACTTATATTATAGCTTTAGTTTACTTATTTTATAGCTATAGTTTACTTGTTTTATAGCTATAGTCTACTTATTTTATAGCTATAGTTTACTTATTTTATAGCTATAGTTTACTTATTTTATAGCAATAGTTTACTTATTATTTTAACCATAGTTTACTTATTTTATAGCTATAGTTTACTTATTTTATAGCTTTAGTTTACTTATTTTATAGCTATAGTTTACTTATTTTATAGCAATAGTTTACTTATTATTTTAACCATAGTTTACTTATTTTATAGCTATAGTTTACTTGTTTTATAGCAATAGTTTACTTATTATTTTAACCATAGTTTACTTATTTTATAGCTATAGTTTACTTGTTTTATAGCTATAGTCTACTTATTTTATAGCAATAGTTTACTTATTTTATAGCTATCGTCTACTTATTTTATAGCTATAGTTTACTTGTTTTATAGCTATAGTCTACTTATTTTATAGCTATAGTTTACTTATTTTATAGCTATAGTCTACTTATTTTATAACTATAGTTTACTTATTTTATAGCTATAGTTTACTTATTTTATAGCTATAGTTTACTTATTTTATAGCTATAGTTTACTTATTTTATAGCTATAGTCTACTTATTTTATAGCTATAGTTTACTTATTTTATAGCTATAGTCTACTTATATTATAGCTATATTCTACTTATTTTATAGCAATAGTTTACTTATTTTATAACTATAATTTACTCATTTTATAGCTATATTCTACTTATTTTATAGCTATAGTCTACTTATATTAAAGCTATATTCTACTTATTTGATAGTTATAGTCTACTTATTTTATAGCTATAGTTTACTTATTTTATAGCTATAGTTTACTTATTTTATAGCTATAGTTTACTTATTTTATAGCAATAGTTTACTTATTATTTTAACCATAGTTTACTTATTTTATAGCTATAGTTTACTTATTTTATAGCAATAGTTTACTTATTTTATAGCAATAGTTTACTTATTATTTTAACCATAGTTTACTTATTTTATAGCTATAGTTTACTTGTTTTATAGCTATAGTCTACTTATTTTATAGCTATAGTTTACTTATTTTATAGCTATAGTTTACTTGTTTTATAGCAATAGTTAACTTATTATTTTAACCATAGTTTACTTATTTTATAGCTATAGTTTACTTGTTTTATAGCTATAGTCTACTTATTTTATAGCTATAATTTACTTATTTTATAGCTATAGTCTACTTATTTTATAGCTATAGTTTACTTATTTTATAGCTATAGTCTACTTATTTTATAGCTATAGTTTACTTATTTTATAGCTATAGTCTACTTATATTATAACTATATTCTACTTATTTTATAGCAATAGTTTACTTATTTTATAGCTATATTCTACTTATTTTATAGCTATAGTTTACTTATTTTATAGCTATAGTTTACTTATAGCTATATTCTACTTATTTTATAGCTATATTCTACTTATTTTATAGCTATAGTCTACTTATATTAAAGCTATATTCTACTTATTTGATAGTTATAGTCTACTTATTTTATAGCTATAGTTTACTTATTTTATAGCTATAGTTTACTTATTTTATAGCTATAGTCTACTTATTTTATAGCTATAGTTTACTTATTTTATAGCTGTAGTCTACTTATTTTATAGCTATAGTCTACTTATTTTATAACTATAGTTTACTTATTTTATAGCTATAGTCTACTTATTTTATAGCTATAGTTTACTTTTTTTATAGCTATAGTTTACTTATTTTATAGCTATAGTCTACTTATATTATAGCTATATTCTACTTATTTTATAGCTATAGTTTACTTATTTTATAGCTATAGTCTACTTATTTTTAGCTATAGTCTACTTATTGTATAGCTATAGTCTACTTATTGTATAGCTATAGTCTACTTATTTTATAGCTATAGTTTACTTATTTTATAGCTATAGTCTACTAATTTTATAGCTATAGTCTACTTATTTCATAGCTATAGTTTACTTATTTTATAGCTATAGTCTACTTATATTATAGCTATATTCTACTTATTTTATAGCTATATTTTACTTATTTTATAGCAATAGGTTACTTATTTTATAGCTATAGTCTACTTATTTTTAGCTATAGTCTACTTATTTTATAGCTATAGTTTACTTATTTGATAGTTATAGTCTACTTATTTTATAGCTATAGTTTACTTATTTTATAGCTATAGTTTACTTATTTTATAGCTATAGTTTACTTATTTTATAGCTATAGTCTACTTATTTTATAGCTATAGTTTACTTATTTTATAGCTATAGTCTACTTATTTTATAGCTATAGTCTATTTATTTTATAGCTATAGTTTACTTATTTTATAGCTATAGTCTACTTATTTTATAGCTATAGTCTACTTATTTTATAGCTATAGTTTTTTTTTTATAGCTATAGTTTACTTATTTTATAGCTATAGTCTACTTATATTATAGCTATATTCTACTTATTTTATAGCTATATTTTACATATTTTATAGCTATAGTTTACTTATTTTATAGCTATAGTCTACTTATTTTATAGCTATAGTTTACTTATTTTATAGCTATAGTCTACTTATTTTATAGCTATAGTGTACTTATTTTATAGCTATAGTCTACTTATTTTATAGCTATAGTCTACTTATTTTATAGCTATAGTCTACTTATTTTATAGCTATAGTTTACTTATTTTATAGCTATAGTCTACTTATTTTATAGCTATAGTTTACTTATTTTATAGCTATAGTCTACTTATTTTATAGCTATAGTTTACTTATTTTATAGCTATAGTCTACTTATTTTATAGCTATAGTCTACTTATTTTATAGCTATAGTCTACTTATTTTATAGCTATATTCTACTTATTTTATAGCTATAGTCTACTTATTTTATAGCTATAGTTTACTTATTTTATAGCTATAGTCCACTTATTTTATAGCTATAGTTTACTTATTTTATAGCTATAGTCTACTTATTTTATAGCTATAGTCTACTTATTTTATAGCTATAGTCTACTTATTTTATAGCTATAGTCTACTTATTTTATAGCTATAGTTTACTTTTTTTTATAGCTATAGTTTACTTGTTTTATAGCTATAGTCTACTTATTTTATAGCTATAGTTTACTTATTTTATAGCTATAGTCTACTAATTTTATAGCTATAGTCTACTTATTTTATAGCTATAGTTTACTTATTTTATAGCTATAGTCTACTTATATTATAGCTATATTCTACTTATTTTATAGCTATATTTTACTTATTTTATAGCAATAGTTTACTTATTTTATAGCTATAGTCTACTTATTTTTAGCTATAGTCTACTTATTTTATAGCTATAGTTTACTTCTTTGATAGTTATAGTCTACTTATTTTATAGCTATAGTTTACTTATTTTATAGCTATAGTTTACTTATTTTATAGCTATAGTTTACTTATTTTATAGCTATAGTCTACTTATTTTATAGCTATAGTTTACTTATTTTATAGCTATAGTCTACTTATTTTATAGCTATAGTCTATTTATTTTATAGCTATAGTTTACTTATTTTATAGCTATAGTCTACTTATTTTATAGCTATAGTCTACTTATTTTATAGCTATAGTTTTTTTTTTTATAGCTATAGTTTACTTATTTTATAGCTATAGTCTACTTATATTATAGCTATATTCTACTTATTTTATAGCTATATTTTACTTATTTTATAGCTATAGTTTACTTATTTTATAGCTATAGTCTACTTATTTTATAGCTATAGTCTACTTATTTTATAGCTATAGTCTACTTATTTTATAGCTATAGTCTACTTATTTTATAGCTATAGTCTACTTATTTTATAGCTATAGTGTACTTATTTTATAGCTATAGTCTACTTATTTTATAGCTATAGTCTACTTATTTTATAGCTATAGTCTACTTATTTTATAGCTATAATCTACTTATTTTATAGCTATAGTGTACTTATTTTATAGCTATAGTCTACTAATTTTATAGCTATAGTTTACTTATTTTATAGCTATAGTTACTTATTTTATAGCTATAGTCTACTTATTTTATAGCTATAGTCTACTCATTTTATAGCTATAGTCTACTTATTTTATAGCTATAGTCTACTTATTTTATAGCTATAGTCTACTTATTTTATAGCTATAGCCTACTTATTTTATAGCTATAGTTTACTTATTTTATAGCTATAGTCTACTTATTTTATAGCTATAGTTTACTTATTTTATAGCTATAGTCTACTTATTTTTAGCTATAGTCTACTTATTGTATAGCTATAGTCTACTTATTTTATAGCTATAGTCTACTTATTTTATAGCTATAGTCTACTTATTTTATAGCTATAGTCTACTTATTTTATAGCTATAGTCTACTTATTTTATAGCTATATTCTACTTATTTTATAGCTATAGTCTACTTATTTTATAGCTATAGTCTACTTATTTTATAGCTATAGTTACTTATTTTATAGCTATAGTCTACTTATTTTATAGCTATAGTCTACTCATTTTATAGCTATAGTCTACTTATTTTATAGCTATAGTCTACTTATTTTATAGCTATAGTCTACTTATTTTATAGCTATAGTCTACTTATTTTATAGCTATAGTCTACTTATTTTATAGCTATTGTTTACTTATTTTATAGCTATAGTCTACTTATTTTATAGCTATAGTCTACTTATTTTATAGCTATAGTGTACTTATTTTATAGCTATAGTCTACTTATTTTATAGCTATAGTCTACTTGTTTTATAGCTATAGTCTACTTATTTTATAGCTATAGTTTACTTATTTTATAGCTATAGTCTACTTATTTTATAGCTATAGTCTACTTATTTTATAGCTATAGTCTACTTATTTTATAGCTATAGTCTACTTATTTTATAGCTATAGTCTACTTATTTTATAGCTATAGTCTACTTATTTTATAGCTATAGTCTACTTATTTTATAGCTATAGTTTACTTATTTTATAGCTATAGTCTACTTATTTTATAGCTATAGTCTACTTATTTTATAGCTATAGTTTTCTTATTTTATAGCTATAGTCTACTTATTTTATAGCTATAGTCTACTTATTTTATAGCTATAGTCTACTTATTTTATAGCTATAGTTACTTATTTTATAGCTATAGTCTACTCATTTTATAGCTATAGTCTACTCATTTTATAGCTATAGTGTACTTATTTTATAGCTATAGTCTACTTATTTTATAGCTATAGTCTACTTATTTTATAGCTATAGTCTACTTATTTTATAGCTATAGTCTACTTATTTTATAGCTATAGTTTACTTATTTTATAGCTATAGTCTACTTATTTTATAGCTATAGTCTACTTATTTTATAGCTATAGTGTACTTATTTTATAGCTATAGTCTACTTATTTTATAGCTATAGTCTACTTATTTTATAGCTATAGTCTACTTATTTTATAGCTATAGTCTACTTATTTTATAGCTATAGTCTACTTATTTTATAGCTATAGTTTACTTATTTTATAGCTATAGTCTACTTATTTTATAGCTATAGTCTACTTATTTTATAGCTATAGTTTACTTATTTTATAGCTATAGTCTACTTATTTTATAGCTATAGTGTACTTATTTTATAGCTATAGTCTACTTATTTTATAGCTATAGTCTACTTATTTTATAGCTATAGTCTACTTATTTTATAGCTATAGTCTACTTTTTTATAGCTATAGTCTACTTATTTTATAGCTATAGTCTACTTATTTTATAGCTATAGTCTACTTATTTTATAGCTATAGTTTACTTATTTTATAGCTATAGTCTACTTATTTTATAGCTATAGTCTACTTATTTTATAGCTATAGTCTACTTATTTTATAGCTATAGTTTACTCATTTTATAGCTATAGTCTACTCATTTTATAGCTATAGTCTACTCATTTTATTGCTAAGATCAAAGTGTAGTATCTGTTCAGATGAAAACTGCACCCCATACTGGTGTTGTCTTGGCCTCTGGGTTTTGATTCATGCCGGTCAATGGGTCTGTCTTGTGCAGTTCTGGGAGGTCCACTTTACCAAGTTTGCCTCCCCTTTTTTGGGAGGAGTAAGTTTATTGCTTACTGCCTGAGGTGCCTCTATCGGGGAATGCCGACGGGGCTGCCCAGGCAATTATTAAACCCCACTTTCCCGACCCGACCTTGGGTCACATCTTACTTGTGGGAGTAAGATAAAAACTGGCCTTGTTCCTAACTCCTGGAGAGGAGTAAATCAATACTTATTTTATAGCTAGAGTCTACTTATTTTATAGCTATAGTTACTTATTTTATAGCTATAGTCTACTTATTTTATAGCTATAGTCTACTTTTTTATAGCTATAGTCTACTTATTTTATAGCTATAGTCTACTTATTTTATAACTATAGTCTACTTATTTTATAACAATAGTCTACTTATTTTATAGCTATAGTCTACTTATTTTATAGCTATAGTCTACTTATTTTATAGCTATAGTCTACTTATTTTATAGCTATAGTGTACTTATTTTATAGCTATAGTCTACTTATTTTATAGCTATAGTCTACTTATTTTATAGCTATAGTCTACTTATTTTATAGCTATAGTTTACTTATTTTATAGCTATAGTCTACTTATTTTATAGCTATAGTTTACTTATTTTATAGCTATAGTCTACTTATTTTATAGCTATAGTTTACTTATTTTATAGCTATAGTCTACTTATTTTATAGCTATAGTCTACTTATTTTATAGCTATAGTCTACTTATTTTATAGCTATATTCTACTTATTTTATAGCTATAGTCTACTTATTTTATAGCTATAGTTTACTTATTTTATAGCTATAGTCTACTTATTTTATAGCTATAGTTTACTTATTTTATAGCTATAGTCTACTTATTTTATAGCTATAGTCTACTTATTTTATAGCTATAGTCTACTTATTTTATAGCTATAGTCTACTTATTTTATAGCTATAGTTTACTTATTTTATAGCTATAGTTTACTTGTTTTATAGCTATAGTCTACTTATTTTATAGCTATAGTTTACTTATTTTATAGCTATAGTCTACTAATTTTATAGCTATAGTCTACTTATTTTATAGCTATAGTTTACTTATTTTATAGCTATAGTCTACTTATATTATAGCTATATTCTACTTATTTTATAGCTATATTTTACTTATTTTATAGCAATAGTTTACTTATTTTATAGCTATAGTCTACTTATTTTTAGCTATAGTCTACTTATTTTATAGCTATAGTTTACTTATTTGATAGTTATAGTCTACTTATTTTATAGCTATAGTTTACTTATTTTATAGCTATAGTTTACTTATTTTATAGCTATAGTTTACTTATTTTATAGCTATAGTCTACTTATTTTATAGCTATAGTTTACTTATTTTATAGCTATAGTCTACTTATTTTATAGCTATAGTCTATTTATTTTATAGCTATAGTTTACTTATTTTATAGCTATAGTCTACTTATTTTATAGCTATAGTCTACTTATTTTATAGCTATAGTTTTTTTTTTTATAGCTATAGTTTACTTATTTTATAGCTATAGTCTACTTATATTATAGCTATATTCTACTTATTTTATAGCTATATTTTACTTATTTTATAGCTATAGTTTACTTATTTTATAGCTATAGTCTACTTATTTTATAGCTATAGTCTACTTATTTTATAGCTATAGTCTACTTATTTTATAGCTATAGTCTACTTATTTTATAGCTATAGTCTACTTATTTTATAGCTATAGTGTACTTATTTTATAGCTATAGTCTACTTATTTTATAGCTATAGTCTACTTATTTTATAGCTACAGTCTGCTTATTTTATAGCTATAGTTTACTTATTTTATAGCTATAGTCTACTTATTTTATAGCTATAGTGTACTTATTTTATAGCTATAGTCTACTAATTTTATAGCTATAGTTTACTTATTTTATAGCTATAGTTACTTATTTTATAGCTATAGTCTACTTATTTTATAGCTATAGTCTACTCATTTTATAGCTATAGTCTACTTATTTTATAGCTATAGTCTACTTATTTTATAGCTATAGTCTACTTATTTTATAGCTATAGTCTACTTATTTTATAGCTATAGTTTACTTATTTTATAGCTATAGTTTACTTATTTTATAGCTATAGTCTACTTATTTTATAGCTATAGTGTACTTATTTTATAGCTATAGTCTACTTATTTTATAGCTATAGTTTACTTATTTTATAGCTATAGTTACTTATTTTATAGCTATAGTCTACTTATTTTATAGCTATAGTCTACTCATTTTATAGCTATAGTCTACTTATTTTATAGCTATAGTCTACTTATTTTATAGCTATAGTCTACTTATTTTATAGCTATAGTCTACTTATTTTATAGCTATAGTTTACTTATTTTATAGCTATAGTCTACTTATTTTATAGCTATAGTCTACTTATTTTATAGCTATAGTCTACTTATTTTATAGCTATAGTTTACTCATTTTATAGCTATAGTCTACTCATTTTATAGCTATAGTCTACTCATTTTATAGCTATAGTCTACTCATTTTATTGCTAAGATCAAAGTGTAGTATCTGTTCAGATGAAAACTGCACCCCATACTGGTGTTGTCTTGGCCTCTGGGTTTTGATTCATGCCGGTCAATGGGTCTGTCTTGTGCAGTTCTGGGAGGTCCACTTTACCAAGTTTGCCTCCCCTTTTTTGGGAGGAGTAAGTTTATTGCTTACTGCCTGAGGTGCCTCTATCGGGGAATGCCGACGGGGCTGCCCAGGCAATTATTAAACCCCACTTTCCCGACCCGACCTTGGGTCACATCTTACTTGTGGGAGTAAGATAAAAACTGGCCTTGTTCCTAACTCCTGGAGAGGAGTAAATCAATACTTATTTTATAGCTAGAGTCTACTTATTTTATAGCTATAGTTACTTATTTTATAGCTATAGTCTACTTATTTTATAGCTATAGTCTACTTTTTTATAGCTATAGTCTACTTATTTTATAGCTATAGTCTACTTATTTTATAACTATAGTCTACTTATTTTATAACAATAGTCTACTTATTTTATAGCTATAGTCTACTTATTTTATAGCTATAGTCTACTTATTTTATAGCTATAGTCTACTTATTTTATAGCTATAGTGTACTTATTTTATAGCTATAGTCTACTTATTTTATAGCTATAGTCTACTTATTTTATAGCTATAGTCTACTTATTTTATAGCTATAGTTTACTTATTTTATAGCTATAGTCTACTTATTTTATAGCTATAGTATACTTATTTTATAGCTATAGTCTACTTATTTTATAGCTATAGTCTACTTATTTTATAGCTATAGTCTACTTATTTTATAGCTATAGTCTACTTATTTTATAGCTATAGTTTACTTATTTTATAGCTATAGTTTACTTGTTTTATAGCTATAGTCTACTTATTTTATAGCTATAGTTTACTTATTTTATAGCTATAGTCTACTAATTTTATAGCTATAGTCTACTTATTTTATAGCTATAGTTTACTTATTTTATAGCTATAGTCTACTTATATTATAGCTATATTCTACTTATTTTATAGCTATATTTTACTTATTTTATAGCAATAGTTTACTTATTTTATAGCTATAGTCTACTTATTTTTAGCTATAGTCTACTTATTTTATAGCTATAGTTTACTTATTTGATAGTTATAGTCTACTTATTTTATAGCTATAGTTTACTTATTTTATAGCTATAGTTTACTTATTTTATAGCTATAGTTTACTTATTTTATAGCTATAGTCTACTTATTTTATAGCTATAGTTTACTTATTTTATAGCTATAGTCTACTTATTTTATAGCTATAGTCTATTTATTTCATAGCTATAGTTTACTTATTTTATAGCTATAGTCTACTTATTTTATAGCTATAGTCTACTTATTTTATAGCTATAGTTTTTTTTTTATAGCTATAGTTTACTTATTTTATAGCTATAGTCTACTTATATTATAGCTATATTCTACTTATTTTATAGCTATATTTTACTTATTTTATAGCTATAGTTTACTTATTTTATAGCTATAGTCTACTTATTTTATAGCTATAGTCTACTTATTTTATAGCTATAGTCTACTTATTTTATAGCTATAGTCTACTTATTTTATAGCTATAGTCTACTTATTTTATAGCTATAGTGTACTTATTTTATAGCTATAGTCTACTTATTTTATAGCTATAGTCTACTTATTTTATAGCTATAGTCTGCTTATTTTATAGCTATAGTTTACTTATTTTATAGCTATAGTCTACTTATTTTATAGCTATAGTGTACTTATTTTATAGCTATAGTCTACTAATTTTATAGCTATAGTTTACTTATTTTATAGCTATAGTTACTTATTTTATAGCTATAGTCTACTTATTTTATAGCTATAGTCTACTCATTTTATAGCTATAGTCTACTTATTTTATAGCTATAGTCTACTTATTTTATAGCTATAGTCTACTTATTTTATAGCTATAGTCTACTTATTTTATAGCTATAGTTTACTTATTTTATAGCTATAGTTTACTTATTTTATAGCTATAGTCTACTTATTTTATAGCTATAGTGTACTTATTTTATAGCTATAGTCTACTTATTTTATAGCTATAGTTTACTTATTTTATAGCTATAGTTACTTATTTTATAGCTATAGTCTACTTATTTTATAGCTATAGTCTACTCATTTTATAGCTATAGTCTACTTATTTTATAGCTATAGTCTACTTATTTTATAGCTATAGTCTACTTATTTTATAGCTATAGTCTACTTATTTTATAGCTATAGTTTACTTATTTTATAGCTATAGTCTACTTATTTTATAGCTATAGTCTACTTATTTTATAGCTATAGTCTACTTATTTTATAGCTATAGTTTACTCATTTTATAGCTATAGTCTACTCATTTTATAGCTATAGTCTACTTATTTTATAGCTATAGTCTACTCATTTTATTGCTAAGATCAAAGTGTAGTATCTGTTCAGATGAAAACTGCACCCCATACTGGTGTTGTCTTGGCCTCTGGGTTTTGATTCATGCCGGTCAATGGGTCTGTCTTGTGCAGTTCTGGGAGGTCCACTTTACCAAGTTTGCCTCCCCTTTTTTGGGAGGAGTAAGTTTATTGCTTACTGCCTGAGGCGCCTCTATCGGGGAATGCCGACGGGGCTGCCCAGGCAATTATTAAACCCCACTTTCCCGACCCGACCTTGGGTCACATCTTACTTGTGGGAGTAAGATAAAAACTGGCCTTGTTCCTAACTCCTGGAGAGGAGTAAATCAATACTTATTTTATAGCTAGAGTCTACTTATTTTATAGCTATAGTTACTTATTTTATAGCTATAGTCTACTTATTTTATAGCTATAGTCTACTTTTTTATAGCTATAGTCTACTTATTTTATAGCTATAGTCTACTTATTTTATAACTATAGTCTACTTATTTTATAACTATAGTCTACTTATTTTATAGCTATAGTCTACTTATTTTATAGCTATAGTCTACTTATTTTATAGCTATAGTCTACTTATTTTATAGCTATAGTATATATTTTATAGCTATAGTCTACTTATTTTATAGCTATAGTTTACTTATTTTATAACTATAGTCTACTTATTTTATAACTATAGTCCACTTATTTTATTGCTATAGTCCACTTATTTTATAGCTATAGTCCACTTCTCTCATTGATCACCGAGAAAACAGTGTACTGATGAAAGCATATTTTATTTAAAATTATTTTCACAAGTACAATAATATATTAATAGTAATAATAGTATAGTATCGACTTCTGACAGATACCAAATGTCCATTATAATCCATAATTTATTCTTTTTAGTTTTATTGCAAATTCTATGTTTTATTTATTTCTATCCCACAGAGGGAAGATGTGACAAAAGGTTGGGAAAGTAGGATATTAAAAGCCACTGTCCTAGAGGAAGAGCATACTGGCCAAATAATAAAATGCCTTCAAAACCCTGATGGCATTCCCCGGTAGGAGCACCTTACTCGATTAGCAATAAGCTAAACCCTACTCAAAGGACGAGAAGGTAAAGCCTTGAAGGGTGGATTTCCGAGAAATTCACAGGACCATATCTCAACCCAACAATGGATTAGACTCTGCCGGTCTGATTTTTGTATTAAGTAAACCCAGATGAAGTGCTATGTATTTGCTTCGTTTTTCTACTTCCTTGATTTTCACTTTTTTATTATTAGTAGTAGTAGTAGTATTAGTAGTAGTATTAGAGGTACTTGCAAAAATGGCCGCGGCTTAAACGGACTGTGGGTATTAAAATGGACTTATCATAATTATTTTAATTAGTTTCTATTTAAATTTTGATTGTGTTTGAAAGATAAACGCCTAAAGTTAATCTCTAAAAAGAATGTAGTGGTATTTTTAGATGTACTTCTAATACTACTACTACTACTATTATTATTATTATTATTATTATTATTATTATTATAATTATAATTATAATAATAATAATAATAATAATAATATATTTTTTTTTTTTTTTTTTTTTGTTAGTGCCTATTTTCTTAACTAAATTTTATCTACTTTTTAATTTTATTTTCAGAATGTGAGTAGGTTATGTGAAAGCGAACCCATCCTTCCCACTACTGGTAAGAGCAATTGTTGTTTTTCTCTCTGAATAAATGTTATTTAAGAAAAATATCAAAACTTGAAATCAATATTAAATTTTTTTTAAAATACAAGCTTTAGAAATGTGGTATGTCAGAAGGATGATGAATATTGCGAACCAAGAGAAAATCTGGCACAGGGGGCAAATAAAAAAAAAGTGTTTAACTTAATAGGTCTAGCACTGTCTGCAAAGCTCCAACTCCTGTCCCATCGCCGCAATGTTGCAACCCTGTGCGTGTTTTATTAGCACTTTCACGGAATGTGCTCTGCCGAACTTACTGCACTTGTATCTCCTAAGCGTAAATAACCCCGAAACCCAATCAGTAGCAAAATCACACCCCTTCACTGTAGAGGTTCCCAGATGCCAGAAAACTTTCTACTCTAATAGCTTTTTTTCCCTCGGACAGCTTGCCTTTGGAATTCCCTTCCTGCTCCCTGTTTCCCCGACTGTATCAACATGCAATAATGAAAATGTAAAGTGAACAGCATTCTTGCTGCCCAACTCCCCATCTAAAATGCCCCTATAAATCTGGCCCCTAATCACAACAACCCCCTTACATCTCAGTGGCAATATGCCTTATTTGGGCTGAATAAAAGTAAAAAAAAAAAATTATTTTAAATCAACAAGTACTTGATGTTACTAAGACTATGAGATCGCTACTCGGAAGCAGAGATGATGGCACGTAAAGCACAATAAACAAAAAGCATTAATCGCAATAATTTCATGAATTCATTTCTGCTGAAAGAGATTCGGAAAACCATGATATTCCTGAAATACTATAGGGTGTCTATTTATTTGCCTCTCCACGAGGGTCTAGTTAGACACAAGGTCGGTTTATAATGTGGGGAAATCCAGCTCCCTAAAAATTAAGTGTAGTATCAGAAGAGATACTACACTTTGCATAATTTATTCTCCATATAATAAAATTACAATAAAATATGAAAAGTTAGACACAGGGCCATCAAAAATGTGAGGAAAATGGGAGTCGTTGGTTATAACGAAATTGATCATCTTACTCTTGGCTAGAATCGTCTCAGTCACCACAATATCACATTTACTGTAGGCAGCCATCCTACTTCAAATAAATATCTCCAAATTTATTTTCACTCAGTCGGCGGGCCACAAATTCGCCGACTGCAACCCCATGCAGAGGGTATCACCCCCCCCCCCCAATAAAACAGGGCTACCTGTAGGTTGTGAGTGGCAACCCGTGATGCCGTAAAATCGTATCCTGGTGGATAAGCATTCGTCCACTTCGGCCTTTACTTTGGCTAGGCGGGAGGTCAGAGAGATCCGATCCTATCAATCGGCACGTCACTTCATGCCCTAGTATCTATAAATCATCCCCAACCGTATTATTCTATCTGATTCTTAAAAATATCAAAACCTTATTTCTCCCTTTTATTTTTCTCCCAAATAGATACTAGAAGGTGGTGGTTGAGGGTCAATCATGTTTAGAATAAAGAAGATTATCAATGCCAAAGAGTAATGTTTCCAAAGAGTAATGTTTTTCTGAGAGTAATGCTTCTCTCCTTCAGTAAAGTTTCCTTGTAAGAGTAATGTTTCCGCTTTCACTATGGAATTTCCTTCTGAGAGCAATGTATTCCAAAACAGGAAGTCTTTAATATCAGGAACTAAATGTGACTGAACACCGTTTGCTGCGGACTTTGAGTCAGGTAGTCTTTTGGTTTGCTCTATTTTCTCTTAATTCTCTGTAAAACCATTGTATTGCACTGTCTTGTGTAACATAATAGTTAGAACCCGAGCCAGATATTTTAGATAACAGTAATTTTCTCTTGGGAGGCATTTTGGGGGTATTCTGAAAAAAAAAAAATTCAAAGCGCAAGAAACAGACACAGAGACTGGTGGCTGAAACGGCTACTGAGTGACTGAGTGGGTAGCATTACCGTCGTGTGGGGAGAGACGGGAGGATGGCGCGCTGAGTGGAAAGTATACACAGTTTATATCTGCCTGGCAAATATAAGCTGTACTATTTATTTATCTACCTCTCACAGCAGTAAGATGTGACACAAGGTCGGGAAAGTGGGATTTGATAAACCATCACCCGAGAAGGTGAGCACTCTGGCCATTAAAAATTGCCTGGGCAGCCCTGTCGGCATTCCCCGGTAGGAATGCCTCAGGCAGCAAGCAATAAACTCAAAGAGGGGAGGCGAAACCTGGGAGGGTGAACCTTCTAGAACTGCACGGGACAGACCCATAGACCAGCGTAAATCAAGCCCCGAAAGCCAAGAAAATACCAGTCTATGGGGTGCAGTATCCATCGGAACAGATACTACACTTTGATCTTAGCCAAAAGGCCAAGACGTTACTGTACTAGAAGAATAGCCAGGACGGACAAAATTAATTCCTTGAACAGAACAGTTTTGCACCACTTTTATGTCTCCTTACGAAGATTAAAATCAAGACATATTGATATCTAGTATTTTTCTCGTATTTATATGAAGTTAGGTAGGTGTATGTGTTTAAATCATTGTATGTATAGCAACTCTTCAGTGTGGCTAGACATTCGAGTGCTTCAGGCTGAGATTGAAACCTGATTGTTTTTTCGACGGTCCAAGCTTTTATCCACAGCACCATCTGCACAATTATTATTATTATTTTGATGTACTCACTAGGAGTTCTCACACAGGTCATCATCAGTGATTACTCACTGAGAATAACCGGTGGTGTTCCCTGGAGTCTGGGTGACAACAAGTCTTCCCAGATTTCCAGTACTCTCCACCTCTTTTGATAACTATTGCAAATGACTTTGTGTTATTGCAACAGCCGCTTTCCATCGATTTCTTGCTGGCAACAACCATTGGTCTTCCCAGTACTTTCCGCACTCTTCCAGTGGAGGTCTGGTTAGTGCTCTCTCGCCTCGGTCTTTCCATCCTCTTGTGTGGTATCAGCCGAGGCTGATGCTTTTTTTTATTGGGGGGCGGGTAGCAGTTCAAATTATTATTATTATTATTTTGTAGATCATAAGTTTGTACAATGTAGAACTATATGAAAATGGATTGTATTTCATTCAATTGAGAAAACTATCACATCTCAAAAATCATTAATTCAACTAATATTGAACATGGGGATTAGTACAAAAATAAATATTACGTGCCACATGCTTCCTCCTTACTCGCCTTCCAATCAGAATTTCTAATAACACATTTTAATAGCTAGAAATGCCACTGCTATATTTACTTAAAATGTACATGGCCAACTCTTGCCTGTTATATGAGGCCTGACAGCCTGTGCATGTGCTTTACCAAAATTGCAAACAGTACACAAATAAGGTAATCCTTATAGCAGGCCAAGAGATCTAGTTTTGTTTTTTTACTGGAGGAAAGATTTCCAACAGTAAGTCGAAATATGTTTAGCTTCTAAAACTTCACTCTCACTCATTGCTCCAAGAAAATTCCATTCTGAAAAAGGATTCTAACCTAATTAGAATTTATCAATTAACATATTATGGTTCTTTGTATTTGGTATGTAAAACACATAAAAACATCAACCTTTATTTCACAGGGAAATTTTCCCTCTGATTTTAACTGCTATATATATATATTAGCTAAGAAAATTCACATCGCCTCAAGTAAAAAGACCACACTTACATGATCACTTGGCCTGTTATAAGGATGACCTTGTGAACTAACCATACAAAACATCTTTTCAGTCTTTTTGTTCTCGGTCAGATATTTAAATGTTAGTAACATTTAAATACACTGTATGCAATTTTCAAAGTTCCGCAGATTTTTTAACGTTTGAAAGATCATTTATCTTTTATCTAAACAGGTTTGGGATCCACGCAAAGAAGAGGTACACAACAAAGAAACAGTAAGTTCAGCTATTAAAATCGGCTTTCTCGCTTCCCTGCCAACTATGGAATTGGCACATGAAACGTTGACTGACTAAAACTCTGACTCCAAACAGGGTTAGGGTTAGGGTTAAACTTTTAGGTAGCTACATACCACCTAGTAATAATACTTCAAAATATTTTTCTAATTTTACCCATAAGTTATCTCCCTTGCCAAACAAAGCATTTTTGAATCATGAGTTATCTGCCCCAGGATTTTCACCAGACTAATATGGGACTACAAATAGGAAATGTTCGCTCAGTGACAGACAATTGAATACCTCTTCATTTCAAAATAATTTCTTTTCCTTTGTAATTTATATAATAAATAATTATTACTGTTGATCTACAGAATCGTTTTCATACAATTTATGTGTTCATATTTGTGTCTTAACAATTACAAAAGACCACTTCATTTAACTGTTTGTCTTCCTAGTTTTTACATCCAAATAGAATACGTGTCACTGCGTGGAACTGTAATTGTTGTTGTTGTTGTTGTTGTTTAGTGAATCAGATTTCACCAAGATCGTGCCTCAGGATTGTCTTGTCTGCATAAAGTCTTTCCTGATAGTCACATCTATTCATTAACCTGTAAGATTGTAGGTTTTACCTCCGACACCGAGAACAGCAAGGCTCAGTGGTTGCATGCAAAGACGGGGAAGGTTTGACACAGAACACACAAAGGAATGGCACAGAAGCAACATTGCCACTAACGCATCTTTGCTTGCCGCATGCAGAGGCAGAGATGACAAGAGGATGACACATCCTGATGCCGATTCTTCCTGGATTTTCACCAGAACCCTGTTAATGGAACATGCTACATTCGGTAGTATATTAGGAGTGAATATTTTATCCTATTTGTGGCAGTAAGCAACGAAAAGTTAAATAAAACTCATCAGTAAGTTAATTCGGCTTCCAGTTTTTATTACAATTTATTACAATTTATTTAACTTTGTTATGGAACGTTACCTGAAACCCGACCGTCTAGACCTCGATACGGCCGACTCAGATTCTACTGACAAATGGTGGCTCTGGAAGAAAAATGTTTGAAGGATTCCTTACAGCGCTACAGTAATTTTCAAACACAGCTTTAACAGGTACTGAAAAAGATACTCTTCTGTTACATCATGTTTCTACTCCAATTTATACAAATTTATCTGAATGTGAGAACTACGAAACTGCTGTGCACATTTTAGAAGTTATGTTTGTCAATAAAAAAATACAATTTTTGCTAGATATTTACTTGCTACCCGCCGTCAACAACCAGAAGAAAGCCTTGAACAATACCTTCAGATTCTAAAGACATTAAGTTGCGAGTGTGAATTTATAGCCTTAACTGCGAACCAAACAAGAGATATTTTTATCAGAGACACATTTATTAATGGAATACAGTCCAATAAAGACCTAGACTTGCCAACAGCTTATGAACAAGCCCTAATGTTGGACATGGCACAGAAGCAGTCTGTTTTCTATTTACAACCCGATATTTTGGGAGCTGCTATCGTAGCCTCTCCTCTGCAGGTTCAAAATTCTTCCATTGTTCAAGATACTCCCACACCCCTTCTAATGATCACGAACAACTTATTACTGCTGCCTCAGCTGGATCCACATGCTACTTTTGTGGCCTCCGTATATATTCTCGTTTGTCCTCTCCGGCTCGAGATGTAAGATGCCACAAGTGTGGTAAGCAGGGACATTTTTTACAAGTTTGCCGGTCAGCTTCTTCACACAAAAAACGTTCATCTACTCTTGCTACTGTATCACCAATTACAGTATCAGCTGCGTTCCCCGGCAGCCTCTCAAAGATAATTGTGAGGATTAAAATAAATGGATTGACTATTCATGCCATTTTTGATACAGACAGTTCCGAAAGTTTTATTAATGCCAGTATCGTAAAGGCAAATGAATGGGAAATCTGTCCTTGTTCCAACCAAATATCAATTGCAAATTCATCTTTATCATCCCATGTAATTGGATAGTGCATAGTTAATCTGAAACTAAAAAGAAACTCCTATCTAGGTATCAAATTATCGGTAATAAAAAACCTCGGCTGCGAGGTGATTTTGGGTCACAATTTCCTAAATCAACATTCATGTGTTGAAATCCCCTTTGGTTGCCCCAAGCCAGTCCTAAGCATATGCGGACTAGCAGCTGTCAAAGTGCGACACTTATCACTTTTTACAAACTTAACTCATGACTGCAAACCAATATCAGTAAAATCAAGAGGCTATTCACAAGAGGACAAACAGTTCATAGCAGCAGAAATAACAAAAGTGCTTAAGGAAGGAATTATAGAGCCAAGTAAATCTCTATGTCGAGCCCACGTTCCTCGTAACAACCACTGAAAATCACAAGAAAAGAATGGTCACTGACTATTTCCAGACCGTAAACAGATACACATTACTGCCTCGTATTGACAAAATGATTTCTAATATTGCTAAATATCACATTTTCAGTACTTTAGACCTCAGAAGTGCCTAACATCAGGTACCTATCAAGCATTCGAGGCCTACTGTCGCCTATACCAGTTCTGCCGAATTCTTTTTAGGGTAACAAACGATGTGGCTAGCTTCCAGAGGGTTATAGATGAAATAATCTCCAATGAAAAATATAAGGGTACTGTTGCGTATATAGACAATGTCACAGTATACGGACATAACCAAGCTGAACATGACCACAACCTTAAACGATTCATGGCTGCTGTCAAGAAACTGACTTTGAATAGTGGAAAATGTTCCTACAACTTGAAAAATCCTGAGCGACTGAAACCCCGAATGGAATTACCAATCCATGGAAACATGCCAGCCTTATGACGAGCTCTCAGTATGTTCGCTCACTACTCCCAATTGGTTGCATCTTTTTCAGAAAAAAATACACCCATTAGCGCAAGTATCTACTTTTCCTTTGTCCTGTTCCGCCATCAAAGCATTTCAAAACATTAAAAGGGACATTGCTCAGTCTGCCATTTCTGCTGTGGATCCTTTTATCTCTCTATTAGTTGAGACGGATGCCTCTGACTGTGCGATAGCTGCCTCGCTGAGACAATCCGGTCGTCCTGTAGCTTTTTTTTTTGTTAGAACACTTTCGCGGTCTGATCGACGACACTCGGTGATAGAAAAGGAGGTGTACGCCATAGTTGAGGCATTACGAAAATGGAGGCATTACCTAATCGGTCGACATTTTAAATTATTCACTGACCAAAAGTTGGTCTCATTTATGTTCAACCCGAAAACAACGAGCAAAATAAAAAACGAGAAGATAGCGAAATGGAGAATGGAGTTTTCTTGCTACTCATTCGACGTCACTTACCGCTCTGGTAAGAAGAATGCTGCCGTTGACGCACTTTCAAGGGTATGTGGCCTGGTAACTGGCTCAGATGATCTTCAAAATATACACAGGGAATTGTGTCACCCAGGTATCACAAGAATGACTCACATAGTCGAAGACGTGAAAAGAATTACAAACTCTTGTCGGATATGCACAGAAAATAAGCCCAGGTTCTATAACCCCCCTTCCAGCAACACTCATTAAGGCCACACAACCTTTTGAAAGGCTTAACCTATATTTTAAGGGCCCTTTACCCTCTAAAACTAGAAATAAATACATGCTCATAATAATAGACGAGTACTCAAGATTTCCGTTCGTCATCCCCTGCCCAGACGTAATGGCTGCAACAGTAATTCAAGGTCTCTGCTCCATTTTTGCCGTTTTCAGAGTGCCCACATATATCCACTCAGATCGTGGATCTGCTTTTATGTCGGACTAACTCAAGCAATTTCTGTATGAATGAAGAGTAGCTGTAAGTCGAACAACTCCTCACAATCCTCAAGGAAACGGACAGTGCGAAAGATACAATGGCATAATATTAAAGACAGTACAGTCTCATCCCCATGGCCTTATACACTATTAGGACTCTATTATGTACAGTGACAAACGCTACTGCACATGAGAGATTCTTCTCGTTTCCACAGCAAAGCTCAGCAGGTACCTCACTCCTCTCATAGCTCGCACAACCTAGAACAGTTTTACTAAAACGCAATGTTTGTCACAGTAAACATGACCCATTAGTGAGCGAGGTAGAATTAATCGAAGCGACCCCCAGTATGCACTGGTCCAAGATTCGGAAGAAAGGCCATCTACTGTCTCCTTAAGGGATCTAGCCAAGACAGGTAATGTATCTGAATGTAGAACTGCTGCAGAGGGATATACGTCCCCAGTTCACGGAGCAAGTCTGACCCACTTAGGTGATCTTGCGCCATATATGTCAAGTTCAGAGTCCCTACAAAACGAATTTGAATATTTTAACAGAGTCCAATCTGACTCTAGTTCTGATGACCAATGGGTACCATGAAAGCAACTTCACCCAATATCTGAGACAGATATTCAATCTTCAGACACCAAGCGACTGAAGCGCCGAAGAAAACAACAGTGTTTCGGTGCAAGATATTTTAGTCCTAAGCCAGCAACACAAGACAGTCCCGAAATGTCGTCAGATCCTGAGGAGACTAGATTAGAGATGGATGGCGGGTGCCAAGATGCCCTCAAAGAACCTGCAGGAGGCCAGGTCGATGGGATGACTTTGTTCCCTACAAATAAGTAAGTAGGCGGGAGGAGAATGTAATATCAAAGGTAATTGATACCCATCTCACCTCTTTGTTAATAATGGAATATGCTACATTCGGTAGTATATTAGGAGTGGATAGTGTATCCTATTTGTGACAGTAAGCAACAAAAAGTTAAATAAAACTCATCAGTTAGTTATTCCGACTTCGAGTTTTTATTACAACAGTTTTATTTAAGATTTGAATTTTTTAACACAATAACAAATCTATATAAGTAGAACCATAATTCGAAAATCTTCGTAAAAAGTAAACAAACATTTTTTTCAGGCATAAGAGTGCAATAGTAATAAAAAAACAAAAATACCAATCAAAATTTTAAAAAAAGAAACTGTCCCTTTAAGTTTGAAGAAAAAAATTTTACTTTTTGGTATGCCAGTTTAATTTTTAAAATAGTAAATGACAATATCATCGAAGTATTAAATTCGCCAAAATAGAAAATAAAAAATAAAAAAATCTCGAAAAAAATTCGAAAATGAATGCTAGCGTAAAAAAATTTTAGAAACTTTAAAAATTGTATTATTTTTTAAAGAAATGAACACAATCCGATTCATATTAAGACTGCACTTTATGATTGTCATAGTTTTTCTACAGATTCTGATGCAGATACCTTTGGATTTTACCAGAGCCCCTTTAGCCGGGCTGCAGCCTTAATACTGTTGAATGTCAGACCAATCTGCCTTGGGTGGCCGTGCCAGGAACGAAAGTCCCCAATGACATAGCTCTGACACTACCTGTTGCCACAGCCCTGCTGGTTTGCGGAGGAGGGTGGGACTTTAGGGCTGGATTTATTGTTGCTTATATCATTGCTCGTACTGAGAAGATACAAAATAGCAGTCCCTAAAAAGGGTCCTCCAAAAGTCCTAACAGTGATATAAACAATTATGTTTGCGCTTCCAAACTATCATCTCCATAAAGCCACCATTCGCCCATGCATTTCCCTGACAGTACCAACATGCAGAAATTTAAATGTAATGTGAACAAACATCTTGCTACCCAACTTCCCATCCAGGTTGCACCCCTATAAATGTGGCCCCTATCACAATAGCCCCTTATGCTTCAATGGTAATATGCTTTTTTTTTGGGGGGGGGGGGGTGAAAAAAAGTAAAAGTAAAAATATTATTTTCTTTTAAACCTACAGTATCGGAGAGCACCTCGTTCTACAATATTTCATCTGGAATGCATATTTCTAAAACTATATACATTATTATTATTATTATTATTATTATTATTATTATTATTATACTAAATCTGAGTTAATCAACGTTTGTTTCCCTACGCCTTTTTCCCTATATATTTTAATCACACAAAATACATTACTTTCCACTCCCTTCAACGCCTGCCTTTTCCTTTTTCTTTTCTTTTTCCTTTTTTCTTTGTCCTTTTTCCCTTCATCTCAACCACTACCCTCTATAACATTTCTCCTTACTTCCTTTCTTCACCCACCCGGATATACACACCACTTCCTTTCTCTAAATAATTACTCACCACCTACCCGGAATGTCTTTTACGTCAGCTCAATTTAATCTGATGATTAACTTTGAGTAAATTTTTCTGTTTTTTTGTTCACCAAGATTGATGTTTCATTAATTAAACATTTTTCAAATTATCTTAAATGTGTTTTTACTACTTATCATCCAAGTTGTTCTGTGCTGCCATTCTCACACACACGCACAGTAGAGGGCCAGGTTGGGAAATTCATCTCGATTTCAGATTTTTTGCCATTAGCTGCTCACATCCCTCAAATGTGGGTGCTTAGGGAGTCGCTTTTCAAATAGTAATATAGCCTAAGTATGCCTTGGAGAACGATAATGGTTTTTCCTGGAAAGCTCTATTCTCATACAGTTTTTACCGTAACAGTATCCTTTCTATTGCTTTAAAGTATTTTGTGATTCAATCTCTTGTACTTACTATTAATGTCCTAGACTACCTAGAACCTAATTGACTGGAAGTGATAAAACAAAGACTGTTGGGCATTCATGACTGAAACTTGGTGGACAAGTCAGGCATAAACTGACGTTTATTTGTACCACATATAGGATTGTGAATTTTATTTAGCGACATCAGTTTAATGAAAAATAGTCAATATTTGTGATACTATACTGCCCTCCCAAAAGGAGGCGGTAATGCCTAGGAGGTTGATTTCATGACGATGAAGGGATGCTAGAGTACCTGGGAGGTTAGTATCATGATAACAGAACAGATATTACACCCCCCCCCCCGAATATTAGGATTAATGTTATTTTCGAATGTGAAGTAGTAATCCCTCTACTATTTCAGTCTATACTACACTACCCCCTCCCCTATACTATTGAATACTGAGTGCTTTATATAATAGTCTGTCAATAGTATAGGTTTGTCTTCAGACAGACAGATACATAATCTCCATTATTAATATTTTGATAATAATGAGTGGTTGGTGGTTGAAGCATGAAACGATGTTGTTTTTTTATAATTTTTTATTATTATGATTCAATATTTCAAACGACTTGCGTTCTTCATCGGGAATGACTAGAATGGTGAAAATAACGGAAATGGGGCAGTCCATGCGTGAGATATTAATATGCTAAAAATTGAACGATCATGTTTTTTGGGGGGGAGGTGGGGCTTGAGAGAAAAATGTCAGCTGTGTTTTTTAAATGTTTTTAGAGGCTGTTATTAAAAAAAAACGGGTGTGGTTATTTGATTATTCACATATAATAGTTGGGTATGAGTTATCTGTGAGACTTAGCTTCAACCACAACCCACTCATCATTATCAAAATATATCTCTAGAAGCATACATGGAATGCCAAACTAATCTACTCTATTATTAATAGATATAGATAGATTTATTACAGTTTCAAAACTTGGGTATTAGTGAGTATTTAAAAGAATAGTATGAGAAAGCCATGTGGCATTATTGTGTTGCGACCCTTCTTCGGTGCATCATGTCATCAGAAATCTTATAAACAGCTGTGTTGTTATTTCTGAATTTTAAGGGAGGTGGTGTCTGATCAACACTGCTGTGGAGCCATGAGAAAAAATACTGTTTTGTTTTTAAATCCTCAAAACATTTTTCCATGGTAAACAACTAGTGATCCTTACAAAAATATTACGACAAGTATAAATTCTTAAAAGCAAACTAATACTGATATTTCTGAATTTTTGAGATGAGGATTGATAATTTGGATTATTCGGACTACTGTTCTCATCTTGAGTGTTATCCTTACAATGTTTCGGCCGCTCTAACCTCCAGCCTTCTGCAGGTGTATCTTTCCAAACTCGGGAATTTTTCTGTTGAACTCGAGAATTTGGATGGAATTTTGAACGGAACCCTTTATTTAATTCACGGGGGTAGCTTGTTCTCGTTCCGTCAGCCATGACTAGGAGAAGTCTTCAGTAATTCACAATTCTTCGTATCGCCCGCACCAAGGATTGAAGTTGTGATACCATTAGAACTGGTGTGTTAGCAAGAGTTAAGAGTGGGTGGAGTAAGTTCAAGGAATTGCTGCCACACCTAACCAGCAGTGTTACAACTGTCGACCAATGGAAAAGTCTATCAGGTATGTGTGTACAGCGTGATGATATATGGAAGTGAAACCTGGCCAATGAGGGTTGAAGATATGTGTTGCATGGAGAGAAATGATATGAGAATGATATGATGGATGTGTAATGTGAATCTTAAAGACAAACATAGATCTGATTACCACAGAGGAAGATTAAATCTGGACAGTATAGGCAGATGTGTGCAGAACAAGAAACTTTAATGGTATGGCCACGTTGAAAGAATGGATGAAATTTCTTGAATTAGTAGATGTAGAACAGTTGATGTGTCGGGGAAGGCCAATTAAAGATGGGAGAAAGTGATAAGGATAGGTTTGAAAGAACGAGGGATAAATAAAGAACTGGCCAGAGAAAGTTTAGTTTGGAAGTCAATTTCTAAAATTTGTCCAACACATGTCCAACACATCAGTGATTGCCAACTGACAATAACAGGTGGTATTTTTAGTGACAACAAGTCTCCCCAGATTTCCGGTATTCTCTACCTCTTTCGATAACCGTTGCAAATGATTTTGCATTATTGCAACAGCCGCTTACAATTGATTTCTCGCTGGCAACAACCATTGGTCGTCTCTGAGATTAAGGTGGTAATAACCTTCCCAAGATCCAAGTGCTATCTGCACCCTTCAAGTGGAGGTCTGGTAAGTGCTCTCCCTCTTCAATCTTTCCATCCTCCTTGTCCTTTCACAATCATTTGTGTGCTATCAGCTGAGGCTTCTACCATCACATTGTGTGTGTGTGGGGGAGCAGTTCATGAGATTAATAGCACTTTCAGTTCCCTTGGGTTCATTTATTTGTGTTATTTCTGGTTTTTTTTTCAAATTTTGATTGCAACTTTACTGTGGCTGTTCATCGTTTGTGGTTTATGTGGGTTAGTTTCCACATTTAAGGATTTTTTTTAACATAGTTCACCCCAGACAAGGCAGGCCACCACTGTAGACGTAAGGGGCTACTGAGAAGAAAGAAAAGGGAGAAGGTGGGGGGAGGGGGGTCAACCTAAATTGGGATCTGTGTAGCGAGATGTCTGTTTACATTAGTTTTAAATTTCTGCATGTCAGTATCATCGGAGCAACACGAGGAAAGAAGCTATTTGAGTAGAAAGCTCTCTGGCATCTGGGGACCTCCACAGTGGATGGATGGGATTTAGTCGATTGTCGAGTTGGTCTAGTGAACTTACGACGAGGGAGCACCAGAGCAGCCAATTCATTGGAGCACAATCCATTGAAGTATTTGTAAAACAAGCACAAGGATGCTACATTACGGCGATGGGACAGGGACTGTAGCTTGGTTGACAGTGAGAGACCTATTAGGTTGGCAACTCTTTTTTGGACCTTGTCAAGGAGGGAGAGACTAGTAGATGATGCACCAGCCCAGATGTGGCAACAATACTCCATGCATGGGCGGGTGGTGGCTTTGTAGAGATACAGAATAATGTCAGGTGTGAGGAGTTTACTAGCACGGTAGAGGGAGCCAACCTTCTTTGCGGCAGCCTTGGCAATGTCTTCAATGTATTTGTTCCAATTCATGTTACCTGTGAAGGTTAGGCCGAGGAGTTTGAATGATGAACTCTCAGGTAGGGTGTTATTTGCCATGACAATCGGTGGTTGGAGTGGTTTATTGTAGTTATTGAAGGTTCAGCTCTTTTTAATTATTATTATTATTATTATTATTATTTACTCACTAGGAGTTATCACACTGGTCATCGTCAGTGATCGCCCACTGCCAACAACCTGTGGTATTCCCTGGAGTCTGAGTGACAACAAGTCTCCTCAGACTTCCAGTATGCTCCACTTCTTTTCGTTCATCACCGCTGATGACCTTGTGGTATCGCAACAGCCACCTACCATCGATTTCCCGCTGATAAGGGCCATTGGTCCCCTCTGGGGCCCGAGTGGCAACAAGCCTCCCCAAGGTCCCAGAGCTGTCCGCGCTCTTCCAGTGGAGGTCTGGTTTGCGCTTTCCCTCCTCGACCCTCTGTCCATAATTTTCGTGGTGTCAGCCTATGCTTGCGCCTCTCTCGTGCGGTTGTATTTTCCCCGGTTCTGTTTTCTTGTGCTTCCATGGTTTTGTTCTCCATTCGTTGCTTATGTGGGTTGGTTTCCGCATTCAAGGACATTTCTCAGGATTGTAGCTGTTTTGATCATTACTGTCCTTTGTATGGTCTCAGTTATCCCTTTGATTCCTATTTCTCCTAGTCTTTTCTCCATGTTTTTGGGGACTGTTCCTAGTGCTCCTATGATTATTGGTGTTATACTGACTTTCTTCATGTTCCATATTCCTTTCAGTTCTCTGGCAAGTTCAGTATATTTGCTTCTTTTTTTCGTCTCTTTGATCTTCACTCTGTGGTCCGCTGGAACGGCAAAGTCTACGATTTTGCAGGATTTTTCTTTCTTGTTGATTATTATCATATCCGGTCTCCTTGCTGTTATGGGTTTGTCTGTTTGTACATTCATATCCCATATGATTTTGTGTTTTTCGTTTTCTAGTACAGTTTCTGGTTTGTGTCTGTACCGTTTTTTGCATATTCGAAATTCAGTTGTTTGCACATTTCCCGGTGTACTTCTTTCCCCACGCTGTCATGTCTGTTCTTGTATTCCTTTTGGGCTAGCTTGCTGCATTCACTTATTATATGATTTATCGTTTCGTCTCTTTGTCCACATAATCGGCATTTGCTGTTTTCCTGGGTTTTATCTATCTTTGCTTTAATAAAGTTTGTCCTAATCGCATTGTTCTGTGCGGCCGTCAGCAGAGATTCCGTTTCTCTGTTCAAGTGTCCTTTTCTTAGCCATGCTCAGCTATTTTCATTGGTTTCATCGCTTGTGAGTCTTATAAAGCGTCCATGTAGTTGTTTTTCTTACCACTTTTCCTTTCTTGTCTTTTTGTTTCTGGTTTCAGTGCTTCCGGAGTTGTTTGTTGGGCTGGTGTCTCTTGCTGTGGTGATCAGTCTTTCCGTGTTCTGGGTTACATATTTCTCCAGCTCTTTTTTGGTGTATTATTATTATTATTATTATTATTATTATTATTATTATTATTTCCTATTCTTACATCATCTAACTTCTAAGCTTTTAACCTACCATATTACTGCAGTCAGAAAACTAGTTGCACGGAGTGAATCCCTTATAGAATTGTCATTCGTTCTGATTTAGTCTGGATGAGTTGTCCTATTTATAGAGCCTGAAAGGCTCTCACTTCAATTTTTTTGTTTGCACAAAATTGAATGTTATTTTGATTACTTTATTTTGTTTGATTAACAGGAGGTAGATGGAGAGCACCGTCGGTGCACAGGCGTATTTTAAACGATCTGGTTCGGGTTGGTGAGCTGTTAGCAACCTTTCTACGAGAAAAGTTTAGGACTGGTCACACTCATTTATTTCACGGTACCTTTCATTATGCTGACTCCTTTATTATTATATATCAATACAAAAAATTAAATGTACATATCTATTTTCTATCTTGAAATCTGATATATTTTATCCATTAGATATTTATTATCTACTAGCGGGGCTACCCGGCGTTGCTCGGGGTCATAAAAACATATAATTGAAGAGAAATCGCGTGTGTAACATCTTTATATTCAAACTTCTTTATCTTTATCTTTCTACCTTTCTCTTCCCTGGTCGCCCCATTTCACCACTACTTTCTAACTTTGCCTTTTGTGAAAGCTGCTTCTACCCCACCATTTCTCCTACGTTGCCCAGGGCAATAGTATGACATATTTCTATAAAAAGTACCACCTCTATCTGCGCTTTCTATATAGGTACTTATCTCCGCTCCGGTATTAATACTATATACGTATGTATTGCCACCGTTGTGCGCAGACTATATACGTACCTATCGTCGCCCCAGTGCACATACTATATAAATACCTATTGCCGCCCCGGTATGCATGCTATATACGTACCTATTGACGCCCCGGTATGCATGCTATATACGTACCTATCGCTGCCCCGGTGTGAATGCTACATACGTACCTATCGCTGCCCCAGTGCAATGCTACATATGTACCTATCGCAGCCCCGGTGCAAATGCGAAATACGTACCTATCACCGGCCCACTGTGAATACTATACCGCAGAAGGCTTGTGGTCCTATACCACAGAAGCACCCCACCCCTGGTTGCTATACCGCAGAAGCCTCGTGATTCTATACCGCAGAAGCACCCGCCCTGGGTGCCATACCGCAGAAGCACCCCCCTAGGTGCCATACCGCAGAAGCACCCCCCTGGGTGCCATACCACAGAAGCAGCCCCCTGGTGTCATACCGCAGAAGCCTCAGGTTCCTATACTGCAAAAACACCCCCCATGTGCCATACCACAGAAGACCCCCCCCCCGTTGCTATACCGAAGAAGCACCCCCCCCCCGTTGCTATACCGAAGAAGCACCCCCCGGTTGCTATACTGCAGAAGCCTCGTGGTCCTATACTGCAGAAGCACCCCCCACCGGTTGCTAAACCGCAGAAGCCTTGTGGTCCTATACCGCAGAATCACCCCTCCCCGGTTGCTATACCGCAGGAGCCTCGTGGTCTTATACTGCAGAAGCACCCCACCCTTGGTTGCTATACTGCAGAAGCCTCGTGGTTCTATACCGCAGAAGCATCATCCCTGGGTGCCATACCGCAGAAGACCCCCCCCCCGGGTGCCATACTGCAGAAGCACCCCCTCACGGGTGCCATACAATAGAAGCACACTCCTATACCGCAGAAGAACCCCCTGGGTTCAATACCGCAGAAGCCTCAGGTCCTATACCGCTAAAGCACCCCCCCGGTTGCTATACCAAGAAGCCTCATGGTTCCCTATTGCAGAACCACCCTCCGGTTGATATACCACAGAAGTAGCCCCCTGGTTGCTATACTGCAGAAGCACCCCCCTGGTTTCTATACCACAGAAGCACCCCCCGGGTGCCATACCGTAGAAGCACCCCCCGGGTGCCATAGTGCAGAAACCTCAGGTTCCTATACCGCAGAAGCACCCCGCCCCCCGGTTTCTATACCGCAAAAGCACCCCCCAGCCAGCTGCCATACCGCAGAAGGCTCAAGTTCCTATACCGCAGAAGTACTCCCCTAGTGCCATACCGCAGAAGCCTCAGGTCCCTATACCGCAGAAGAACTCCCCGGGTGCAATACCACAGAAGTCACTCTTACTGACTCCCCTCTCCTTTTCATTCGTAAAATAGATGCTGTTAAAATATTTTCCAAACCGATCACTACAGTAGCTCTATCAAGGACATTGCGCTCTTTTCTCCCGGACGCCGCCGAGTACTTTGAAAATCAAGGAGGCCTCCTGAGCACTACTGAAATCACTTAGGTATCCTCCCTCCTTTTCATCTGCAAAATAGTCCAAAGGGGAACGAAGATGGCGTTAAAATATTTTCAAAACCTATCACTACAGTAGCTCTATCTAGGATATTGAGCACTTGTCTCCCGGACAACGCCGAGTACTTTGAAAATCAAGGAGGCCTCTGGAGCACTACTAAAATCACTCTTATCAGTTCCCCCATCCTTTTCAGCGTAGATGCTGTTAAAATATTATCAAAACCTATCACTACAGTAGCTCTATCTAGGACATTGAGCACTTTTCTCCCTGACAACGCTCAGTACTTTGAAAATCAAGGAGGCCTCCTGAGCACTACTGAAATCACTTACATATCCTCCCTCCTTTTCATCTGCAAAATAGTCCAAAGGGAAACGAAGATGGCGTTAAAATATTTTCCAAACCTATTACTACAGTAGCTCTATCTAGGATATTGAGCACTCTTCTCCTGGACAACGCCGAGTAATTTGATAATCAATGTAGCCTCCTGAGCACTACTGAAATCACCTATATCGATTCCCCCATCCTTTTCAGCGTAGATGCTGTTAAAATATTATCCAAACCTATCACTACAGTAGCTCTATCTAGGACATTGAGCACTTTTCTCCCGGACAACGCCGAGTACTTTGAAAATCAAGGAAGCCTCTTGAGCACTACTGAAATCACTTAGGTATCCTCTCTCACTGTGATCTGCAAAATAGTCCAAAGGGGAACGAAGATGGCGTTAAAATATTTTCCAAACCTATCACTACAGTAGCTAAATCTAGGATATTGAACACTTTTGTCCCGGACAACGCCAAGTACTTTAAGAATCAAGGAGGCTTCCTGAGCACTACTGAAATCACCTATATCGATTCCCCCATCTCTTTCAGCGTAGATGCTGTTAAAATATTATCCAAACCTATCACTACAGTAGCTCTATCTAGGATATTGAGCACTTTTCTCCCGGACAGCGCCGAGTACTTTGAAAATCAAAGAGGACTCCTGAGCACTACTGAAATCACTCTTATGGATTCCCCTATCCTTTTCAGCGTAGATGCTGTTAAAATATTATCCAAACCTATCACTACAGTAGCTCTATCTAGGACATTGAGCAATTTTCACCCGGACAACGCCGAGTACTTTGAAAATCAAGGAGGCCTCCTGAGCACTACTGAAATCACTTAGGTATCCTCCTTCCTTGTCATCTGCAAAATAGTCCAAAGGGGAACGAAGATGGCGTTAAAATATTTTCAAAACCTATCACTACAGTAGCTCTATCTAGGATATTGAGCACTTTTCTCCCAGACAACGCCGAGTACTTTGAAAATCAAGGAGGCCTCCTGAGCACTACTGAAATCACTTAGGTATCCTCCCTCCTTTTCATCTGCAAAATAGTCCAAAGGGGAACGAACATGGCGTTAAAATATTTACAAAACTTATCACTACAGTAGCTCTATCTAGGATATTGAGTAGTTTTCTCCCAGACAACGCCGAGTATTTAAAAATCAAGGAGGCTTCTTGAGCACTAATGAAATCACTCTAACCGATCCCCCCCCCCCCCCCCGCTTTTCATTTGCAAAATAGTCCAAAGAGAAATGTAGATGCTGTTATTCGGCATTCCCCGGTAGGGGCGCCTCAGGCGCAGTAAGCAATAAACTTACTTCTCCCCAAAGAGGGGAGGCAAAGCCTGGGAGTGTGGACCTCCTGGAACTGCACATGACAAACTCATAGACCGGCGGAATGAAGCCCCGATGGCCAAGACGATACCAGTTTATGGGATGCAGTATCCATCGGAACAGATACTACACCTTGATCTTAGCCAAAAGAAGTGAATTACTATTTATCTACCTCCCACAATGTGACACAAGGTCGGAAAAGTGAGATTAGATAAGCCAGAGCTCGAGGTGAGTATTCTGGCCATTTAAAAATTGCCTGGGCAGCCCCGTCGGCATTCTCGGTAGGGCGCCTCAGTCAGTAAGCAATAAACTTACTCCTCCCCAAACAGGGGAGGCGAAGTCTGGGAGGGTGCACCTCCTAGAACTGGACAGGACCAGACAACCCCCAATAGACCGGCGTAAATCCAGACCCAAAGGCCAGGACAATACCAGTTTATTAGGTGGGTTAAAAAACCCGTAGTGAATTAATGTAATATTCAGTTTAAAAAAATGGCGTCTAAAAGCTATGTTGAATTAGAGAAAAACGGCCTAGGGGAGTCTAAAATTATTTGTTGATATCCAAAACTCATGTAATAAGTTGTTAAATAGTATTATACAATGTTTGTTCAAAGAAAATCATAGTTATTGTTACTTGTTAATTTATTAATGTAATTTAAACAGTGTATAGTGGATAGACCGTTGTACTGTCGTAGATTCGTTATAAATACTGATAGAAACATTTCTAAAAATAAGAATCTTCCTCTAGAGTGAAAATTCCCACCTTCCGACCTTGTGTCACATTCTACTTTGTGGGACGTAGATAAATAGGAGAATCTTCCTCGAGAGTGAAAATTCCCACCTTCCGACCTTGTGTCACATTCTACTTTGTAGGACGTAGATAAATAGGAGAATCTTCCTCTAGAGTGCAAATTCCGACCTTGTGTCACATTCTACTTTGTGGGACGTAGATAAATAGGAGAATCTTCCTCTAGAGTGCAAATTCCCACCTTCCGACCTTGTGTCACATTCTACTTTGTGGGACGTAGATAAATAGGAGAATCTTCCTCTAGAGTGCAAATTCCGACCTTCCGACCTTGTGTCACATTCTACTTTGTGGGACGTAGATAAATAGGAGAATCTTCCTCTAGAGTGCAAATTCCGACCTTGTGTCACATTCTACTTTGTGGGACGTAGATAAATAGGAGAATCTTCCTCTAGAGTGCAAATTCCCACCTTCCGACCTTGTGTCACATTCTACTTTGTGGGACGTAGATAAATAGGAGAATTTCGGATGCTTTACTTGGTCTTTTGGCTAAGATCAAAGTGTAGTATCTGTTCTGACTGTCCTGTGCAGTTCTGGGAGGTTAACCCCTTCCCAGGCTTTGCCTCCCCTCTTTGGGGAGGAGTAAGTTTATTGCTTACTGTCTGAGGCGCCCTGCCCAGGCAATTTTTTAAGAAACTACTTACTCTTCCTCTAGAGTGCAAATTCCCACCTTCCGACCTTGTGTCACATTCTACTTTGTGGGATGTAGATAAATAGGAGAATCTTCCTCTAGAGTGTAAATTCCCACCTTCCGACCTTGTGTCACATTCTACTTTGTTGGACGTAGATAAATAGGAGAATCTTCCTCTAGAGTGCAAATTCCCACCTTCCGACCTTGTGTCACATTCTACTTTGTGGGACGTAGATAAATAGGAGAATCTTCCTCTAGAGTGCAAATTCCCACCTTCCGACCTTGTGTCACATTCTACTTTGTGGGACGTAGATAAATAGGAGAATCTTCCTCTAGAGTGCAAATTCCGACCTTCCGACCTTGTGTCACATTCTACTTTGTGGGACGTAGATAAATAGGAGAATCTTCCTCTAGAGTGCAAATTCCGACCTTCCGACCTTGTGTCACATTCTACTTTGTGGGACGTAGATAAATAGGAGAATCTTCCTCTAGAGTGCAAATTCCGACCTTCCGACCTTGTGTCACATTCTACTTTGTGGGACGTAGATAAATAGGAGAATTTCGGATGCTTTACTTGGTCTTTTGGCTAAGATCAAAGTGTAGTATCTGTTCTGACTGTCCTGTGCAGTTCTGGGAGGTTAACCCCTTCCCAGGCTTTGCCTCCCCTCTTTGGGGAGGAGTAAGTTTATTGCTTACTGTCTGAGGCGCCCTGCCCAGGCAATTTTTTAAGAAACTACTTACTCTTCCTCTAGAGTGCAAATTCCCACCTTCCGACCTTGTGTCACATTCTACTTTGTGGGATGTAGATAAATAGGAGAATCTTCCTCTAGAGTGCAAATTCCGACCTTCCGACCTTGTGTCACATTCTACTTTGTGGGACGTAGATAAATAGGAGAATTTCGGATGCTTTACTTGGTCTTTTGGCTAAGATCAAAGTGTAGTATCTGTTCTGACTGTCCTGTGCAGTTCTGGGAGGTTAACCCCTTCCCAGGCTTTGCCTCCCCTCTTTGGGGAGGAGTAAGTTTATTGCTTACTGTCTGAGGCGCCCTGCCCAGGCAATTTTTTAAGAAACTACTTACTCTTCCTCTAGAGTGCAAATTCCCACCTTCCGACCTTGTGTCACATTCTACTTTGTGGGACGTAGATAAATAGGAGAATTTCGGATTCTTTACTTGGTCTTTTGGCTAAGATCAAAGTGTAGTATCTGTTCTGACTGTCCTGTGCAGTTCTGGGAGGTTAACCCCTTCCCAGGCGTTTCCTCCCTTCTTTGGGGAGGAGTAAGTTTATTGCTTACTGTCTGAGGCGCCCTGCCCAGGCAATTTTTTAAGAAACTCCTTACTCTTCCTCTAGAGTGCAAATTCCCACCTTCCGACCTTGTGTCACATTCTACTTTGTGGGACGTAGATAAATAGGAGAATTTCGGATGCTTTACTTGGTCTTTTGGCTTAGATCAAAGTGTAGTATCTGTTCTGACTGTCCTGTGGAGTTCTGGGAGATTAACCCCCTCCCAGGCTTTGCATCCCCTCTATGGGGAGTAGTAAGTTTATTGCTTACTGTCTGAGGCGCCCTGCCCAGGCAATTTTTTAAGAAACTCTCTACTCTTCCTCTAGAGTGCAAATTCCCACCTTCCGACCTTGTGTCACATTCTACTTTGTGGGACGTAGATAAATAGGAGAATTTCGGATGCTTTTGGGCCTTTTGGCTAAGATCAAAGTGTAGTATCTGTTCTCGGCATTTTTGCCTTGAGATGAAGTGTATTATCTAGTCCTATCCGATAGGTGTCGGTTTTACACTGTCGAATCAAAAATCAGATTATTATTTTATTTTTTAATCCCTTTTCCTTTGGGGCATTTCTTCTCCCCTAAAGTACAGGCTGATACGCTCACAAGGTCGGGATCTCACCGACGATTACTCCCCCCCCCGTCCCCCGAATTTCATCTGAGGCGTTTACACCGGTGAATGCCGACACTTCACCTCCCCAAGTTTCGCCTGAGACGCCCCACCCTCGAATACCGATACTCCCCCTCCCCCAAATTTCGCCTGAGGCGACCCACCGTCGAATACCGATACCCCTCTTCCTCAAATTTTGCCTGAAGCACCCCACTGGCGAATACCGATACTCCCCCAGATTTGGCCTGAGGCGCTCATACCGGCGAATGCCGACATTCCCCCATCCCCAGATTTGGCCTGAGGCGCTCATACCGGCGAGTGCCGACATTCCCCCATCCCCAGATTTGGCCTGAGGCGCTCACACCGCCAAATGCTGACACACCTCCTCCCCAAATTTCGCCTGAGGCGCTCATACCGGCGAATGCCGACACTCCCCCCCCCCAGATTTGGCCTGAGGCGCCCCACCGCCGAATCCCGACACTCCTCCTCCCCTAAATTTTGTCTGAGGCGCTCATACCGGCGAATGCCGACATTCCCCCATCCCCAGATTTGGCCTGAGGCACCCCAACGCCGAATGCCGACACTCCTCCTCCTCAAATTTCACCTGAGGTGCTCATACCGGCAAATGCCGACACTCCCCCTCCCCAGATTTGGCCTGAGGCGCTCATACCGGAGAATGCTGACATTCCTCCTCCCCAGATTTGGCCTGAGGCACTCATACCAACGAATGCCGACATTCCCCCTCCCCAGATTGGGCCTGAGGCGCTCATACCGGCTGATTGCCGACATACCCCCCTCCCCAGATTTGGCCTGAGGCACCCTACCGCCGAATGCCGACATTCCCCCTCCCCAGATTTGGCCTGAGGTGCCCCACCGCCGAATGCCGACACTCCCCCTCCCCCAAATTTCGCCTTAGGCACTCATACCGCCGAATGCCGACACTCCCCCTCCCCCAAATTTCGCCTGAGGCGCCCCACCGGCGTATGTCAAACCGCCCCCCCCCTTCCAGAATTTCGCCTGAGTAGCTCCACCAGCGAATACCGATACTCTCCTCTCCCCCAAATTTGGCCTGAGGCGCTCACACCGGCGAATGTCGACACTCCCCCTTCCCCAAATTTGGCCTGAGGAGCCCCGCCGCCGAATACCGACACTCTCCCTCCCCCAAAATTTGGCCTGAGGCGCCCCATCGCCGAATGCCGACACTCCCCCATCCCCAGATTTGGCCTGAGACGCTCATACCAGCGAATGCCGACATTCCCCCTCCTCAGATTTGGCCTGAGGCGCCCCACCGCCGAATGCCGACACTCCCTCTCCCCAGATTTGGCCTGTGGCGCTCACATCGGTGAATGCCGACTTCCCCCCCCCCCCCCATTTGGCCTGAAAGGAGGAGGTAATGCCTGGAAGTATTATATCAGGATAACAGAACGGCCATAGTGAGGAAGGGAGGGGGGAAGGAATATTAGCGTCTATTAATAATTAAGAAAGAAAGGTAGAAAGTGTGGGAGTGAGAGGGAAAGAAGAAAGAAAGGAAAAAATGGTTGTAGTGTGAGTGAATTTTTGTTTGCACAAAATTGAATGTTATTTTGATTACTTTATTTTGTTTGATTAACAGGAGGTAGATGGAGAGCACCGTCGGTGCACAGGCGTATTTTAAACGATCTGGTTCGGGTTGGTGAGCTGTTAGCAACCTTTCTACGAGAAAAGTTTAGGACTGGTCACACTCATTTATTTCACGGTACCTTTCATTATGCTGACTCCTTTATTATTATATATCAATAAAAAAATTTAATGTACATATCTATTTTCTATCTTGAAATCTGATATATTTTATCCATTAGATATTTATTATCTATTTTATATAATATCTTTATATATGTTAAGTTAGGTATGTGTATATGTTTATATATTTGTATGTACAGGATTCACTTCGATCATTATGAAGTTTGGAACACAGCTGCTAGGTGTTAGGGGTTGTAATGTGAGCTATGTTTAGTTGAATTTAGTTTTATGCAAAGGGGGCAAAGAGGGGTTGGAAACCGTTCGTGAAAAATAAGTATGCGACATCAATTAATAAATATTTCTCAACTTTCAGTTTCAGTGGAGTATTTTAAAGGGTTTTTAAAAGGGCATAATATGGGCATAACCTCCCATTGTTTTCTGGTGAGGAAGGGATGAGGTCTACATTTTTAGGTGATTAGGTGTAGAAAAAAAAGTTAGAATGACTCGGAAATGAGGGATCATTTCACGTTAAATTTATATACGTAACTGATTCCCCACTCTAAATCCTAAAATAATAGGGTTTTTTTTTTCTTCATTTTAACACCAGGCTTTTCAAATTGTCCACACGTAATCGCCTAAAAAAATTTAGAATCCCATTTTTTTTTTTGGAGGGGAGGGGGGGGGGGGGAAGATGAGGGTATTAATCTACAAATTTGCCTTTTCGTCTCTGGCCCACCCCAAGCGGCACATCGTTTTATTGTCCATAGAATGTTTTCTGTTTTAATTATTCAGGTGTTACGGACGAAGTATTTATATAATAATACGCTAAGGCATTTCATGTTTGTATGTACGTTATCACCTTTCACACATATAAAAAGAAAAATCAGATCGTCCAATGGCGATTGGCGATTAATCTGAGGTTACTAAGGTATAACATTCCGATTTTACCCATTTTAAAATGAATTGTTCCAAAATCGAATTCTGTCGTCTCTTCAACTAAAACAGAACAATTTTAAATAAGTATATTTCCAAAAATTACTATTTTATTGATTTGAAGGATATGAAGCTGACAATTATTTTTTATGGTAAGAAAGACAGAGAATATTTATTGTTTTAAAAATAATTAAATTGCTATAATTTCAAATAAATGAAGAAGAGACCTATTCGTTTTATTTATTTAAAGAATATTCAGCTGACAATAGAAATTATTTTTTATTGAAAAAAAAAGAGTCATGAGTCCTGGGCCAAACTAATAAAACAACAAGTTTTAGGCAAAATTCAACTTTATTCATCAACATAGTCTCGTTCTAGAATGATATGCTGATTCCAGCACTTCTCTAACAATTCATTGCCGTTTGTGTAGAACGATTTGTCTTTGGCCTTAAAATACCTTGCCTGCTAATGTTTGCATCTTTAGTAGCTTTGGACGGTTTTCACCGGCTGCTGTCCACACAGCTGACTGCCGCTTTGACTCCGGAATAAAGTAGTAGATCCATGTTTCATCCATTGTCACATATTGACACAAAATCTCTTTTTTGTTGCATTGAAACAGTTGCAAACAATGCTCTGAATTGTCGATGCGTTGTTTTTGATCGACAGTGAGCAAACACAGCACCCACTTTGAACACAGCTTTCTCTCAGTTCATGCAAAATGCCTTCTGATGTCTTCAACTCCTCTGCTATCTCACGCAACTTCAATTTACGGCCAGCCAAAATGAGTTTGTGGACTTTTTTATGTTTTCCGGGACAACTGCCGAATTTGGCCAATCTGAGTGGCCAACATTATTTGTGCCTGTACGATCGCATTTAAGGTCAACATATCACCTCTTAACCGACGGAGCAGAGTCTGAATAACACTCATCAATCCATAGCTTGGCTTGAACAGTATTTTTCACATCAGAAAGCAATTATTTATCAACACACGAAATTCAGATTTTTCCATTCTTTTTGAAAATTTGCAACAGTAGCTTCACTTAAACAACCGTAATTTGTAAACTCATAATCCGATTGGGCTCAAATTTTGACATGTGCGATTTAAAGGTTAGTACTTTATCAAATATATATGGATTTATTATTAGTGACACCATCTACGAGTCATACCTGGGACGTATTAAGTGACGTTTGAATAGTATTCACTCTGACAGATATTTATTATTTCAAAAGGAATATTATTATTAACAGTAAATTATACAGATTGATGTAGAAGCTACCGTTGAATTTCCATGGGGTATCGCTAAAATATATATAAATATATAAACGCCATATTATTATAATAGATAACAATCTTTTCTTTTATGTTTAGAAATTTTTGAGATGAGGATTGATAATTTGCATTATTTGTATTATTCGGACTACTGTTCTCATCTTGGATGTTATTCTCACAACGTTTCGGCTGATGTAACCTCCGACATTCTTCAAGTGCCTCTTGTCGAACTGTGGAAACCAATATGGATTTTTGATTGTGACTGTTTGTTGAACACGTGAAACCATTTCTTTAATCCACGGGGTTACATCGGCTGAAACGTTGTGAGAATAACATCCAAGATGAGAACAGTAGTCCGAATAATACAAATAATACAAATCTTTGCTTTTTTGTTTTATTTTTTTTAACAACAATTTATAAAAAATTTTAAAGGTACAAATGAGCTTGTGGACTTCTACAGTAACAGGATACCATCAAGACCCAATGGTAAGTCATTATCTTATTTATTTATTTATTTTATATTAATAAGTAAGCACTTATCCAGGCTAAAGCCACTTGAGGATAAAGGTTAATGAGATGGATATATTAACAGTTCGATGATGATAACTGATAACTCAATGGAAAAAGACTTTGCCTTCTCCTTCCATGTCTTTAGAATTAGGCTGAATTTCTATATACAGAGGTGCTTTGCAAGGGCTTCCCGCCTGTAGAAACACATTACTGCAGAACTGGCTCCCTGCAGATCACAACATAATCGTTTTCAAATCCAATGTCAACAAATTCTTTTCGTAAGTAATCAAATGCAGTTCGTATCATTGATCAATGTTAGTACTCCAATAGTGTTCGTCATCTTTCGGTTGATAATTATTCCATTCAGTCTTCGCTTGAGTGGCTCCTGGCTTTGATAATTCTGACCTGATATTAAGAAAAAAAAATACTGCAAGAGGATTGAAAATTTTCAAATACCATCCACTTAAAACAACAGCCAACCCAGAAAACAGCAATTCTTCCCCTTTGTCAGAAACATCGCTCATTTAATGTGATAACTAAAGGATAAAAAATGATAGTTATAAGGTTGCCAACAAAAAACCCATGGTTACATTTCTCCTCTACTCTTTCTGTTATGCGATATTGGTCAAATATGGGAAATCGGTGAAAAAGAATCCGACTTCTAATTCTGGAGTCAGTTTTTTAAAAACGTTATCTCTCGACTCCCTCCCACCACCGTGTTGGTGGTGGGAGGGAGTCGAGAGATTTGGGTGAAAAAAAAATGACTCCCAAATCATTTTGTAAAAGTCCGACTTCTAATTCTGGAGTCAGTTTTTAAAAAACACTGTCTCTCAACTCCCTCCCACCACCACCACTTAGAAATTTGGTTGAAAAAAAAAATGACTCCCAAATTATTTTTGTAAAAAATCCGACTCTTGCTAAAATTACTCAGACCCGACTCGGACGCTTATACCTCGTGTGCCATAAATAAGTATGTCACTACCAGCATTCCTATCTATGTAAAACTGTAAACTTTTACAAATGTCAATAATGTTGGGTCAAAATTTCTCTTGGTAAGTGCATTTCACGTTTCACTCTATTTTTTAATACAGGGTGTTGCAGCAAAATCCCACCCCTTCACTGTACAGGGTGTTGCAGCAAAATTCGACACTTTACAAAAAGAAAACGAAATAGGCAATAAAAACAACAGTTGTATATGCAGAGACTCGACAGTTTATTTAGCAACAGTTAGCGTTATATACGACATTATTTTTTTAATGTAATCACCACTTGCAGAGACGACGATCTCTAGGCGGACGCAAAATGAGTTTCATGTTTTGGCGACCATGTCCTTGTCTATAGCAAATTGATTGTTTCAAATTCTAATTTAGTTAAAAAGATGCACAGGCATCTGACTGGGCATGTCTGGTTGGTCGACGTATGGCATAGCGGACGCCACTTGCGTCCAGCTGATGGACAACATTATACTATATATATATATATATATATATATATATATATATATATATTGCGGGTGTGAAAGAAAGAGCAGAGAGTTAGATAAGAAAAATAAATTTATAACATTATTTATTTCAGTTCCAAGAATTCAAAATAATTAATGATTGGGTGTACGATCGTTTCTAAGACGATTATTTAGGAATGTTTTTTTATTTTCTAATTTTCTTAGAAACGATCGTGCACCTAATCATAACAGTTTTTTCTCATTAGTCACACTACAAGTGGTCGCCAATAACAAGATATGATCATGACTTCATGGTAAGCTATCATCATCAGCATAATAATAATCATCGGTTCTTTTTTATTAATGTGCAGGTTGAGGGGCATCATTCACACGGGTGTGCTCCTGTCCAGCTAGCTGGCAAACTGCACGCATGGCCGATCTCACTCCACATCTCCAAAAATCTCTATCATGAGGATCAACTGTAGTGAGTTTCTATGCTAGCCATGAAAGTTTATTTGAAGCAAAACTTTTACGTAGGATGACCTTCTTTACTCAACGTTTTTTCGTGATCGACACTCGGTGCGTCACCAACCAAGATCAACAGGCTGTACTCAATCAAGTCAGTCAGTCAGCTTTTATGGTGGTCGACACCCACCAAGTCTAACCTTTACATCCAGCATTTGTATGCATTTCATAGAGATAAACCTGAATAGAGCATATCCTACATACACCCTCTGAGTAGACTGCCAGTTGGTCCGAGACTTATTGGGTATTTGCAGCTAACGTTTATAACTTAATTAATACTTATTTGAATTTGTCTCTATTTTTTAATACAGGATGTTGCAGCCAAATCCCACCCCTTCACTGTACAGGGTGTTGCAGCAAAATTCGACACTCAGAAAACGAAATAGGCAATAAGAATAACAGTTGCATATGCGGAGACTCGACAGTTTATTTAGCAACAGTTAGCGTTATATACGACATTATTTTTTTAATGTAATCACCACTTGCAGAGACGACGATCTCTAGGCGGACGCGAAATGAGTTTCATGTTTTGGCGACCATGTCCTTGTCTATAGCAAATTGATTGTTTCAAATTCTAATTTAGTTAAAAAGATTCAGAGGCATCTGACTGGGCATGTTCCTGTAAATCGTCTGGTTGGTATTCGCAGCTAACTTTCATATCTGAAGGTCATTCCCCTATCCACCACCTAGGGACCCGGTGGATGAGAATAAGTCATTATCTTATTTATTATATGCTGAGGCAGGCTCCCACTTTTCACTGACCAACCAGCCGATTTACTGGGCTGGCCACAACTGATTGGTTTCTGTAGGCGTGGTGAAAGTACCGTTTATGGGTGTGACATCCATTATTTGCAGGAACAGTAGCACAGAGCGAGCTATCGTGTAGCATTAAAGAGGATCTTGGAGCAACACTGCAGCTGAATTGATTCCAGATAGTACCAGTACACCATCAACACAAGCCCTAACCCTAACCATGAACAGAAAAGAGAAGAAACTATATTAATTTAGTTACAGATTTTGAAAAACTCTAAAACTATTACACTGCCCGGATTAATTTGCACAGGAAAGGATTGAAGGTTACAGATATTATCAAGGCCAAAAGCCACTCAAGGATAAGGATTAATGAGATAGATTGTCGGTTGAATAATAAAGAATATAATGAGAGGATTGAAAATGATGAATAGAATGAAAAAAAATTTGATTACTTATTGGATTTGAAGACGATAATCTTGTAGCCTGCAAGGAAGCAATCTTGTGGTAATGTGTTCCACAGATGGGAGGTTCTTGGAAAGAAATTCCGTTCATGGAAATTCCATTTGTATGTTAGGCACATGTAGAAAGAAAAGAAAGTTCTTTGCAGTCGTGGTAGGAAGAATAATTCTTGCTGTGAGTGTCTTACAAGAAGGAACCAGAGATCAGAGCTCAGTCCAGCACCTTCCATGGAAATAATGATAGAGTAGAGAAAGACTAGCAACGTCTCTTCTGGTAGAAAGGAGCTGTAGAGAACAGAAGTGATCATCTCTGAGTAGATTACGAAGTTGATTTTGAACACTGTCAAGACAAGAAAGAGTATTCTGAGTGGCACCTCCCCAGATGTGGCAACAGTACTCCATCTTTAGACGTATCTGACTCTTATATAAGTAGAGGATTGCATCAGTAGTCAAGTACTTTCTGGAGTGATAGAATGATCCAATCATTTTTCCAGCAACCTTAGCAACGGATTGAATTTAAGCTCTTCATTTTAGATCTGGAGTGAAGGTCAGTCCTAGGAGCTTATCAGAACAAGGAAGTTCCTCAAAGAGAAAACATTCATTTCAATAAGAATCTGAGCATTGGTGGTGAAAGAAGAGAAGATAGTTTTACAGGTGTTCAAGGTAACAAGCCACTTTTTCTCCATTGCACCATATGCTCTTGATGAGAAGAGAGAGAATCAGCAAGATATTGATCATCAATGCTCTTCGAAGTGCAGCCAAAGACAATGGTGTCGTCTGCCAATCTTGTACATATTTATAGACATACCCCACCAATCATCAAGGGAGATGGCTTGTTTTAGAGAGAACCTTTTACACGTCACCTTTCCCTGGGCAGATTCAGCCGGCTTCCTCTGAAGGAGGAAGTTTCTAGGAAATATTAAATTCACAAGCAGTCCCCATTTGCATATGTATCCCGGCGAGATGATTTTTGATGATGTTACTTTTTCGCAAGGAGGTGTCGCTGTCCGCCCACGTATGGCATCTGGTATTCCCAAATGGTCTCCCATCTGGTACTGACCAGGCTCTTGATCGCTTAACTACGATGATCTAATGAAAACCGATGCGTCAACGTGATTATGCCGTATTCTTTTACATGTTTGATCGCTGATGATTTCATACACAGCGTGAGGATTTGCTTTTGTGTGACGTCACAGTCACACGTGTTCACACATTAATCTAGTTACCTCCTTTACCTTACTGTATTCTGCAATCATATATTTGTATTTTCAGAGTATTGAAACAAAAATCTGAAAAGTCATCATTTCTTTTTCAATTCTAATGTGTCACTACTTATCAGGGACAAAAGCCACTCACTGATAACGGTTAACAAGATTGTCAGTTGGATGCTAAACTATATTATGAGGGGGTTGTAAACGATGGGTGGAAAAGGAATAAAATTTGTTTCTTCAAGAGGACAGCTCGACAAGTATTTGTTGACATTGGACTTGAAGGCGACTATGTTGTAGTCTGCAGGGAAGCAGTCCAGTGGCAATGTGAGACGATTAATTTGAAATGACATGTCTGCATTTAAAACTTGAAAGAAAATTTGCCAATATCTGATATAAAGTCTTTTTTGTTTTTTCTTTAAGGTGAATATATTGATGTGATATTGAAGACGTGGTATGGAAATTATAACTTGTTAGAGAAGAAAACTGATTACATGCAATGGTAAGTGAAATGAAATCTTTAAATTTAAAAGTAAAAAATAAAAAAGTAGTCGAGGAATTTATGTCACTTGTATATACATTTGTTAGTTTGTTTATGAACTTTTTTATTTGTGATTGTATATATATATATCTATATACTACTAAAAGTCTATGGGTCTTGTATGTTTGCAATCAGCTTTCAGCTTTCCGGTTTTCAACATCCGGTTGCGCATGCGTAAATAGCATCGTCTTCCAATCTGTTATTCCAATTCCGTTGAACTCTTTTTATTAACGAACGCATGAAATTTTTCATTCTGGAAATGTTTATATCGCTTTAAATATAAAACAATTACATTTAATTTCATCAAAGAGTTTTTTTGTTTTCTCCACGGCTAAAAACATTCAACGGCAGGACTTTGTAAAGTCTGTCGCAGTTTCAAAAAAGCTCCACCCTTTTAAAAAACAAAAACAAACAAACAAAACAACAACAATCATTATTAATATCAATAGCGGCGGTGAATGAAACCACCTCCCACTTTTCCTCTCACAGATTTCACCACTCCTACTCCCTCTGTTTTCGTTACGTACGCGAGACAGCCGGTTGTACCCCCTTCCTTTCTCACCTGTTCAGTGCATATTTACCTATAAGTATGGCCAACCACTTATAATTCAGTAACTATAATTTAAAAAAAAAACAATTATAATAAACAGAACGACGCATAGAAATCTATCTATATTCTTTTTTAAACAATTACATTTAATTTCATCAAATAGTTTTTTTGTTTTCTCCACAAGTGTCACGCACATACATGAATTCCATAGCTAATATAACAAACTGACCCAACGGGTCACGGGTGGTCTAGTATATATATAATACTAGCAAAATAATATCTGCCCCCTGGGCAGCTATTAATCTCGTTATAGCTTTATCTACAGAAAAACAAAGAAACAGTTTTCTTTTCAGATTTTGGTAATTTGAAGAAAAACAACAAAAATATGATTGTCATGGTGTTATTTGTCATGGTGTTATTTGATATATTTCAATGTTGAGATTTGTTTATTAACTTCTTTTCATTTGTGATTGTATATACATATATATATGAATAAAGATAGGGATAAAATGATCCGACGTAATGGAAAATGAAAAAGGAAAGCCAAATACTATATTATTTATGTATTCATCAACGTTTCGTCTTCCTCAGGATGAAGAAAAATGAAGAAAAAAAAACGTGGAATTCATTTTCACTTGTGTATACTTGATTGTTACGGCCTAGCTCAGAGTTTTGCCCCTTCCACCATTGACCCCTACGTTGGTTTGACACGATGACCCAGACAAAACTTTTCTTTCAAGGCTGAAGTAATAAACTCATTTTCAACCAGCACATCCCTCCCCCTCCTAAAAACTCTATAGACTGCTGCTATTGACACGCAGCCTTGTTGGATTCTCACTTTTTTAAATTATTATTTTACTCACAAACCGCTTTCAGGCAAATCAAATTAATGCTTTTATGATTTTTCTTCATTCTGAGGAAGTCTTACAATAAAGACGAAACGTTGATGAATACATAAATAATATAGTTTTTGGCTTTCCTTTTTCATTTTCCACATATATATATATATATATATATATATATATATATATATATATATATATATATAATCAGTCTTTTTAAAAATTTATTTATATTATTCTTAAAGAGGAATAGAGGGTAGTCGGATGAGGCATTCTCTATGTTACACAGCTCGTTCGAAGAATCATTTAAACATTCTCAAACCCTAACCCTAACTCTAACCCACAATTTGGAACTCATGGGTATACGTTAAGAATGTTTCTTCCGTTTTTCCTCTGTTGTAAACAAGATATTTTTTCATTTTTCCCTCGATAATTATTTATGTTTTTTTGATCACATTTTTAATCATGATTCCCCTCTTCTTGGAGGTATTAAACCAATATACACACAAACTCAAGTGAAAACGATATCTCTCTTACCGGTTGTATATGTCTGAAGTGTGTATAATTTCATTATACACCTTGTTGTTGTTACCCTACATGTTGTCAGTGTTGTCTTCAATTAATTCACAGAACACATAAGGCTTCTTTTAAATGGAGTATTTATTAGAATGAGGAATATAGTGACAATACGATTATAGATATCCCAGAGAGACATATTCAAAATGTGTTCACTGAGTTAAGAGAGAAGGGGAGAGAGATAGAGACAGGCATTTGGCTGCCTTTTATGCTTGACTATCACATTGTTTGCTTGCCCCACCCCCAATAGGTTTTGGAGCAAGCACCGTTTTTTCGTGACCACTCACTTGAAAAATTTGCAGTAACAAAGGCCAAAATACCTTTGTCCGGAAATGACATCAGATTCTCAACTTCCACTTATTCACTGGGGTCACATTCAGACCCCTCCCTCGTCTATCAATCATTCCCGGTTTGTCCAAACGCTCCTCCCTCCACCCAACTGTGGGCTTTCATTATCTATGGGTAGGGGAGGTAACAAACAAATAAATAAGCACGATTGAAAACTATGTTCATTACTTTATTTTGCAGGTTGTTTCCCAATCGACTGTGTGGTCTAAATAATGAAGCCCCCCTCCTCACAGACGAAAATGCAAAGGTTTGCCAAAAAATAATTTTATATTACTAGAATTATTTTCTGTTAAAATTTTATATGATAGAATTCTAGTATATATTAAATATTAATTTGTTTTTAACACCAATACATAGTTCAAGCAAAACAAATTGTTTTAGACTATTAAAATAATTCCCAACGCTATTGATAATGCTTAACCAATCATTTATCTGTTTTTATTATCGTTTATATTTAAATTCATGTTTTGAAACATGGTGTAAATCATAAATCTATGACGTCATGCCAAAGTTATACTTATTTTGCTATGGTAATGTTTTAAGCTCTATTTATAAGAAAATCAAAATAGCTCAGTTGATAGAATCTAAGACTGAAGATCTGAAGGTTTCGGTTTTAATTTCCGGTTATTGCATCTGCTCTATTTGTTGGGAATTTATTATTTACAATTAATGTAATATTTTCCATTTCTAAAAGTAGTTAAGATCTCTGACATTTCCGAATTCAGACAAATTCCGCAATGTATTTATTTCGTTAAAAAAAAATGTGACTGACGGACAGACAGACAGACGAAATCTTTATTTATATAAGTTTGTTTACCGATTTAGCAAGCAGGTTGAAAGCACTAAGAACCACCGTGTTATGTAGCTTTTTAGCAAAATTCTGCTTTATTTAAAAAAGCGGATTTCTAGAGCTTTCCATGGACGTGAGTTTTTTTTGTTATAATCCGCTGTTTTTCTTGAAATAAAATGAAGTCGATTTCTGCCAAATCACAAGAGCCTTACCTCCTTATATTTTTGTCATTTTATGGCTGCATTTTATTTCTCTCTTTCTCTTTCTTTCTTTCGTTTTGTATTTCTTTCTCTTCTCCTGTTTTTCTCCCTCCCTCTCCCTTTCCTCTCCTTTTTATGACAGTTCTCTAGCATCTAGAGACCTCCACAGTGAAAGGGTGAGATTTTGCTGCTAGTCGGGTGGGTCGGGGGTATTTATGTTGAGGGAGGTACAATAGCAGTAAGTTCATTCTATGGAAGTACTTATAAAACTAACAAAATGCATCTCTGAATGGTGTACTGGTTCACACTGTCTCGTGACAAAAACAAAATCGCATGGGTGCTGTAGTAAGAAGTCCAGCAATTTGTTTTCCTACGCCAGAGTTTCTGATTGGCAGAGGCTACTCCAGTGGTACACCAACCCATTTACATCTAAGGAAATTAGTACATGATACGAATAGAATATGTGACTACTATATGCTATTTAATCTATGACTAGGTGAATTGAGGGGATTTGATACGCAGGAATGCAGGGTAAATCTGCCAGTTGATGTATAGATCAGACATGTAATACGTGTAAATTAATTTGTTATTTCAACCTTTATGTTATTTGAAATTGTTTAAATTAAGACATGTAATACATGTAAAGTAATTTGTGATTTCATCCTTTGTAAATCAGATAACATTGTAAACTAGATTGTTTGCGTTGCAGTATCTATCCATTTGGGCAGTTGTTTTTACTCTGCAGTTTCTAATGTTATTTCAAATTGTTTAAATTAGGACATGTAATACGTGTAAAGTAATTTGTTATTTCATTCTTTTTAAATCAGATAACATTGTAAACTAGATTGTTTGCGTTGCAGTTTCCATCCATTGGGCAGTTGTTTTTACTCTGCAGTTTCTAATGCTATTTCAGATTGTTTAAATTAAGACATGTAATACGTGTAAAGTAATTTGTTATTTCATCCTTTGTAAATCAGATAACATTGTAAACTAGATTGTTTGCGTTGCAGTATCCATCCATTGGGCAATTGTTTTTACTCTGCAGTTTCTTATGTTATTTCAAATTGTTTGAATTAAGACATGTAATACGTGTAAAGTAATTTGTTATTTCAACCATTTGTAAATCAGATAACATTGTAAACTAGATTGTTTGCGTTGTAGTATCTATCCATTGGGCAATTGTGTTTACTCTGCAGTTTCTAATGTTATTTCAAATTGTTTGAATTAAGACATGTAATACGTGTAAAGTAATTTGTTATTTCATCCTTTGTAAATCAGATAACATTGTAAACTAGAGTGTTTGCGTTGCAGTATCCATCCATTGGGCAATTGTGTTTACTCTGCAGTTTCTAATGTTATTTCAAATTGTTTAAATTAAGACATGTAATACGTGTAAAGTAATTTGTTATTTCATCCTTTTTAAATCAGATAACATTGTAAACTATATGGTTTGCGTTGCAGTATCCATCCATTGGGCAGTTGTTTTTACTCTGCAGTTTCTAATGTTATTTTAAATTGTTTAAATTAGGACATGTAAAACGTGTAAATTAATTTGTTATTTCATCCTTTGTAAATCAGATAACATTGTAAACTATATGGTTTGCGTTGCAGTATCTATCCATTGGGCAGTTGTTTTTACTCTGCAGTTTCTAATGTTATTTTAAATTGTTTAAATTAGGACATGTAATACGTGTAAAGTAATTTGTTATTTCATCCTTTTTAAATCAGATAACATTGTAAACTATATGGTTTGCGTTGCAGTATCCATCCATTGGGCAGTTGTTTTTACTCTGCAGTTTCTAATGTTATTTTAAATTGTTTAAATTAGGACATGTAATACGTGTAAATTAATTTGTTATTTCATCCTTTGTAAATCAGATCACATTGTAAACTATATGGTTTGCGTTGCAGTATCTATCCATTGGGCAGTTGTTTTTACTCTGCAGTTTCTAATGTTATTTTAAATTGTTTAAATTAGGACATGTAATACGTGTAAAGTAATTTGTTATTTCATCCTTTGTAAATCAGATAACATTGTAAACTATATGGTTTGCGTTGCAGTATCCATCCATTGGGCAGTTGTTTTTACTCTGCAGTTTCTAATGTTATTTTAAATTGTTTAAATTAGGACATGTAATACGTGTAAAGTAATTTGTTATTTCATCCTTTTTAAATCAGATAACATTGTAAACTATATGGTTTGCGTTGCAGTATCCATCCATTGGGCAGTTGTTTTTACTCTGCAGTTTCTAATGTTATTTTAAATTGTTTAAATTAGGACATGTAAAACGTGTAAATTAATTTGTTATTTCATCCTTTGTAAATCAGATAACATTGTAAACTATATGGTTTGCGTTGCAGTATCTATCCATTGGGAAGTTGTTTTTACTCTGCAGTTTCTAATGTTATTTTAAATTGTTTAAATTAGGACATGTAATACGTGTAAAGTAATTTGTTATTTCATCCTTTTTAAATCAGATAACATTGTAAACTATATGGTTTGCGTTGCAGTATCCATCCATTGGGCAGTTGTTTTTACTCTGCAGTTTCTAATGTTATTTCAAATTGTTTAAATTAGGACATGTAATACGTGTAAAGTAATTTGTTATTTCATCCTTTGTAAATCAGATAACATTGTAAACTATATGGTTTGCGTTGCAGTATCCATCCATTGGGCAGTTGTTTTTACTCTGCAGTTTCTAATGTTATTTTAAATTGTTTAAATTAGGACATGTAATACGTGTAAAGTAATTTGTTATTTCATCCTTTGTAAATCAGATAACATTGTAAACTATATGGTTTGCGTTGCAGTATCCATCCATTGGGCAGTTGTTTTTACTCTGCAGTTTCTAATGTTATTTCAAATTGTTTAAATTAAGACATGTAATACATGTAAAGTAATTTGTTATTTCATCCTTTGTAAATCAGATAACATTGTAAACTATATGGTTTGCGTTGCAGTATCCATCCATTGGGCAGTTGTTTTTACTCTGCAGTTTCTAATGTTATTTTAAATTGTTTAAATTAGGACATGTAATACGTGTAAATTAATTTGTTATTTCATCCTTTGTAAATCAGATAACATTGTAAACTATATGGTTTGCGTTGCAGTATCCATCCATTGGGCAGTTGTTTTTACTCTGCAGTTTCTAATGTTATTTTAAATTGTTTAAATTAAGACATGTAATACGTGTAAAGTAATTTGTTATTTCATCCTTTGTAAATCAGATAACATTGTAAACTATATGGTTTGCGTTGCAGTATCCATCCATTGGGCAGTTGTTTTTACTCTGCAGTTTCTAATGTTATTTTAAATTGTTTAAATTAGGACATGTAAAACGTGTAAATTAATTTGTTATTTCATCCTTTGTAAATCAGATAACATTGTAAACTATATGGTTTGCGTTGCAGTATCTATCCATTGGGAAGTTGTTTTTACTCTGCAGTTTCTAATGTTATTTTAAATTGTTTAAATTAGGACATGTAATACGTGTAAAGTAATTTGTTATTTCATCCTTTTTAAATCAGATAACATTGTAAACTATATGGTTTGCGTTGCAGTATCCATCCATTGGGCAGTTGTTTTTACTCTGCAGTTTCTAATGTTATTTCAAATTGTTTAAATTAGGACATGTAATACGTGTAAAGTAATTTGTTATTTCATCCTTTGTAAATCAGATAACATTGTAAACTATATGGTTTGCGTTGCAGTATCCATCCATTGGGCAGTTGTTTTTACTCTGCAGTTTCTAATGTTATTTTAAATTGTTTAAATTAGGACATGTAATACGTGTAAAGTAATTTGTTATTTCATCCTTTGTAAATCAGATAACATTGTAAACTAGATTGTTTGCGTTGCAGTATCTATCCATTGGGCAGTTGTTTTTACTCTGCAGTTTCTAATGTTATTTTAAATTGTTTAAATTAGGACATGTAATACGTGTAAAGTAATTTGTTATTTCAACCTTTTTAAATCAGATAACATTGTAAACTATATGGTTTGCGTTGCAGTATCTATCCATTGGGCAGTTGTTTTTACTCTGCAGTTTCTAATGTTATTTTAAATTGTTTAAATTAGGACATGTAATACGTGTAAAGTAATTTGTTATTTCATCCTTTTTAAATCAGATAACATTGTAAACTATATGGTTTGCGTTGCAGTATCTATCCATTGGGCAGTTGTTTTTACTCTGCAGTTTCTAATGTTATTTCAAATTGTTTAAATTAGGACATGTAATACGTGTAAAGTAATTTGTTATTTCATCCTTTGTAAATCAGATAACATTGTAAACTATATGGTTTGCGTTGCAGTATCTATCCATTGGGCAGTTGTTTTTACTCTGCAGTTTCTAATGTTATTTTAAATTGTTTAAATTAGGACATGTAATACGTGTAAAGTAATTTGTTATTTCAACCATTTGTAAATCAGATAACATTGTAAACTAGATTGTTTGCGTTGCAGTATCTATCCATTGGGCAGTTGTTTTTACTCTGCAGTTTCTAATGTTATTTTAAATTGTTTAAATTAAGACATGTAATACGTGTAAAGTAATTTGTTATTTCATCCTTTGTAAATCAGATAACATTGTAAACTAGATTGTTTGCGTTGCAGTATCTATCCATTGGGCAGTTGTTTTTACTCTGCAGTTTCTAATGTTATTTTAAATTGTTTAAATTAGGACATGTAATACATGTAAAGTAATTTGTTATTTCAACCATTTGTAAATCAGATAACATTGTAAACTAGATTGTTTGCGTTGCAGTATCTATCCATTGGGCAGTTGTTTTTACTCTGCAGTTTCTAATGTTATTTCAAATTGTTTAAATTAGGACATGTAATACGTGTAAATTAATTTGTTATTTCATCCTTTGTAAATCAGATAACATTGTAAACTATATGGTTTGCGTTGCAGTATCCATCTATTGGGCAGTTGTTTTTACTCTGCAGTTTCTAATGTTATTTCAAATTGTTTAAATTAAGACATGTAATACATGTAAAGTAATTTGTTATTTCAACCATTTGTAAATCAGATAACATTGTAAACTAGATTGTTTGCGTTGCAGTATCTATCCATTGGGCAGTTGTTTTTACTCTGCAGTTTCTAATGTTATTTCAAATTGTTTAAATTAAGACATGTAATACATGTAAAGTAATTTGTTATTTCAACCATTTGTAAATCAGATAACATTGTAAACTAGATTGTTTGCGTTGCAGTATCCATCCATTGGGCAGTTGTTTTTACTCTGCAGTTTCTAATGTTATTTCAAATTGTTTAAATTAAGACATGTAATACATGTAAAGTAATTTGTTATTTCAACCATTTGTAAATCAGATAACATTGTAAACTAGATTGTTTGCGTTGCAATATCCATCCATTGGGCAGTTGTTTTTACTCTGCAGTTTCTAATGTTATTTTAAATTGTTTAAATTAAGACATGTAATACATGTAAAGTAATTTGTTATTTTATCCTTTTTAAATCAGATAACATTGTAAACAATATGGTTTGCGTTGCAGTATCCATCCATTGGGCAGTTGTTTTTACTCTGCAGTTTCTAATGTTATTTCAAATTGTTTAAATTAAGACATGTAATACATGTAAAGTAATTTGTTATTTCAACCATTTGTAAATCAGATAACATTGTAAACTAGATTGTTTGCGTTGCAGTATCCATCCATTGGGCAGTTGTTTTTACTCTGCAGTTTCTAATGTTATTTTAAATTGTTTAAATTAGGACATGTAATACGTGTAAAGTAATTTGTTATTTCATCCTTTGTAAATCAGATAACATTGTAAACTATATGGTTTGCGTTGCAGTATCCATCCATTGGGCAGTTGTTTTTACTCTGCAGTTTCTAATGTTATTTTAAATTGTTTAAATTAGGACATGTAATACGTGTAAATTAATTTGTTATTTCATCCTTTGTAAATCAGATAACATTGTAAACTATATGGTTTGCGTTGCAGTATCCATCCATTGGGCAGTTGTTTTTACTCTGCAGTTTCTAATGTTATTTCAAATTGTTTAAATTAAGACATGTAATACATGTAAAGTAATTTGTTATTTCATCCTTTTTAAATCAGATAACATTGTAAACTAGATTGTTTGCGTTGCAGTATCTATCCATTGGGCAGTTGTTTTTACTCTGCAGTTTCTAATGTTATTTTAAATTGTTTAAATTAGGACATGTAATACATGTAAAGTAATTTGTTATTTCAACCATTTGTAAATCAGATAACATTGTAAACTAGATTGTTTGCGTTGCAGTATCTATCCATTGGGCAGTTGTTTTTACTCTGCAGTTTCTAATGTTATTTCAAATTGTTTAAATTAGGACATGTAATACGTGTAAATTAATTTGTTATTTCATCCTTTGTAAATCAGATAACATTGTAAACTATATGGTTTGCGTTGCAGTATCCATCCATTGGGCAGTTGTTTTTACTCTGCAGTTTCTAATGTTATTTCAAATTGTTTAAATTAGGACATGTAATACGTGTAAAGTAATTTGTTATTTCATCCTTTGTAAATCAGATAACATTGTAAACTATATGGTTTGCGTTGCAGTATCCATCCATTGGGCAGTTGTTTTTACTCTGCAGTTTCTAATGTTATTTTAAATTGTTTAAATTAGGACATGTAATACGTGTAAAGTAATTTGTTATTTCATCCTTTGTAAATCAGATAACATTGTAAACTAGATTGTTTGCGTTGCAGTATCTATCCATTGGGCAGTTGTTTTTACTCTGCAGTTTCTAATGTTATTTTAAATTGTTTAAATTAGGACATGTAATACGTGTAAAGTAATTTGTTATTTCATCCTTTTTAAATCAGATAACATTGTAAACTATATGGTTTGCGTTGCAGTATCTATCCATTGGGCAGTTGTTTTTACTCTGCAGTTTCTAATGTTATTTCAAATTGTTTAAATTAGGACATGTAATACGTGTAAAGTAATTTGTTATTTCATCCTTTGTAAATCAGATAACATTGTAAACTATATGGTTTGCGTTGCAGTATCTATCCATTGGGCAGTTGTTTTTACTCTGCAGTTTCTAATGTTATTTTAAATTGTTTAAATTAGGACATGTAATACGTGTAAAGTAATTTGTTATTTCATCCTTTTTAAATCAGATAACATTGTAAACTATATGGTTTGCGTTGCAGTATCTATCCATTGGGCAGTTGTTTTTACTCTGCAGTTTCTAATGTTATTTTAAATTGTTTAAATTAGGACATGTAATACGTGTAAAGTAATTTGTTATTTCATCCTTTGTAAATCAGATAACATTGTAAACTAGATTGTTTGCGTTGCAGTATCTATCCATTGGGCAGTTGTTTTTACTCTGCAGTTTCTAATGTTATTTTAAATTGTTTAAATTAAGACATGTAATACGTGTAAAGTAATTTGTTATTTCATCCTTTGTAAATCAGATAACATTGTAAACTATATGGTTTGCGTTGCAGTATCTATCCATTGGGCAGTTGTTTTTACTCTGCAGTTTCTAATGTTATTTTAAATTGTTTAAATTAGGACATGTAATACATGTAAAGTAATTTGTTATTTCAACCATTTGTAAATCAGATAACATTGTAAACTAGATTGTTTGCGTTGCAGTATCCATCCATTGGGCAGTTGTTTTTACTCTGCAGTTTCTAATGTTATTTTAAATTGTTTAAATTAAGACATGTAATACATGTAAAGTAATTTGTTATTTTATCCTTTTTAAATCAGATAACATTGTAAACTATATGGTTTGCGTTGCAGTATCCATCCATTGGGCAGTTGTTTTTACTCTGCAGTTTCTAATGTTATTTCAAATTGTTTAAATTAAGACATGTAATACATGTAAAGTAATTTGTTATTTCATCCTTTGTAAATCAGATAACATTGTAAACTATATGGTTTGCGTTGCAGTATCCATCCATTGGGCAGTTGTTTTTACTCTGCAGTTTCTAATGTTATTTTAAATTGTTTAAATTAGGACATGTAATACGTGTAAATTAATTTGTTATTTCATCCTTTGTAAATCAGATAACATTGTAAACTATATGGTTTGCGTTGCAGTATCCATCCATTGGGCAGTTGTTTTTACTCTGCAGTTTCTAATGTTATTTTAAATTGTTTAAATTAAGACATGTAATACGTGTAAAGTAATTTGTTATTTCATCCTTTTTAAATCAGATAACATTGTAAACTATATGGTTTGCGTTGCAGTATCCATCCATTGGGCAGTTGTTTTTACTCTGCAGTTTCTAATGTTATTTTAAATTGTTTAAATTAGGACATGTAATACGTCTAAATTAATTTGTTATTTCATCCTTTTTAAATCAGATAACATTGTAAACTATATGGTTTGCGTTGCAGTATCTATCCATTGGGCAGTTGTTTTTACTCTGCAGTTTCTAATGTTATTTTAAATTGTTTAAATTAGGACATGTAATACGTGTAAAGTAATTTGTTATTTCATCCTTTTTAAATCAGATAACATTGTAAACTATATGGTTTGCGTTGCAGTATCCATCCATTGGGCAGTTGTTTTTACTCTGCAGTTTCTAATGTTATTTTAAATTGTTTAAATTAGGACATGTAAAACGTGTAAATTAATTTGTTATTTCATCCTTTGTAAATCAGATAACATTGTAAACTAGATTGTTTGCGTTGCAGTATCTATCCATTGGGCAGTTGTTTTTACTCTGCAGTTTCTAATGTTATTTTAAATTGTTTAAATTAGGACATGTAATACGTGTAAAGTAATTTGTTATTTCATCCTTTTTAAATCAGATAACATTGTAAACTATATGGTTTGCGTTGCAGTATCCATCCATTGGGCAGTTGTTTTTACTCTGCAGTTTCTAATGTTATTTCAAATTGTTTAAATTAGGACATGTAATACGTGTAAAGTAATTTGTTATTTCATCCTTTGTAAATCAGATAACATTGTAAACTATATGGTTTGCGTTGCAGTATCCATCCATTGGGCAGTTGTTTTTACTCTGCAGTTTCTAATGTTATTTTAAATTGTTTAAATTAGGACATGTAATACGTGTAAAGTAATTTGTTATTTCATCCTTTGTAAATCAGATAACATTGTAAACTAGATTGTTTGCGTTGCAGTATCTATCCATTGGGCAGTTGTTTTTACTCTGCAGTTTCTAATGTTATTTTAAATTGTTTAAATTAGGACATGTAATACGTGTAAAGTAATTTGTTATTTCATCCTTTTTAAATCAGATAACATTGTAAACTATATGGTTTGCGTTGCAGTATCTATCCATTGGGCAGTTGTTTTTACTCTGCAGTTTCTAATGTTATTTCAAATTGTTTTAATTTAAGACATGTAATACGTGTAAAGTAATTTGTTATTTCATCCTTTTTAAATCAGATAACATTGTAAATTAGATTGTTTGCGTTGCAGTATCCATCCATTGGGCAGTAGTTTTTACTCTGCAGTTTCTAATGTTATTTCAAATTGTTTAAATAAAGACATGTAATACGTGTAAAGTAATTTGTTATTTCATCCTTTTTAAATCAGATAACATTGTAAACTAGATTGTTTGCGTTGCAGTATCTATCCATTGGGCAGTTGTTTTTACTCTGCAGTTTCTAATGTTATTTTAAATTGTTTAAATTAGGACATGTAATACGTGTAAAGTAATTTGTTATTTCATCCTTTTTAAATCAGATAACATTGTAAACTATATGGTTTGCGTTGCAGTATCTATCCATTGGGCAGTTGTTTTTACTCTGCAGTTTCTAATGTTATTTCAAATTGTTTTAATTTAAGACATGTAATACGTGTAAAGTAATTTGTTATTTCATCCTTTTTAAATCAGATAACATTGTAAATTAGATTGTTTGCGTTGCAGTATCCATCCATTGGGCAGTAGTTTTTACTCTGCAGTTTCTAATGTTATTTCAAATTGTTTAAATAAAGACATGTAATACGTGTAAAGTAATTTGTTATTTCAACCATTTGTAAATCAGATAACATTGTAAACTATATGGTTTGCGTTGCAGTATCTATCCATTGGGCAGTTGTTTTTACTCTGCAGTTTCTAATGTTATTTTAAATTGTTTAAATTAGGACATGTAATACGTGTAAATTAATTTGTTATTTCATCCTTTGTAAATCAGATAACATTGTAAACTATATGGTTTGCGTTGCAGTATCTATCCATTGGGCAGTTGTTTTTACTCTGCAGTTTCTAATGTTATTTTAAATTGTTTAAATTAGGACATGTAACACGTGTAAATTAATTTGTTATTTCATCCTTTGTAAATCAGATAACATTGTAAACTATATGGTTTGCGTTGCAGTATCCATCCATTGGGCAGTTGTTTTTACTCTGCAGTTTCTAATGTTATTTTAAATTGTTTAAATTAGGACATGTAATACGTGTAAAGTAATTTGTTATTTCATCCTTTTTAAATCAGATAACATTGTAAACTATATGGTTTGCGTTGCAGTATCCATCCATTGGGCAGTTGTTTTTACTCTGCAGTTACTAATTTTATTTTAAATTGTTTAAATTAAGACATGTAATACATGTAAAGTAATTTGTTATTTCATCCTTTTTAAATCAGATAACATTGTAAACTATATGGTTTGCGTTGCAGTATCCATCCATTGGGCAGTTGTTTTTACTCTGCAGTTTCTAATGTTATTTCAAATTGTTTAAATTAAGACATGTAATACATGTAAAGTAATTTGTTATTTCAACCATTTGTAAATCAGATAACATTGTAAACTACATTGTTTGCGTTGCAGTATCTATCCATTGGGCAGTTGTTTTTACTCTGCAGTTTCTAATGTTATTTCAAATTGTTTAAATTAAGACATGTAATACGTGTAAAGTAATTTGTTATTTCATCCTTTTTAAATCAGATAACATTGTAAATTAGATTGTTTGCGTTGCAGTATCTATCCATTGGGCAGTTGTTTTTACTCTGCAGTTTCTAATGTTATTTCAAATTGTTTTAATTTAAGACATGTAATATGTGTAAAGTAATTTGTTATTTCATCCTTTTTAAATCAGATAACATTGTAAATCAGATTGTTTGCGTTGCAGTATCCATCCATTGGGCAGTAGTTTTTACTCTGCAGTTTCTAATGTTATTTCAAATTGTTTAAATAAAGACATGTAATACGTGTAAAGTAATTTGTTATTTCAACCATTTGTAAATCAGATAACATTGTAAACTATATGGTTTGCGTTGCAGTATCTATCCATTGGGCAGTTGTTTTTACTCTGCAGTTTCTAATGTTATTTCAAATTGTTTAAATTAAGACATGTAATACGTGTAATGTAATTTGTTATTTCATCCTTTGTAAATTAGATAACATTGTAAACTAGATTGTTTGCGTTGCAGTATCCATCCATTGGGCAGTTGTTTTTCTCTGCAGTTTCAAATGTTATTTCAAATTGTTTAAATTAAGACATGTAATATGTGTAAAGTAATTTGTTATTTCATCCTTTGTGAATTAGATAACATTGTAAACTAGATTGTTTGCGTTGCAGTATCCATCCATTGGGCAATTGTGTTTACTCTGCAGTTTCTAATGTTATTTCAAATTGTGTAAATTAAGACATGTAATACGTGTAAAGTAATTTGTTATTTCATCCTTTGTAAATTAGATAACATTGTAAACTAGATTGTTTGCGTTGCAGTATCCATCTATTGGGCAGTTGTTTTTACTCTGCAGTTTCTAATGTTATTTCAAATTGTTTAAATTAAGACATGTAATACATGTAAAGTAATTTGTTATTTCAACCATTTGTAAATCAGATAACATTGTAAACTTGATTGTTAGCGTTGCAGTATCTATCCATTAGGCAGTTGTTTTTACTCTGCAGTTTCTAATGTTATTTGTAATTGTTTAAATTAAGACATGTAATACATGCAAAGTAATTTGTTATTTCTTTCTTTTCAAATGAGATAACATTGTAAACTAGATTGTTTGCGTTGCAGTATCCATCTATTGGGCAATTTTTTTACACTGCAGTTTCTAATGTTATTTTAAATTGTTTAAATTAAGACATGTAATACGTGTAAAGTAATTTGTGATTTCATCCTTTGTAAATCAGATAACATTATAAACTAGATTGTTTTCGTTGCAGTATCTATCCATTGGGCAATTGTTTTTACTCTGCAGTTTCTAATGTTATTTTAAATTGTTTAAATTAAGACATGTAATACATGTAAAGTAATTTGTTATTTCATCCTTTGTAAATTAGATAACATTCTAAACTAGAGGATTTTCGTTGCAGTATCCATCTATTGGGCAGTTGTTTTTACTCTGCAGTTTCTAATGTTATTTCAAATTGTTTAAATTAAGACATGTAATACATGTAAAGTAATTTGTTATTTCTTTCTTTTCAAATGAGATAACATTGTAAACTAGATTGTTTGCGTTGCAGTATCCATCCATTGGGCAGTTGTTTTTACTCTGCAGTTTCTAATGTTATTTAAAATTGTTTAAATTAAGACATGTAATACATGTAAAGTAATTTGTTTATTCATCCTTTGTAAATCAGATAACATTATAAACTATATGGTTTTCGTTGCAGTATCTATCCATTGGGCAATCGTTTTTACTCTGCAGTTTCTAATGTTATTTTAAATTGTTTAAATTAAGACATGTAATACGTGTAAAGTAATTTGTTATTTCATCCTTTGTAAATCAGATAACATTATAAACTAGATTGTTTTCGTTGCAGTATCTATCCATTGGGCAATTGTTTTTACTCTGCAGTTTCTAATGTTATTTGAAATTGTTTAAATTAAGACATGTAATACGTGTAAAGTAATTTGTGATTTCATCCTTTGTAAATCAGATAACATTATAAACTAGATTGTTTTCGTTGCAGTATCTATCCATTGGGCAATTGTTTTTACTCTGCAGTTTCTAATGTGATTTGAAATTGTTTAAATTAAGACATGTAATACATGTAAAGTAATTTGTTATTTCATCCTTTGTAAATTAGATAACATTCTAAACTAGAGGATTTTCGTTGCAGTATCCATCTATTGGGCAGTTGTTTTTACTCTGCAGTTTCTAATGTTATTTCAAATTGTTTAAATTAAGACATGTTATACGTGTAAAGTAATTTGTGATTTCATCGTTTGTAAATCAGATAACATTGTAAACTAGATTGTTTGCGTTGCAGTATCCATCTATTGGGCAGTTGTTTTTACTCTGCAGTTTCTAATGTTATTTCAAATTGTTTAAATTAAGACATGTAATACATGTAAAGTAATTTGTTATTTCTTTCTTTTCAAATGAGATAACATTGTAAACTAGATTGTTTTCGTTGCAGTATCTATCCATTGGGCAATTGTTTTTACTCTGCAGTTTCTAATGTTATTTTAAATTGTTTAAATTAAGACATGTAATACGTGTAAAGTAATTTGTGATTTCATCCTTTTTAAATCAGATAACATTGTAAACTAGATTGTTTGCGTTGCAGTATCCATCTATTGGGCAGTTGTTTTTACTCTGCAGTTTCTAATGTTATTTCAATTTGTTTAAATTAAGACATGTAATACATGTAAAGTAATTTGTTATTTCAACCATTTGTAAATCAGATAACATTGTAAACTAGATTGTTTGCGTTGCAGTATCCATCCATTAGGCAGTGGTTTTTACTCTGCAGTTTCTAATGTTATTTCAAATTGTTTAAATTAAGACATGTAATACATGTAAAGTAATTTGTTATTTCATCCTTTTTAAATCAGATAACATTGTAAACTAGATTGTTTGCGTTGCAGTATCCATCTATTAGGCAGTGGTTTTTAATCTGCAGTTTCTAATGTTATTTCACATTGTTTAAATTAAGACATGTAATACATGTAAAGTAAGTTGTTATTTCATCCTTTTTAAATCAGATAACATTGTAAATTAGATTGTTTGCGTTGCAGTATCTATCCATTGGGCAGTTGTTTTTACTCTGCAGTTTCTAATGTTATTTCAAATTGTTTAAATTAAGACATGTAATACGTGTAAAGTAATTTGTGATTTCATCCTTTGTAAATCAGATAACATTGTAAACTAGATTGTTTGCGTTGCAGTATCCATCCATTAGGCAGTGGTTTTTACTCTGCAGTTTCTAATGTTATTTCAAATTGTTTAAATTAAGACATGTAATACATGTAAAGTAATTTGTTATTTCATCCTTTTTAAATCAGATAACATTGTAAATTAGATTGTTTGCGTTGCAGTATCTATCCATTGGGCAGTTGTTTTTACTCTGCAGTTTCTAATGTTATTTCAAATTGTTTAAATTAAGACATGTAATACGTGTAAAGTAATTTGTTATTTCAACCATTTGTAAATCAGATAACATTGTAAACTATATGGTTTGCGTTGCAGTATCTATCCATTGGGCAGTTGTTTTTACTCTGCAGTTTCTAATGTTATTTCAAATTGTTTAAATTAAGACATGTAATACGTGTAATGTAATTTGTTATTTCATCCTTTGTAAATTAGATAACATTGTAAACTAGATTGTTTGCGTTGCAGTATCCATCCATTAGGCAGTGGTTTTTACTCTGCAGTTTCTAATGTTATTTCAAATTGTTTAAATTAAGACATGTAATACATGTAAAGTAATTTGTTATTTCATCCTTTTTAAATCAGATAACATTGTAAATTAGATTGTTTGCGTTGCAGTATCCATCCATTGGGCAGTAGTTTTTACTCTGCAGTTTCTAATGTTATTTCAAATTGTTTAAATAAAGACATGTAATACGTGTAAAGTAATTTGTTATTTCAACCATTTGTAAATCAGATAACATTGTAAACTATATGGTTTGCGTTGCAGTATCTATCCATTGGGCAGTTGTTTTTACTCTGCAGTTTCTAATGTTATTTCAAATTGTTTAAATTAAGACATGTAATACGTGTAATGTAATTTGTTATTTCATCCTTTGTAAATTAGATAACATTGTAAACTAGATTGTTTGCGTTGCAGTATCCATCCATTGGGCAGTTGTTTTTCTCTGCAGTTTCAAATGTTATTTCAAATTGTTTAAATTAAGACATGTAATATGTGTAAAGTAATTTGTTATTTCATCCTTTGTGAATTAGATAACATTGTAAACTAGATTGTTTGCGTTGCAGTATCCATCCATTGGGCAATTGTGTTTACTCTGCAGTTTCTAATGTTATTTCAAATTGTGTAAATTAAGACATGTAATACGTGTAAAGTAATTTGTTATTTCATCCTTTGTAAATTAGATAACATTGTAAACTAGATTGTTTGCGTTGCAGTATCCATCTATTGGGCAGTTGTTTTTACTCTGCAGTTTCTAATGTTATTTCAAATTGTTTAAATTAAGACATGTAATACATGTAAAGTAATTTGTTATTTCAACCATTTGTAAATCAGATAACATTGTAAACTTGATTGTTAGCGTTGCAGTATCTATCCATTAGGCAGTTGTTTTTACTCTGCAGTTTCTAATGTTATTTGTAATTGTTTAAATTAAGACATGTAATACATGCAAAGTAATTTGTTATTTCTTTCTTTTCAAATGAGATAACATTGTAAACTAGATTGTTTGCGTTGCAGTATCCATCTATTGGGCAATTTTTTTACACTGCAGTTTCTAATGTTATTTTAAATTGTTTAAATTAAGACATGTAATACGTGTAAAGTAATTTGTGATTTCATCCTTTGTAAATCAGATAACATTATAAACTAGATTGTTTTCGTTGCAGTATCTATCCATTGGGCAATTGTTTTTACTCTGCAGTTTCTAATGTTATTTTAAATTGTTTAAATGAAGACATGTAATACATGTAAAGTAATTTGTTATTTCATCCTTTGTAAATTAGATAACATTCTAAACTAGAGGATTTTCGTTGCAGTATCCATCTATTGGGCAGTTGTTTTTACTCTGCAGTTTCTAATGTTATTTCAAATTGTTTAAATTAAGACATGTAATACATGTAAAGTAATTTGTTATTTCTTTCTTTTCAAATGAGATAACATTGTAAACTAGATTGTTTGCGTTGCAGTATCCATCCATTGGGCAGTTGTTTTTACTCTGCAGTTTCTAATGTTATTTAAAATTGTTTAAATTAAGACATGTAATACATGTAAAGTAATTTGTTTATTCATCCTTTGTAAATCAGATAACATTATAAACTATATGGTTTTCGTTGCAGTATCTATCCATTGGGCAATCGTTTTTACTCTGCAGTTTCTAATGTTATTTTAAATTGTTTAAATTAAGACATGTAATACGTGTAAAGTAATTTGTTATTTCATCCTTTGTAAATCAGATAACATTATAAACTAGATTGTTTTCGTTGCAGTATCTATCCATTGGGCAATTGTTTTTACTCTGCAGTTTCTAATGTTATTTTAAATTGTTTAAATTAAGACATGTAATACGTGTAAAGTAATTTGTGATTTCATCCTTTGTAAATCAGATAACATTATAAACTAGATTGTTTTCGTTGCAGTATCTATCCATTGGGCAATTGTTTTTACTCTGCAGTTTCTAATGTGATTTGAAATTGTTTAAATTAAGACATGTAATACATGTAAAGTAATTTGTTATTTCATCCTTTGTAAATTAGATAACATTCTAAACTAGAGGATTTTCGTTGCAGTATCCATCTATTGGGCAGTTGTTTTTACTCTGCAGTTTCTAATGTTATTTCAAATTGTTTAAATTAAGACATGTTATACGTGTAAAGTAATTTGTGATTTCATCGTTTGTAAATCAGATAACATTGTAAACTAGATTGTTTGCGTTGCAGTATCCATCTATTGGGCAGTTGTTTTTACTCTGCAGTTTCTAATGTTATTTCAAATTGTTTAAATTAAGACATGTAATACATGTAAAGTAATTTGTTATTTCTTTCTTTTCAAATGAGATAACATTGTAAACTAGATTGTTTTCGTTGCAGTATCTATCCATTGGGCAATTGTTTTTACTCTGCAGTTTCTAATGTTATTTTAAATTGTTTAAATTAAGACATGTAATACGTGTAAAGTAATTTGTGATTTCATCCTTTTTAAATCAGATAACATTGTAAACTAGATTGTTTGCGTTGCAGTATCCATCTATTGGGCAGTTGTTTTTACTCTGCAGTTTCTAATGTTATTTCAATTTGTTTAAATTAAGACATGTAATACATGTAAAGTAATTTGTTATTTCAACCATTTGTAAATCAGATAACATTGTAAACTAGATTGTTTGCGTTGCAGTATCCATCCATTAGGCAGTGGTTTTTACTCTGCAGTTTCTAATGTTATTTCAAATTGTTTAAATTAAGACATGTAATACATGTAAAGTAATTTGTTATTTCATCCTTTTTAAATCAGATAACATTGTAAACTAGATTGTTTGCGTTGCAGTATCCATCTATTAGGCAGTGGTTTTTAATCTGCAGTTTCTAATGTTATTTCACATTGTTTAAATTAAGACATGTAATACATGTAAAGTAAGTTGTTATTTCATCCTTTTTAAATCAGATAACATTGTAAATTAGATTGTTTGCGTTGCAGTATCTATCCATTGGGCAGTTGTTTTTACTCTGCAGTTTCTAATGTTATTTCAAATTGTTTAAATTAAGACATGTAATACGTGTAAAGTAATTTGTGATTTCATCCTTTGTAAATCAGATAACATTGTAAACTAGATTGTTTGCGTTGCAGTATCCATCCATTAGGCAGTGGTTTTTACTCTGCAGTTTCTAATGTTATTTCAAATTGTTTAAATTAAGACATGTAATACATGTAAAGTAATTTGTTATTTCATCCTTTTTAAATCAGATAACATTGTAAATTAGATTGTTTGCGTTGCAGTATCTATCCATTGGGCAGTTGTTTTTACTCTGCAGTTTCTAATGTTATTTCAAATTGTTTAAATTAAGACATGTAATACGTGTAAAGTAATTTGTTATTTCAACCATTTGTAAATCAGATAACATTGTAAACTATATGGTTTGCGTTGCAGTATCTATCCATTGGGCAGTTGTTTTTACTCTGCAGTTTCTAATGTTATTTCAAATTGTTTAAATTAAGACATGTAATACGTGTAATGTAATTTGTTATTTCATCCTTTGTAAATTAGATAACATTGTAAACTAGATTGTTTGCGTTGCAGTATCCATCCATTGGGCAGTTGTTTTTACTCTGCAGTTTCTAATGTTATTTGAAATTGTTTAAATTAAGACATGTAATACGTGTAAAGTAATTTGTTATTTCATCCTTTGTAAATTAGATGACATTGTAAACTAGATTGTTTGCGTTGCAGTATCCATCCATTGGGCAATTGTGTTTACTCTGCAGTTTCTAATGTTATTTCAAATTGTGTAAATGAAGACATGTAATACGTGTAAAGTAATTTGTGATTTCATCCTTTTTAAATCAGATAACATTGTAAACTAGATTGTTTGCGTTGCAGTATCTATCCATTGGGCAGTTGTTTTTACTCTGCAGTTTCTAATGTTATTTGAAATTGTTTAAATTAAGACATGTAATACGTGTAAAGTAATTTGTGATTTCATCCTTTGTAAATCAGATAACATTGTAAACTAGATTGTTTTCGTTGCAGTATCTATCCATTGGGCAATTGTTTTTACTCTGCAGTTTCTAATGTTATTTGAAATTGTTTAAATTAAGACATGTAATACATGTAAAGTAATTTGTTATTTCATCCTTTGTAAATTAGATAACATTCTAAACTAGATTGTTTTCGTTGCAGTATCCATCCATTGGGCAATTGTTTTTACTCTGCAGTTTCTAATGTTATTTGAAATTGTTTAAATTAAGACATGTAATACATGTAAAGTAATTTGTTATTTCTTTCTTTTCAAATGAGATAACATTGTAAACTAGATTGTTAGCGTTGCAGTATCCATCTATTGGGCAGTTGTTTTTACTCTGCAGTTTCTAATGTTATTTCAATTTGTTTAAATTAAGACATGTAATACATGTAAAGTAATTTGTTATTTCAACCATTTGTAAATCAGATAACATTGTAAACTAGATTGTTTGCGTTGCAGTATCTATCCATTGGGCAGTTGTTTTTACTCTGCAGTTTCTAATGTTATTATAAATTGTTTAAATTAGGACATGTAATACTTGTAAAGTAAATTGTTATTTTAACCATTTGTAAATCAGATAACATTGTAAACTATATGGTTTGCGTTGCAGTATCTATCCATTGGGCAGTTGTTTTTACTCTGCAGTTTCTAATGTTATTTCAAATTGTTTAAATTAGGACATGTAATACGTGTAAATTAATTTGTTATTTCAACCATTTGTAAATCAGATAACATTGTAAACTTGATTGTTAGCGTTGCAGTATCTATCCATTGGGCAGTTGTTTTTACTCTGCAGTTTCTAATGTTATTTCAAATTGTTTAAATTAAGACATGTTATACGTGTAAAGTAATTTGTTATTTCATCGTTTGTAAATCAGATAACATTGTAAACTAGATTGTTTGCGTTGCAGTATCTATCTATTGGGCAGTTGTTTTTACTCTGCAGTTTCTAATGTTATTTCAATTTGTTTAAATTAAGACATGTAATACATGTAAAGTAATTTGTTATTTCAACCATTTGTAAATCAGATAACATTGTAAACTAGATTGTTTGCGTTGCAGTATCTATCCATTGGGCAGTTGTTTTTACTCTGCAGTTTCTAATGTTATTTCAAATTGTTTAAATTAAGACATGTAATACGTGTAAAGTAATTTGTTATTTCATCCTTTTTAAATCAGATAACATTGTAAATTAGATTGTTTGCGTTGCAGTATCCATCCATTGGGCAGTTGTTTTTACTCTGCAGTTTCTAATGTTATTTCAAATTGTTTAAATAAAGACATGTAATACGTGTAAAGTAATTTGTTATTTCAACCATTTGTAAATCAGATAACATTGTAAACTATATGGTTTGCGTTGCAGTATCTATCCATTGGGCAGTTGTTTTTACTCTGCAGTTTCGAATGTTATTTCAAATTGTTTAAATTAAGACATGTAATACGTGTAATGTAATTTGTTATTTCATCCTTTGTAAATTAGATAACATTGTAAACTAGATTGTTTGCGTTGCAGTATCCATCCATTGGGCAGTTGTTTTTCTCTGCAGTTTCAAATGTTATTTCAAATTGTTTAAATTAAGACATGTAATATGTGTAAAGTAATTTGTTATTTCATCCTTTGTAAATTAGATAACATTGTAAACTAGATTGTTTGCGTTGCAGTATCCATCCATTGGGCAGTTGTTTTTACTCTGCAGTTTCTTATGTTATTATAAATTGTTTAAATTAGGACATGTAATACGTGTAAAGTAATTTGTTATTTCATCCTTTGTAAATTAGATAACATTGTAAACTAGATTGTTTGCGTTGCAGTATCCATCCATTGGGCAATTGTGTTTACTCTGCAGTTTCTAATGTTATTTCAAATTGTGTAAATTAAGACATGTAATACGTGTAAAGTAATTTGTTATTTCATCCTTTGTAAATTAGATAACATTGTAAACTAGATTGTTTGCGTTGCAGTATCCATCTATTGGGCAGTTGTTTTTACTCTGCAGTTTCTAATGTTATTTCAAATTGTTTAAATTAAGACATGTAATACATGTAAAGTAATTTGTTATTTCAACCATTTGTAAATCAGATAACATTGTAAACTAGATTGTTTGCGTTGCAGTATCCATCTATTGGGCAATTTTTTTACACTGCAGTTTCTAGTGTTATTTTAAATTGTTTAAATTAAGACATGTAATACGTGTAAAGTAATTTGTGATTTCATCGTTTGTAAATCAGATAACATTGTAAACTAGATTGTAGTCGTTGCAGTATCCATCTATTGGGCAGTTGTTTTTACTCTGCAGTTTCTAATGTTATTTCAAATTGTTTAAATTAAGACATGTTATACGTGTAAAGTAATTTGTTATTTCAACCATTTGTAAATCAGATAACATTGTAAACTAGATTGTTTGCGTTGCAGTATCTATCCATTGGGCAGTTGTTTTTACTCTGCAGTTTCTAATGTTATTTCAAATTGTTTAAATTAAGACATGTAATACGTGTAAAGTAATTTGTTATTTCATCCTTTTTAAATCAGATAACATTGTAAATTAGATTGTTTGCGTTGCAGTATCCATCCATTGGGCAGTTGTTTTTACTCTGCAGTTTCTAATGTTATTTCAAATTGTTTAAATAAAGACATGTAATACATGTAAAGTAATTTGTTATTTCAACCATTTGTAAATCAGATAACATTGTAAACTAGATTGTTTGCGTTGCAGTATCTATCCATTGGGCAGTTGTTTTTACTCTGCAGTTTCTAATGTTATTTCAAATTGTTTAAATTAAGACATGTAATACGTGTAAAGTAATTTGTTATTTCATCCTTTTTAAATCAGATAACATTGTAAATTAGATTGTTTGCGTTGCAGTATCCATCCATTGGGCAGTTGTTTTTACTCTGCAGTTTCGAATGTTATTTCAAATTGTTTAAATTAAGACATGTAATACGTGTAATGTAATTTGTTATTTCATCCTTTGTAAATTAGATAACATTGTAAACTAGATTGTTTGCGTTGCAGTATCCATCCATTGGGCAGTTGTTTTTCTCTGCAGTTTAAAATGTTATTTCAAATTGTTTAAATTAAGACATGTAATATGTGTAAAGTAATTTGTTATTTCATCCTTTGTAAATTAGATAACATTGTAAACTAGATTGTTTGCGTTGCAGTATCCATCCATTGGGCAGTTGTTTTTACTCTGCAGTTTCTTATGTTATTATAAATTGTTTAAATTAGGACATGTAATACGTGTAAAGTAATTTGTTATTTCATCCTTTGTAAATTAGATAACATTGTAAACTAGATTGTTTGCGTTGCAGTATCCATCCATTGGGCAATTGTGTTTACTCTGCAGTTTCTAATGTTATTTCAAATTGTGTAAATTAAGACATGTAATACGTGTAAAGTAATTTGTTATTTCATCCTTTGTAAATTAGATAACATTGTAAACTAGATTGTTTGCGTTGCAGTATCCATCTATTGGGCAGTTGTTTTTACTCTGCAGTTTCTAATGTTATTTCAAATTGTTTAAATTAAGACATGTAATACATGTAAAGTAATTTGTTATTTCAACCATTTGTAAATCAGATAACATTGTAAACTTGATTGTTAGCGTTGCAGTATCTATCCATTAGGCAGTTGTTTTTACTCTGCAGTTTCTAATGTTATTTGTAATTGTTTAAATTAAGACATGTAATACATGCAAAGTAATTTGTTATTTCTTTCTTTTCAAATGAGATAACATTGTAAACTAGATTGTTTGCGTTGCAGTATCCATCCATTGGGCAATTTTTTTACACTGCAGTTTCTAATGTTATTTGTAATTGTTTAAATTAAGACATGTAATACATGCAAAGTAATTTGTTATTTCTTTCTTTTCAAATGAGATAACATTGTAAACTAGATTGTTTGCGTTGCAGTATCCATCTATTGGGCAATTTTTTTACACTGCAGTTTCTAATGTTATTTTAAATTGTTTAAATTAAGACATGTAATACGTGTAAAGTAATTTGTGATTTCATCGTTTGTAAATCAGATAACATTGTAAACTAGATTGTAGTCGTTGCAGTATCCATCTATTGGGCAGTTGTTTTTACTCTGCAGTTTCTAATGTTATTTCAATTTGTTTAAATTAAGACATGTAATACATGTAAAGTAATTTGTTATTTCAACCATTTGTAAATCAGATAACATTGTAAACTAGATTGTTTGCGTTGCAGTATCCATCCATTAGGCAGTGGTTTTTACTCTGCAATTTCTAATGTTATTTCAAATTGTTTAAATTAAGACATGTAATACATGTAAAGTAATTTGTTATTTCATCCTTTTTAAATCAGATAACATTGTAAACTAGATTGTTTGCGTTGCAGTATCCATCCATTAGGCAGTGGTTTTTAATCTGCAGTTTCTAATGTTATTTCAAATTGTTTAAATTAAGACATGTAATACATGTAAAGTAATTTGTTATTTCATCCTTTTTAAATCAGATAACATTGTAAATTAGATTGTTTGCGTTGCAGTATCCATCCATTGGGCAGTTGTTTTTACTCTGCAGTTTCTAATGTTATTTCAAATTGTTTAAATTAAGACATGTAATACGTGTAAAGTAATTTGTTATTTCATCCTTTTTAAATCAGATAACATTGTAAATTAGATTGTTTGCGTTGCAGTATCCATCCATTGGGCAGTTGTTTTTACTCTGCAGTTTCTAATGTTATTTCAAATTGTTTAAATAAAGACATGTAATACGTGTAAAGTAATTTGTTATTTCAACCATTTGTAAATCAGATAACATTGTAAACTATATGGTTTGCGTTGCAGTATCTATCCATTGGGCAGTTGTTTTTACTCTGCAGTTTCGAATGTTATGTCAAATTGTTTAAATTAAGACATGTAATACGTGTAATGTAATTTGTTATTTCATCCTTTGTAAATTAGATAACATTGTAAACTAGATTGTTTGCGTTGCAGTATCCATCCATTGGGCAGTTGTTTTTCTCTGCAGTTTCAAATGTTATTTCAAATTGTTTAAATTAAGACATGTAATATGTGTAAAGTAATTTGTTATTTCATCCTTTGTAAATTAGATAACATTGTAAACTAGATTGTTTGCGTTGCAGTATCCATCCATTGGGCAGTTGTTTTTACTCTGCAGTTTCTTATGTTATTATAAATTGTTTAAATTAGGACATGTAATACGTGTAAAGTAATTTGTTATTTCATCCTTTGTAAATTAGATAACATTGTAAACTAGATTGTTTGCGTTGCAGTATCCATCCATTGGGCAATTGTGTTTACTCTGCAGTTTCTAATGTTATTTCAAATTGTGTAAATTAAGACATGTAATACGTGTAAAGTAATTTGTTATTTCATCCTTTGTAAATTAGATAACATTGTAAACTAGATTGTTTGCGTTGCAGTATCCATCTATTGGGCAGTTGTTTTTACTCTGCAGTTTCTAATGTTATTTCAAATTGTTTAAATTAAGACATGTAATACATGTAAAGTAATTTGTTATTTCAACCATTTGTAAATCAGATAACATTGTAAACTTGATTGTTAGCGTTGCAGTATCTATCCATTAGGCAGTTGTTTTTACTCTGCAGTTTCTAATGTTATTTGTAATTGTTTAAATTAAGACATGTAATACATGCAAAGTAATTTGTTATTTCTTTCTTTTCAAATGAGATAACATTGTAAACTAGATTGTTTGCGTTGCAGTATCCATCCATTGGGCAGTTGTTTTACACTGCAGTTTCTAATGTTATTTGTAATTGTTTAAATTAAGACATGTAATACATGCAAAGTAATTTGTTATTTCTTTCTTTTCAAATGAGATAACATTGTAAACTAGATTGTTTGCGTTGCAGTATCCATCTATTGGGCAATTTTTTTACACTGCAGTTTCTAATGTTATTTTAAATTGTTTAAATTAAGACATGTAATACGTGTAAAGTAATTTGTGATTTCATCGTTTGTAAATCAGATAACATTGTAAACTAGATTGTAGTCGTTGCAGTATCCATCTATTGGGCAGTTGTTTTTACTCTGCAGTTTCTAATGTTATTTCAAATTGTTTAAATTAAGACATGTTATACGTGTAAAGTAATTTGTTATTTCATCGTTTGTAAATCAGATAACATTGTAAACTAGATTGTTTGCGTTGCAGTATCCATCTATTGGGCAGTTGTTTTTACTCTGCAGTTTCTAATGTTATTTCAATTTGTTTAAATTAAGACATGTAATACATGTAAAGTAATTTGTTATTTCAACCATTTGTAAATCAGATAACATTGTAAACTAGATTGTTTGCGTTGCAGTATCTATCCATTGGGCAGTTGTTTTTACTCTGCAGTTTCTAATGTTATTTCAAATTGTTTAAATTAAGACATGTAATACGTGTAAAGTAATTTGTTATTTCATCCTTTTTAAATCAGATAACATTGTAAATTAGATTGTTTGCGTTGCAGTATCCATCCATTGGGCAGTTGTTTTTACTCTGCAGTTTCTAATGTTATTTCAAATTGTTTAAATAAAGACATGTAATACGTGTAAAGTAATTTGTTATTTCAACCATTTGTAAATCAGATAACATTGTAAACTATATGGTTTGCGTTGCAGTATCTATCCATTGGGCAGTTGTTTTTACTCTGCAGTTTCGAATGTTATTTCAAATTGTTTAAATTAAGACATGTAATACGTGTAATGTAATTTGTTATTTCATCCTTTGTAAATTAGATAACATTGTAAACTAGATTGTTTGCGTTGCAGTATCCATCCATTGGGCAGTTGTTTTTCTCTGCAGTTTCAAATGTTATTTCAAATTGTTTAAATTAAGACATGTAATATGTGTAAAGTAATTTGTTATTTCATCCTTTGTAAATTAGATAACATTGTAAACTTGATTGTTAGCGTTGCAGTATCTATCCATTAGGCAGTTGTTTTTACTCTGCAGTTTCTAATGTTATTTGTAATTGTTTAAATTAAGACATGTAATACATGCAAAGTAATTTGTTATTTCTTTCTTTTCAAATGAGATAACATTGTAAACTAGATTGTTTGCGTTGCAGTATCCATCCATTGGGCAATTTTTTTACACTGCAGTTTCTAATGTTATTTGTAATTGTTTAAATTAAGACATGTAATACATGCAAAGTAATTTGTTATTTCTTTCTTTTCAAATGAGATAACATTGTAAACTAGATTGTTTGCGTTGCAGTATCCATCTATTGGGCAGTTGTTTTTACTCTGCAGTTTCTAATGTTATTTCAAATTGTTTAAATTAAGACATGTAATACATGTAAAGTAATTTGTTATTTCAACCATTTGTAAATCAGATAACATTGTAAACTTGATTGTTAGCGTTGCAGTATCTATCCATTAGGCAGTTGTTTTTACTCTGCAGTTTCTAATGTTATTTGTAATTGTTTAAATTAAGACATGTAATACATGCAAAGTAATTTGTTATTTCTTTCTTTTCAAATGAGATAACATTGTAAACTAGATTGTTTGCGTTGCAGTATCCATCCATTGGGCAATTTTTTTACACTGCAGTTTCTAATGTTATTTGTAATTGTTTAAATTAAGACATGTAATACATGCAAAGTAATTTGTTATTTCTTTCTTTTCAAATGAGATAACATTGTAAACTAGATTGTTTGCGTTGCAGTATCCATCTATTGGGCAATTTTTTTACACTGCAGTTTCTAATGTTATTTTAAATTGTTTAAATTAAGACATGTAATACGTGTAAAGTAATTTGTGATTTCATCGTTTGTAAATCAGATAACATTGTAAACTAGATTGTAGTCGTTGCAGTATCCATCTATTGGGCAGTTGTTTTTACTCTGCAGTTTCTAATGTTATTTCAATTTGTTTAAATTAAGACATGTAATACATGTAAAGTAATTTGTTATTTCAACCATTTGTAAATCAGATAACATTGTAAACTCGATTGTTTGCGTTGCAGTATCCATCCATTAGGCAGTGGTTTTTACTCTGCAATTTCTAATGTTATTTCAAATTGTTTAAATTAAGACATGTAATACATGTAAAGTAATTTGTTATTTCATCCTTTTTAAATCAGATAACATTGTAAATTAGATTGTTTGCGTTGCAGTATCTATCCATTGGGCAGTTGTTTTTACTCTGCAGTTTCTAATGTTATTTCAAATTGTTTAAATTAAGACATGTAATACGTGTAAAGTAATTTGTTATTTCAACCATTTGTAAATCAGATAACATTGTAAACTAGATTGTTTGCGTTGCAGTATCCATCCATTGGGCAGTTGTTTTTCTCTGCAGTTTCAAATCTTATTTCTAATGGTTTAAATTAAGACATGTAATATGTGTAAAGTAATTTGTTATTTCATCCTTTGTAAATTAGATGACATTGTAAACTAGATTGTTTGCGTTGCAGTATCACTCCATTGGGCAGTGGTTTTTACTCTGCAGTTTCTAATGTTATTTCAAATTGTTTAAATTAAGACATGTAATACATGTAAAGTAATTTGTTATTTCATCCTTTTTAAATCAGATAACATTGTAAATTAGATTGTTTGCGTTGCAGTATCTATCCATTGGGCAGTTGTTTTTACTCTGCAGTTTCTAATGTTATTTCAAATTGTTTAAATTAAGACATGTAATACGTGTAAAGTAATTTGTGATTTCATCCTTTGTAAATCAGATAACATTGTAAACTAGATTGTTTGCGTTGCAGTATCCATCCATTAGGCAGTGGTTTTTACTCTGCAGTTTCTAATGTTATTTCAAATTGTTTAAATTAAGACATGTAATACATGTAAAGTAATTTGTTATTTCATCCTTTTTAAATCAGATAACATTGTAAATTAGATTGTTTGCGTTGCAGTATCTATCCATTGGGCAGTTGTTTTTACTCTGCAGTTTCTAATGTTATTTCAAATTGTTTAAATTAAGACATGTAATACGTGTAAAGTAATTTGTTATTTCAACCATTTGTAAATCAGATAACATTGTAAACTAGATTGTTTGCGTTGCAGTATCCATCCATTGGGCAGTTGTTTTTCTCTGCAGTTTCAAATCTTATTTCTAATGGTTTAAATTAAGACATGTAATATGTGTAAAGTAATTTGTTATTTCATCCTTTGTAAATTAGATGACATTGTAAACTAGATTGTTTGCGTTGCAGTATCACTCCATTGGGCAGTTGTTTTTACTCTGCAGTTTCTTATGTTATTATAAATTGTTTAAATTAGGACATGTAATACGTGTAAAGTAATTTGTTATTTCATCCTTTGTAAATTAGATAACATTGTAAACTAGATTGTTTGCGTTGCAGTATCCATCCATTGGGCAGTTGTTTTTCTCTGCAGTTTCAAATGTTATTTCAAATTGTTTAAATTAAGACATGTAATACGTGTAAAGTAATTTGTTATTTCATCCTTTATAAATCAGATAACATTGTAAACTATATGGTTTGCGTTGTAGTATCAATCCATTGGGCAGTTGTTTTTACTCTGCAGTTTCTAATGTTATTATAAACTGTAAATTAGGACATGTAATACGTGTAAAGTAATTTGTTATTTCATCCTTTGTAAATTAGATAACATTGTAAACTAGATTTTTTGCGTTGCAGTATCCATCCATTAGGCAGTTGTTTTTACTCTGCAGTTTCTGCATTTATTATAAATTGTGTAAATTAGGACATGTAATACGTGTAAAGTAATTTGTTATTTCATCCTTTTTAAATCAGATAACATTGTAAACTAGATTGTTTGCGTTGCAGTATCCATCCATTGGGCAGTTTTTATTACTCTGCCGTTTCTGATGGTATTTTAAATTGTTTAAATAAAAACATGTAATACGTGTAAAGTAATTTGTTATTTCATCCTTTTTAAATCAGATTACATTGTAAATTAGATTGTTTGCGTTGCAGTATCCATCCATTGGGCAATTGTTTTTACTCTGCAGTTTCTAATGTTATTTCAAATTGTTTTACTTTAGACATGTAATACGTGTAAAGTTATTTGTTATATTATCCTTTGTAAATCAGATAACATTGTAAACTAGAATGTTTGCGTTTTAGTATCTATCTATTGGGCAATTGTTTTTACCCTGCAGTTTCTAATGTTATTTCAAATTGTTTGAATTAAGACATGTAATACATGCAAAGTAATTTGTTATTTCTTTCTTTTCAAATGAGATAACATTGTAAACTAGATTGTTTGCGTTGCAGTATCCATCCATTGGGCAATTTTTTTACACTGCAGTTTCTAATGTTATTTCAAATTGTTTAAATTAAGACATGTAATACATGCAAAGTAATTTGTTATTTCTTTCTTTTCAAATGAGATAACATTGTAAACTAGATTGTTTGCGTTGCAGTATCCATCTATTGGGCAATTTTTTTACACTGCAGTTTCTAATGTTATTTTAAATTGTTTAAATTAAGACATGTAATACGTGTAAAGTAATTTGTGATTTCATCGTTTGTAAATCAGATAACATTGTAAACTAGATTGTAGTCGTTGCAGTATCCATCTATTGGGCAGTTGTTTTTACTCTGCAGTTTCTAATGTTATTTCAATTTGTTTAAATTAAGACATGTAATACATGTAAAGTAATTTGTTATTTCAACCATTTGTAAATCAGATAACATTGTAAACTAGATTGTTTGCGTTGCAGTATCCATCCATTAGGCAGTGGTTTTTACTCTGCAATTTCTAATGTTATTTCAAATTGTTTAAATTAAGACATGTAATACATGTAAAGTAATTTGTTATTTCATCCTTTTTAAATCAGATAACATTGTAAACTAGATTGTTTGCGTTGCAGTATCCATCCATTAGGCAGTGGTTTTTAATCTGCAGTTTCTAATGTTATTTCAAATTGTTTAAATTAAGACATGTAATACATGTAAAGTAATTTGTTATTTCATCCTTTTTAAATCAGATAACATTGTAAATTAGATTGTTTGCGTTGCAGTATCTATCCATTGGGCAGTTGTTTTTACTCTGCAGTTTCTAATGTTATTTTAAATTGTTTAAATTAAGACATGTAATACATGTAAAGTAATTTGTTATTTCATCCTTTTTAAATCAGATAACATTGTAAACTAGATTGTTTGCGTTGCAGTATCCATCCATTGGGCAGTTGTTTTTACTCTGCAGTTTCTAATGTTATTTCAAATTGTTTAAATTAAGACATGTAATACGTGTAAAGTAATTTGTTATTTCAACCATTTGTAAATCAGATAACATTGTAAACTAGATTGTTTGCGTTGCAGTATCTATCCATTGGGCAGTTGTTTTTACTCTGCAGTTTCTAATGTTATTTCAAATTGTTTAAATTAAGACATGTAATACGTGTAAAGTAATTTGTTATTTCATCCTTTGTAAATTAGATAACATTGTAAACTAGATTGTTTGCGTTGCAGTATCCATCTATTGGGCAGTTGTTTTTACTCTGCAGTTTCTAATGTTATTTTAAATTGTTTAAATTAAGACATGTAATACATGTAAAGTAATTTGTTATTTCATCCTTTTTAAATCAGATAACATTGTAAACTAGATTGTTTGCGTTGCAGTATCTATCCATTGGGCAGTTGTTTTTACTCTGCAGTTTCTAATGTTATTTTAAATTGTTTAAATTAAGACATGTAATACATGTAAAGTAATTTGTTATTTCATCCTTTTTAAATCAGATAACATTGTAAACTAGATTGTTTGCGTTGCAGTATCTATCCATTGGGCAGTTGTTTTTCTCCGCAGTTTCAAATCTTATTTCTAATTGTTTAAATTAAGACATGGTATACGTGTAAAGTAATTTGTTATTTCATCCTTTGTAAATTAGATAACATTGTAAACTAGATTGTTTGCGTTGCAGTATCCATCTATTGGGCAGTTGTTTTTACTCTGCAGTTTCTAATGTTATTTTAAATTGTTTAAATTAAGACATGTAATACATGTAAAGTAATTTGTTATTTCATCCTTTTTAAATCAGATAACATTGTAAACTAGATTGTTTGCGTTGCAGTATCTATCCATTGGGCAGTTGTTTTTACTCTGCAGTTTCTAATGTTATTTTAAATTGTTTAAATTAAGACATGTAATACATGTAAAGTAATTTGTTATTTCATCCTTTTTAAATCAGATAACATTGTTAACTAGATTGTTTGCGTTGCAGTATCCATCCATTGGGCAGTTGTTTTTACTCTGCAGTTTCTAATGTTATTTCAAATTGTTTAAATTAAGACATGTAATACGTGTAAAGTAATTTGTTATTTCATCCTTTGTAAATTAGATAACATTGTAAACTAGATTGTTTGCGTTGCAGTATCCATCTATTGGGCAGTTGTTTTTACTCTGCAGTTTCTAATGTTATTTTAAATTGTTTAAATTAAGACATGTAATACATGTAAAGTAATTTGTTATTTCATCCTTTTTAAATCAGATAACATTGTAAACTAGATTGTTTGCGTTGCAGTATCTATCCATTGGGCAGTTGTTTTTACTCTGCAGTTTCTAATGTTATTTTAAATTGTTTAAATTAAGACATGTAATACATGTAAAGTAATTTGTTATTTCATCCTTTTTAAATCAGATAACATTGTAAACTAGATTGTTTGCGTTGCAGTATCCATCCATTGGGCAGTTGTTTTTACTCTGCAGTTTCTAATGTTATTTCAAATTGTTTAAATTAAGACATGTAATACGTGTAAAGTAATTTGTTATTTCAACCATTTGTAAATCAGATAACATTGTAAACTAGATTGTTTGCGTTGCAGTATCTATCCATTGGGCAGTTGTTTTTCTCTGCAGTTTCAAATCTTATTTCTAATTGTTTAAATTAAGACATGTAATACGTGTAAAGTAATTTGTTATTTCAACCATTTGTAAATCAGATAACATTGTAAACTAGATTGTTTGCGTTGCAGTATCCATCCATTGGGCAGTTGTTTTTCTCTGCAGTTTCAAATCTTATTTCTAATTGTTTAAATTAAGACATGTAATACGTGTAAAGTAATTTGTTATTTCAACCATTTGTAAATTAGATAACATTGTAAACTAGATTGTTTGCGTTGCAGTATCCATCCATTGGGCAGTTGTTTTTCTCTGCAGTTTCAAATCTTATTTCTAATTGTTTAAATTAAGACATGTAATACGTGTAAAGTAATTTGTTATTTCAACCATTTGTAAATTAGATAACATTGTAAACTAGATTGTTTGCGTTGCAGTATCCATCCATTGGGCAGTTGTTTTTCTCTGCAGTTTCAAATCTTATTTCTAATTGTTTAAATTAAGACATGTAATACGTGTAAAGTAATTTGTTATTTCAACCATTTGTAAATCAGATAACATTGTAAACTAGATTGTTTGCGTTGCAGTATCCATCCATTGGGCAGTTGTTTTTCTCTGCAGTTTCAAATCTTATTTCTAATTGTTTAAATTAAGACATGTAATACGTGTAAAGTAATTTGTTATTTCAACCATTTGTAAATTAGATAACATTGTAAACTAGATTGTTTGCGTTGCAGTATCCATCCATTGGGCAGTTGTTTTTCTCTGCAGTTTCAAATCTTATTTCTAATTGTTTAAATTAAGACATGTAATACGTGTAAAGTAATTTGTTATTTCAACCATTTGTAAATTAGATAACATTGTAAACTAGATTGTTTGCGTTGCAGTATCCATCCATTGGGCAGTTGTTTTTCTCTGCAGTTTCAAATCTTATTTCTAATTGTTTAAATTAAGACATGTAATACGTGTAAAGTAATTTGTTATTTCAACCATTTGTAAATTAGATAACATTGTAAACTAGATTGTTTGCGTTGCAGTATCCATCCATTGGGCAGTTGTTTTTCTCTGCAGTTTCAAATCTTATTTCTAATTGTTTAAATTAAGACATGTAATACGTGTAAAGTAATTTGTTATTTCAACCATTTGTAAATTAGATAACATTGTAAACTAGATTGTTTGCGTTGCAGTATCCATCCATTGGGCAGTTGTTTTTCTCTGCAGTTTCAAATCTTATTTCTAATTGTTTAAATTAAGACATGTAATACGTGTAAAGTAATTTGTTATTTCAACCATTTGTAAATTAGATAACATTGTAAACTAGATTGTTTGCGTTGCAGTATCCATCCATTGGGCAGTTGTTTTTCTCTGCAGTTTCAAATCTTATTTCTAATTGTTTAAATTAAGACATGTAATACGTGTAAAGTAATTTGTTATTTCAACCATTTGTAAATTAGATAACATTGTAAACTAGATTGTTTGCGTTGCAGTATCCATCCATTGGGCAGTTGTTTTTCTCTGCAGTTTCAAATCTTATTTCTAATTGTTTAAATTAAGACATGTAATACGTGTAAAGTAATTTGTTATTTCATCCTTTGTAAATTAGATAACATTGTAAACTAGATTGTTTGCGTTGCAGTATCCATCCATTGGGCAGTTGTTTTTCTCTGCAGTTTCAAATCTTATTTCTAATTGTTTAAATTAAGACATGTAATACGTGTAAAGTAATTTGTTATTTCATCCTTTGTAAATTAGATAACATTGTAAACTAGATTGTTTGCGTTGCAGTATCCATCCATTGGGCAGTTGTTTTTCTCTGCAGTTTCAAATCTTATTTCTAATTGTTTAAATTAAGACATGTAATACGTGTAAAGTAATTTGTTATTTCAACCATTTGTAAATCAGATAACATTGTAAACTAGATTGTTTGCGTTGCAGTATCCATCCATTGGGCAGTTGTTTTTCTCTGCAGTTTCAAATCTTATTTCTAATTGTTTAAATTAAGACATGTAATACGTGTAAAGTAATTTGTTATTTCAACCATTTGTAAATCAGATAACATTGTAAACTAGATTGTTTGCGTTGCAGTATCCATCCATTGGGCAGTTGTTTTTCTCTGCAGTTTCAAATCTTATTTCTAATTGTTTAAATTAAGACATGTAATACGTGTAAAGTAATTTGTTATTTCAACCATTTGTAAATTAGATAACATTGTAAACTAGATTGTTTGCGTTGCAGTATCCATCCATTGGGCAGTTGTTTTTCTCTGCAGTTTCAAATCTTATTTCTAATTGTTTAAATTAAGACATGTAATACGTGTAAAGTAATTTGTTATTTCAACCATTTGTAAATCAGATAACATTGTAAACTAGATTGTTTGCGTTGCAGTATCCATCCATTGGGCAGTTGTTTTTCTCTGCAGTTTCAAATCTTATTTCTAATTGTTTAAATTAAGACATGTAATACGTGTAAAGTAATTTGTTATTTCATCCTTTGTAAATTAGATAACATTGTAAACTAGATTGTTTGCGTTGCAGTATCCATCCATTGGGCAGTTGTTTTTCTCTGCAGTTTCAAATCTTATTTCTAATTGTTTAAATTAAGACATGTAATACGTGTAAAGTAATTTGTTATTTCATCCTTTGTAAATTAGATAACATTGTAAACTAGATTGTTTGCGTTGCAGTATCCATCCATTGGGCAGTTGTTTTTCTCTGCAGTTTCAAATCTTATTTCTAATTGTTTAAATTAAGACATGTAATACGTGTAAAGTAATTTGTTATTTCAACCATTTGTAAATCAGATAACATTGTAAACTAGATTGTTTGCGTTGCAGTATCTATCCATTGGGCAGTTGTTTTTCTCTGCAGTTTCAAATCTTATTTCTAATTGTTTAAATTAAGACATGTAATACGTGTAAAGTAATTTGTTATTTCATCCTTTGTAAATTAGATAACATTGTAAACTAGATTGTTTGCGTTGCAGTATCCATCCATTGGGCAGTTGTTTTTCTCTGCAGTTTCAAATCTTATTTCTAATTGTTTAAATTAAGACATGTAATACGTGTAAAGTAATTTGTTATTTCAACCATTTGTAAATCAGATAACATTGTAAACTAGATTGTTTGCGTTGCAGTATCTATCCATTGGGCAGTTGTTTTTCTCTGCAGTTTCAAATCTTATTTCTAATTGTTTAAATTAAGACATGTAATACGTGTAAAGTAATTTGTTATTTCATCCTTTGTAAATTAGATAACATTGTAAACTAGATTGTTTGCGTTGCAGTATCCATCCATTGGGCAGTTGTTTTTCTCTGCAGTTTCAAATGTTATTTCAAATTGTTTAAATTAAGACATGTAATACGTGTAAAGTAATTTGTTATTTCATCCTTTATAAATCAGATAACATTGTAAACTATATGGTTTGCGTTGTAGTATCAATCCATTGGGCAGTTGTTTTTACTCTGCAGTTTCTAATGTTATTATAAATTGTGTAAATTAGGACATGTAATACGTGTAAAGTAATTTGTTATTTCATCCTTTGTAAATTAGATAACATTGTAAACTAGATTTTTTGCGTTGCAGTATCCATCCATTAGGCAGTTGTTTTTACTCTGCAGTTTCTGCATTTATTATAAATTGTGTAAATTAGGACATGTAATACGTGTAAAGTAATTTGTTATTTCATCCTTTTTAAATCAGATAACATTGTAAACTAGATTGTTTGCGTTGCAGTATCCATCCATTGGGCAGTTTTTATTACTCTGCCGTTTCTGATGGTATTTTAAATTGTTTAAATAAAAACATGTAATACGTGTAAAGTAATTTGTTATTTCATCCTTTTTAAATCAGATTACATTGTAAACTAGATTGTTTGCGTTGCAGTATCCATCCATTGGGCAATTGTTTTTACTCTGCAGTTTCTAATGTTATTTCAAATTGTTTTACTTTAGACATGTAATACGTGTAAAGTTATTTGTTATATTATCCTTTGTAAATCAGATAACATTGTAAACTAGAATGTTTGCGTTTTAGTATCTATCTATTGGGCAATTGTTTTTACCCTGCAGTTTCTTATGTTATTATAAATTGTTTAAATTAGGACATGTAATACGTGTAAAGTAATTTGTTATTTCATACTTTGTAAATCAGATAACATTGTAAACTAGATTTATTGCGTTGCAGTTTCCATCCATTGGGCAGTTGTTTTTACTCTGCAGTTTCTAATGTTATTTCAAATTGTTTGAATTAGGACATATAATACTTGTAAAGTAATTTGTTATTTCATCCTTTGTAAATTAGATAACATTGTAAACTAGATTGTTTGCGTTGCAGTATCCATCCATTGGGCAGTTGTTTTTACTCTGCAGTTTCTAATATTATTTTAAATTGTTTGAATTAGGACATGTAATACTTGTAAAGTAATTTGTTATTTCATCCTTTGTAAATTAGATAACATTGTAAACTAGATTGTTTGCATTGCAGTATCCATCCATTGGGCAGTTGTTTTTTCTGCAGTTTCTAATGTTATTTCAAATTGTTTGAATTAGGACATATAATACTTGTAAAGTAATTTGTTATTTCATCCTTTGTAAATCAGATAACATTGTAAACTAGATTTATTGCGTTGCAGTTTCCATCCATTGGGCAGTTGTTTTTACTCTGCAGTTTCTAATGTTATTTCAAATTGTTTGAATTAGGACATATAATACTTGTAAAGTTATTTGTTATTTCATCCTTTGTAAATCAGATAACATTGTAAACTAGATTTATTGCGTTGCAGTTTCCATCCATTGGGCAGTTGTTTTTACTCTGCAGTGTCTAATGTTATTTCAAATTGTTTGAATTAGGACATATAATACTTGTAAAGTAATTTGTTATTTCATCCTTTGTAAATCAGATAACATTGTAAACTAGATTTATTGCGTTGCAGTTTCCATCCATTGGGCAGTTGTTTTTACTCTGCAGTTTCTAATGTTATTTCAAATTGTTTGAATTAGGACATATAATACTTGTAAAGTAATTTGTTATTTCATACTTTGTAAATCAGATAACATTGTAAACTAGATTGTTTGCGTGGCAGTATCCATCCATTGGGCAATTGTTTTTACTCTGCAGTTTCTAATGTTATTTCAAATTGTTTAAATTAAGACATGTAATACGTGTAAAGTAATTTGTTATTTCATCCTTTGTAAATCAGATAACATTGTAAACTAGATTGTTTGCGTTGCAGTATCCATCCATTGGGCAATTGTGTTTACTCTGCAGTTTCTTATGTTATTTCAAATTGTTTAAATTAAGACATGTAATACATGTAAATTAATTTGTTTTTATAGATAATTTATAGGGAATGTACTGGATAGAAGCGGGAGTGAAAACAAGACAAGATTAAGGTAAAATTTTAAATAACACTCACACTCACTCACTATCTAGGTTTATCGTCTATTTTCACTCTGACAAGAGGTTCGATGCTGTCTGACTTCTTATACTAAGTCTCCAGTGATCACGATTGTAGGGATCGACTGTGTCTATTTGCCACAGTTTACGCTCTTGCCTGATGGTTTCTTTCTATGTCGTCTTATGTTAGGGCACTCGCTTTCTTTTGGCTATTCAATCTTATGTCTCTGCAAGTGCTGATGAGGGCTAAACACTCACTGCCATACAACATCATGCTTCTTACGCAGCTATCATAGACTTTACCCCTTTTAATAATTGTGATGGCTCTTTTCAAATAAGTTTTTACATTTTTTGTTTTATTTTTTGTTTTCTAGTTTAGTTACACTTATTTATTTACCTTTTAAATTATTTCTTTTATATTTTCTTCTTTTGTTTTCTTATTTTAAATTATAAATTGTTCTTCCTTTCAGTGTCAGCTGATAGTTGTATTCGTATAACATTTTGGAGAAATCCCTTCTTCAGATGTTTGTTCAGCTCTGATCTTATATCTTACAAATGGGGTCTGTGAGACCAGGTTCGCAGGGAAAATATTCTCTTGGATAAATATTTTTATGGATTTAGTATTTAGAGACTTATATTGATTTATTTTCTTTTGTTTTCCTTTTAGTATCATTATTATTTTAAGTTATTTTTTAATTTATTCATTAATTTTCTTCTTACAAATCTGTTTTTTTTCTTCTTGTAGATAATTCGAGAATCGTCAGAATTGAAGAACAGAATGAAAGCAGCTTTTGAAATGATGCTGGATTTTTATGGTATGGAACTCGTTGGTGATCAGTTTCAACTTGCAAATAACCATGTTGATAGGCTTCAAGAACTCAACCAATGGTAAGTTGGGTAACTGTTTTTTTTTTGGGGGGGGGGGCGGGGGCTTGAAAAACACTTGTCTTTAGGACCGAGAAATAAAGAGGGATAAATAAAGACCTAGCCAGAGATAAATTAGTTTGAAAGTGAATTACTTAAAGCTGTTTAACACATGCCAGCATATAAAATGAACAAATTGATGATGATGATGAGGAGGAGGAGGAGGTAAGTCTGAAACTGTCGATTCACTATATGGTAACAAAACGTTATTAGTGTTATGGCCTTGTTTTTTTTTTTCAATGTTCCAACCAACGTTAAACTGATGATGATGATGATGATGATGATGATGATGATGATGATGATGATGATGATGATGATGATGATGATGATGATGATGATGATGATGATTTTTTTATTTTTCTAGTCCTCCTTTCTCTCTTTCTTTTTCAGGGGAAACCATAATTTCCTTCGTATTTCAAGAATCCTGTTGGCCCTCAAAGAATGTGGGCATGACAATTTGATGCTACCATGGCTGAAGTTCCTGTTTGGTCTGATTTATCAGTCGGAATGTTTGAATGAGGCTCGATCAAGCTTTGAGAACCATTGGACTAATACACTCGATGCTGTGCACAGAATTGAACTGGAAACGTTTTTACAAAATGTCTGATCATTTCCACACAATAAATACATGCAGGGTTTTTATTATAACTTTTATTTTGTCGTTACATTCTGCACGACCGACACGACCACGAGTCAAACTGGTCAAACTGGTCAACTGATGAGAATCCTGAAATCTGAGGAAATAACATGAATTCTGTACAACTTAAAAGGCACATACATCGATTTCTTAGATTTTTATATTTAATTTTATTATTAAAAAAGAAAAAGTTGTTATTAAAAGCTGAAATGAGATAAGTGCGATAAATATGTCAACCTTTGCATGTTCCCATTTCAGTTGAATCTTTATCTTCGATCCAGACTTGTTTTAAGACAAACGATTAATTTTGTTAATACTTTTAAGCCAAATGCCTCACTAATTCCAGTGGCCTATTGTCGGGAAAAGGGTCATGCGGGCCGCTATCTTTCAAATCACAGTCTTTTAATTTTCTATATTTTTTATCTTTGCTTTGATCATCTTTGAGGTGCAGCGTTGTTTTTTTTAGATAATGATCCTCGGTAAGATTTAAAATTTTTCGTAACTTGTCTGCAATTTTTAACATTGGTTATATTTTCACTTATCGATGTGTGTATAAACCATTATATGCCTGTGTCGCCATCGGGAACACGGGTTCTTGCTTGTCTGTCGATACAATCACTCGGACGCCGATGTTTAGTTTTTAATAAAGGTTTATTAGAACGAGAAGAACAGTCACAGAAAACATCAGAGAAAAGAGTTACTTTTGTATGCGTAAGAGAGAGAGAGAGAACGAGAGAGAGAGACAGATAGATAGCCGGATAGCTCGTCTCGCTACTCCTAGTTACATTTTGACCCCACTCATCCCCACCCCATTGGGGACGTTGCCCTGGACATGTATTCCCTGTTTGAGGTATTACAAGACTAGAGATAATAGAGAAATCTCCATCCGGAAGTCACATGATTTCATTAACTTCCATTCTAGGGGTCACCCCTGACCCTTAAGGTGTCACTCAAGCTTTCCATTCAAAAACGGCCCTCGTTATGTGACATAATAAACTACCACGGACAATAACTCGATCCGAATAGATTAAGATTATTGGGTATCTTTTACTTTACTCCGCAGAGTAGTGAACGGGGTCAAAAAAACGAACGAGAAAGTGTTTAAAAACATAAATATGCAACAAGTAAAGGCGACCTACGTCGAGAATAGATATTTTCCTACGTAGCTATGACATTTGTTTGTATTTTTACGTAGTATACATGGGTTTTTATTAGATGTAAAAAAAAAATTCTTGTTTTTTTTTTGCACAAAAAGAAAATGGCGGCTGGTCATTATTCTCTTACATACCCCCCTACGATCGCCATCTTGGATTTGTGCGATGTTGGTGTGACGATTAATTTAATTTCTAATAAATAGCACTTCGAACGGATTAAAAATACAAACAAATGCCACAGGTAAGTTTGAAAATAACTTTTATCGCCTACAGTTACTTTTATTTGTTGTATATTTATTTTTTGAGCGTTTTTAGTCTGCTGAGTAAAGTAAAAGATACCCAGATTATTAGTCATTTAGTTTGATTGAATTATCATTCTTGGCAGTTTATTGTTTAAAATATTCGTTTGACTCATTCATTTTTCAAGTTACAAAAATTTTAAGTCTCAATGAAATCCATCATATGTTTTATATATTGTTTTGTTTATTCTTAGCATAAAAACCCTGCTTGTATTCCTTTCCAACTACATTGTATTGGCCTTTCTAACACCCTTCTATTATACATCTAACAATGAACATATATGGCAATATTGAATTATCTTACCTAGACGTCGCTATTCCGAATTCACAACAGCAAGCCGCCATCAATAGACTGCCTCTCCTGCACCAAACGATCATAATTAAAACAAAAAAAGTCACATGAAATCTTTTTCAAGTAAAATTTTATCATTAAAATTTATTACAATTTGCTGGAATAATTTATTAAATAAAAATTAAATATCAATTAAAAGTGGAATTTTTACTTGATTACTTTGAAAATCATCAAATCATTCGAATTAAAAACATATATTTTTAGTGTCCAATCATTTATATCAGTTTCAAACGGTATAAATTAAACTTAAAACGTCGTTTGTGATCGTTTAATACAAGAAAAACAGTCCACTTATGGCGGCCCATGGCCACGAATTTGGAATAGCGCCATCTAGCTAAGATAATTCAATATCGCCACATATATATATATATATTTGTGTTTTTAACTAATTCTTGTAAAATTGATGAAAAATAAACATTCTTTTTTCGATATAACAAATAAAGTTGTCTGTATTTCTTTCCGTTTTGCTGATTTTTATACATTCCTTCTAAATCACCGATCTCAAGTCGTATAGAAATTGGGAAAAAGAGTCCTTTGATGATTCTCAGGAACTAGGGGTTGAAGTGAATTTGTAGACGTCTCGCACAAAATTTGCTCATCCGCTGTAGGGATGGGCATGTACTGGAATTCAGATTCAGATCCTACAAAGATGGCTGGTCCAGAGCCATTCGACAAAGGTTAATATCTTCTGGTGAAGAGATAGCGCTGATATGTAGACAAAATAGTGCATCTGCAACAGTGTTCTGTGAACCGGATATATTCCGTATGTTGCTCGAGAACTGGGAAATGAAGTCTGAATGTCTAAATTCGCAAGGAGAATATTTGTACGGCTTAGCATGTAGCGCGAATGTAAGTAGACGATGATCTGTGTAAATGGCAAATTGCCAACCTTCTAACGTGTGGCAAAAATGCTTGAGAGCTGAATAAATAGCGAAACGTTCACGTCCGAAAGTACTGTAGCGACTTTCAGTAGGAGGCAACCTCCGAGAAAAGTATGACAAAGGTTGAATCTGTTGCTGATGATGTTGCTGTAAGAATGCACCAACAGCTGAACTGGAAGCATCAGCGACAATAGAAAATGCAACATCAGGTATGGGATGTGATAGTAAAGATGTGTCTGCAAGTTTTTTCTTCGCCTCCTGAAAGGCTTTAAGCTGGCAGTTATCAAGTGAAATCGGTACAGCTTTCTTCGTTCTATTTTTTAATAGATCAGTCAGAGGAGTTAGTATGTTCGGACAATGTGGAATGAACTGTCTGTAGTAGTTCAGTAGTCCAAGAAAATGTCGCAATTGACGGAGTGAAGTTGGAGGATGTAGATCGAGCAGAGCTTTGACTTTTTTCAAGAAGGGGTGAAATACTTTCCGAGTTTATTACATGACCCAAGAAAACAAGACTTGTGGCACTAAAAGTACATTTAACAGGGTTTATCCTAACATGGTAATGCTGCAAATGCTCAAAAAGAATACAAAGATGTTTTTAATGTTCCTCTAGTGAGGAACTAGCATTTTTTATAGAAAACTGTTGTTAGAAGTATTGCAATTGAAGGACAGTATTGATAACATCAAGATCTTCTGCAAAACAGACAATTCATGTCTCTATGATTCTGTACATTCCTCAACCCAAATTTTGGATAAGAGACTTCGTATAGAGATGGCTATTCTGAGAGAAATGATTGACAGAAAAGAAATTGCAGAGGTCTCTTGGATACCAACTGATGTACAAATTGCTGACTCTCTGACAAAGAAAGGAGTGCCATCATTTAAGATCCTTGGTTTCATATCTGAGCCAAAGAAATCATCTGTATAATGTAAATACACCTTTTTTTCCTCTTTTGCAGAATATATGATGCTTAATTGAAAAGAAGAGAAAAGAGGGGAAGAACTGTTAATCTATGCGAGTGATCTCCCCCTGAACACTCTCCCAGGCTGGAGGCGGCTTCCAGCCGGGAGTGATGAGACCGCCATTATTGTTTTACCTATTATCTGTAATGGAGCGCGAATAAAATATTCTCTCCATATACGTTATCGAAGTCCGTGTTTACATTCCTTTTGTTACACAGTAACACCTGTTTATTTTCTTATTAACAGTAATGCTGCAAATGCTCAAAAAGAATACAAAGATGAGTGAGGAACTAGCTATCAGGATGTCGTCTTTATAGTTATATACAAAGTTTAAGTCACAGACTACCTCGTCCATAAAACGTTGAAAAGTGCTAGCTCCATTACGTAAGCGGAATGGTGTAGTCAAAAATCCAAAAGCACCGAAAGGAGTAGTAACAGCGGTCTTAAGAATATCAGCAGGATTAACCGGTATTTGGTGCTAAGACTTAACAAGATCCAATTTTTACGATATCTTACAACCATGCAAGTCTGAAGCAAAATCTTGTATATGGGGAATAGTGTAACGATCGGGAACAGTAGTTGAGTTCACCGACGAAAATCTCCTGTAGGATGCCAGTCCCTAGAACGTTTTGGAACCATATGTAAAGGGGATGCCCAAGAGCTTAGATGAGGGCCGAATAATACCTAGCTAGAGTGATTAAATTCATGTCTGGCTGCCTTTAACCTCTCCAGAGAGAGGCGGCGAGGTTGTGCAAAGATAGAAGCAGCGGTTGTTTCAATGAAATGCATAGTAGAATGAGCAGGTTTGTTTATTTCAAAATTCAAGTTCGTTAGGTCAGGAAAAGAATTCAACAACAAATCATAAGGGTTATCAGCAGAAGCCACAAAAAATACGGGGCTAGTGAGCTGTTCAGAAGCTTTTCTACCAGATAATGATACGTTGGTTCTAGAATCTGTCAGTCTGTCAAGTAAAAGTGGTGTAGGAAATCGGCACCTAGGATAGGGGTGGGACATCAGCAATGTTAAAAATCCACGTGAAATCTCTGCATAGTTGCAAGGCCAAAGATTGTGCAACTTGACGAAGCATGGTTATTGGAGAACGGTTTACAGCCTGAAAAACGAGCATCAACTGATTTTTTTTTATCTTTAATTACATAAAGATGCAGCAGAAGGCCAAAAATCGGTATGGGGAAGGGGGTTGCGGGTCGTCCACTTGGTCTATTCTCTACACTAGTTTCAAGCACCACAATACCGCATTCACTCTATTGGCTAATCTACTTAAAATATCCCCAGATCTTTTGAATGAATTTTATTTACAAGTATTTACAATGTTCCAAGATGATGGGGTGTGAGAAAAAACCTAAAAACACCCAAAAATGAAGAAAAATAACAATAATAAAAATGAAAGGAACGAAATAAAATGCTATCTATAGAATGAACTGCTCACTGTTTTCCGGTTTAAGCCGAAAACAAGTAAGTCAGTTCCTAGGTGGGAGTGGGGTACGACTAAAGGGTAAAAGAAATAAGGGGCGGGTCCATAGGGGCTGTGTGATGTCCTCCAAGATAAGTGCCATTAGAGACACGTCAATGGCAAAATAAATCTGGGAGAGGGAATCCTGGAGGAACTCTAACACCACAAAAAAATAGGGGGCAGGACTCAATTATTCTATTAGCTAAGAGACTTTGCTTATTCGGGATGGTCTTTCCTTTATCAGAAGTTAAGTCGGCACGCGCTATGCCTAAGCAGAGAACACAAACTCAAACTGGTTTTGCCTAAATACACATAAGCTAGTGGTGTGTATCCACCAACGATTAAACAATTCTGGGTGCAATCTCCTCCTATCACATCTAATTTTGATTTTAAGCTGATGCTTAAAGCACGAAATCAGATCATAATCAGAAGGAGGTACACCCCCATCTCCTATTTCTATGAATGAGGTCCACACAAATAGCCTAGCTATGGCTAAAATCGCGAGGAAAAAACATTCGTTTCTCCCTAAACCACAAAAGATCTACATTGTAGACAACGAACGTTAAATTCAGGCACACACCCTGTCACAGGACGATGAAATACCTTCAAAACTCACGAAGCTTGGAGCAGAGGAAGAAGGCGTGCTCAGCCGTTTCAACTTCATAGTTCACACAATGTGGACAAAAAATGTTTTGTGTCAAGCTAGCTCTGGAAAGTCTGTCATAGAGGGGTAACACATTTTGAACCAATCGCCAGGTTAGAGAAAATTTAGTGCTATTGAAATAACCTCGGTCTGGCGCTCAACTCCACTGAAGAGGATTTCCTCCTCTGACCATCCCAGCTGATCCGAAGCGGTACCCACCACTAATTGCCTATACAATGTCTTCCTAGACTTTGCAAGGTCACTAGATCCCAATAGTACTCTGGGCGCAGCTTGGCATTCATTGAAGAACTGCGTTTGACCCCTTAGCCTATGTTGGCATTCGGCCAAGTGGTCAGGAATGAGGTTGGGAAAGGCTCTTTTCTCCTCTAGATTTGTATTATTAACGATCATCTTAACTTTCCCTTCTTCGTCACTGCTTTTACTATCACTACCAGATTCAGATAAGGGGACCGGATTCTTTCTCTTAACTGCTGCTACTTTCTCTGGCTCTGGCTGCAACTTCTCCGTAGGTATTTGGGTTCGGCACGGCGATTGTTGGGTCTGCACCCTTTGTACATCCGGGGGGTCGCTTATCTTGGGTGAGGGTATTCTGTTGACTGGAGCTACCGGAAATGATTTGTTTGGCTTTCTCCTTTTTAGCAACCGTGCTCCAGCCTTCCTTATCGGTTGTGCACCCTCCTTTAAAGTTCTCTGCTCCAGGAGCTGCTAGTACCGCAGTGTCAACCTTCTTTCCAGCTGAGGTCTTCTTAGGTTGGCGCTTTGGGCAATTTTTAGCCATATGCCACAACTCCTGACAGTGTCAACAGTGGCGCCTCCTGCCCTCGACGATGACTGACAAAGTCCATTGCTCATACCTAAGCAGGAGCGGAATGTTGTAGAATCCAGCTCGGTCCAATCTTGTTTTCAGTTGATAATCACCCATCATTATATTTCATGGTCCATGAACTGGGACAACCTCTTCAACGTTCCCATATTGTGACATCACGGTTCCTAAATGTCTCGAACTGATATAACAGGGGACGTCGAGGATGGTTACGGTTGTATATCGTTTGCTTAGGTACTCAGGTTTGATCTTTAAATGCTTCCATCTTAATTCGGATTTTGCCAGCTTTTCCGCTATTTCTTGATTTAGAAGCAGCACTTCCCAACTTGCATAACTTCCTCTGCAGATATATGAAGCTGGAATTTTCAAATCCCAGAAGAGTTGCACCATATCTTCTTTGGGGACCCCAGTAAGTCCCTTTTTCTTTGTGTCGGTTGTTATGAGCCACACAATTCTTTTCTGGAGCTCCTCCATAGCTCCAGGTGTTGTCTTCAGCATGCTGCCGTCAGTTAATTCAGCATATTTTAATCTCAAAATTTCTCGATGTGCCTCTGGCAACAACTGGGGTCGGGGTCCCCATGCTGCTCTCTTCTCCAGGGTCATCTTCGATGAGGCTAGAACAGATCTAGGAGTCGTTAGCACTAATTTTGATCTCTGAGCGGCCGGAATAGTATTATCCATATTGCCACTTATCATGTAGTCTGGGCTTGTTGGTAAAGATGGCCAATGTACTGGGGATGACGGTGGTTCTCTCTGGATGCCGGTATCAGCTGCTCCTTCCTTGGCAGGCGTGTAAGCAACCCCCTTCTTGGTCTTGATTTTCTTGTGACCGGTGCTACAGGCTCACTGGATTCAGCTTCTGACGAGCTGTTCATTTCCATGTCAGACAGGATGGCAGCTCGTATTCTCAGCTCTTCAGCAGTTCCCCCACCGTTGGAGCATCCTTCAAAATAGAATTTCTCCGAAAAAGCTAACGGAGATGGTCCCACTTGATTAAGGTCTATAGGTTTCTGGTTAAGCGAGTTTAAAGACCTACGTTTCTCTACGTCTTTTAAATCAACGTACTTTAGTGAGTGTATTCGTTTCGCAACTACGCAACTACGGCAGTTGATTAACACACGCACGTCGGACGTCTAATCACACTGATGCAGTTGATACACACACTCTTGATCTTCTGAACATACTCCTTTTATTGTCCAAGTGTTCATCATCAGCCAATCGGTGGTCAGAAAAACAGTCACGTGAGGCCTGACGTCATTGCTCAATAATCGTACAAAAAACCACAGCCGCCATTAATCTAATTTCCGCCCTCCCCGTGATCATCCCGGCAGGTAAGACAACATGCGCAAACACGTGGTCGCTTTCTTCCTTCATTCTGTTCGACTTTACAGTGAGACAGGAGGAATTGTTGAAGCAATCCTCCTCCTGGGTAGTGTGGTATAATCCAAATTACCTCTCTTTGCACTCGTTGATAGCGAAGGAACTCTCCTATGTTGGAAAACTACAAAGAGACTTGGAGGCGATATAGATAAAAATATTGTTAGCTTAACAGTAAGGCACATTAGTTATCACTCTGTATTTTGTCCTTATTCTTGTCAACTCTCATAATATTACATGGTGTCAGAAATTTGGATCATTATTTCGAAGGATTGAAAGCTTTTTTTAAAAGAAGATTTTCGCTGAGAAAGTCAAAAACAGATGTTTTTCAACTTGAAGAAACAAAACAAGGAAAACCGTCAATAATTTTGAAAAAGTAAATACTTCTTAAAAAAAAAAAAAAAAAAAGTAAGTTTATTTTCTTCATTTTATTCAACGAAATGGCTTCAGGAAAATTTTCTGCAAATATACCGTCCCCAGAATGTCTTTATCGGGAGATATAGTGAGCAATTGGCGAAAATTCAAGAGAAGTTTTTAAAATTATTCTGTTGCAAGTCGACTCTCAAATAAACTCGATACTAAGTATCAAACTTCAGTATTTCTTGCAACTATTGGCGAGTCTTGTTATGATATTTATGAAGGGCTCCATTTTGACAATGATGAAGATAGGATAGATTTAATCGAAGTTATAAAGGATCACAGTGAGAGCATAGAGTCCTATATAGCTGTTCTGCGACAACTTGCAAAGAACTGCAATTTTGGACAGCTAACGGACAGACTCATTAGAGACCAAGTTGTGGTGGGGGTTAACGATGATTCAATATGAGAGAAATTTTTAGCCAATAAAAAGCTAACTCTCGACAAGTTCCTACAGATGGGTAGAGCACACGAATCATCACGACTTCAAACCAAAACAATATTCTCGACCGTGAATACAACAGATCCACAATTAAACCGTGTTGCCAAATCTTTTAGAGATAAAAGGCGGAAAAAGAAGATGATGGAGAAACAGTGTATGCGGTGTGGAATGCATGCATTTCACAACAGAAAAGACTGCCCCGCCTTGCAAGCAAGCAAGATGTAGAAAGTGTTCAAAAATAGGACACTATGCAACTGTTTGCAAAAGTAACACGAAAATTAGGGGAGTTCAGGAACAAAATCATTTCCTAGGAACTGTTGTATGTAATACAGTTAGTGAAGAAGAATGGAAAGCTAAGGTAGAAGTCACCACTGAAGTCTGCAACAAAGTCATCAAATTTAAATTAGATACCGGCGCAAATGTGACTGTTGTGCCAGACCGGTTCTTTAGGGAAAATTCCCCTATCATAAAACCGACAAGCAAAAGCTTATATGGACCAGGTCTACACAAAATAAAAGTATTAGGAAGAGTGGACGCCACACCTAGTTATAGAAAAAAAATTTTGCAACAGCAATTATACGTTGTGAAAGATTTAGCCGAACCATTATTGGGTGGACTAGCAATCAATGCTCTAAAAATATTGAGTAAAATCAATACGGTGAAAAGCGACGGTCACCAAATTAAAAAAGACTTCCCCAGTTTGTTCACAGGCCTAGGAAAGCTGGAGCATCTTTATAAGATTCATTTGGATGAGACGGCTCAACCTTTTTCAATCGTTGCTCCTAGACGTCTACCACTTCCCATGAAGAAAAATATCCAGGAAGAGTTGAAGCGTTTGGAAAAAGAAGAAATTATCCGTCCAGTGAAGTTTCCAACAGACTGGTGTGCTCCCATCGTAGCAGTCCCGAAAAAGGATGGAAGAGTCAGACTTTGTGTCAACTTCTCAAAATTAAATGAAAGTGTAAAAAGGGAAAATTTTCCACTTCCCTCAATGGATCAACTACTTGCTGAGCTTAATGGAGCCACAGTGTTCACAAAACTGGATTGTAACAGTTGTTTTCACCAAATAGTTCTGCATAAGGATTCACAGGAACTAACTACCTTCATAACTCCTTTTGGACGATTTTGCTATTTGCGTCTACCATTTGGAATAAGCTCTGGACCGGAAATTTTCCACAGGAAAATGTCGCACATAGTGTCCGGAATACCAGGGGTCATTTGCGATATAGATGATGTTCTAATCGGTGAAAAAACTAAAATTGTGCACGACCAGAGAGTACATATGGTACTTCAAAGAATGAAAGTAGCAGGTGTAACACTAAATGAAAAATGTTTATTCTCTGCTAGAGAAGTTAAATTTCTTGGATATCTTATATCCAAAGAAGGAATTCGAGTTGATCCCGAAAAAGTGAAGGTCATTAAAGAATTGACCAGACCACAAAATGTGTCTGAGCTAAGACGTTTACTTGGCATGGCAAATCACGTGGGCAAATTCGCTGAGAATTTAGCAGAAATTACAAAACCATTTCGGGATCTTCTTAAAAAAGAAATAACATGGATGTGGGACCAGCCTCAGGAAACAGCGTTTCAAACTCTGAAGAAGAAACTTAGCTCTGCACCAGTACTAATGCATTATAGTGCTGACAAACCAACAAAAGTCTCAGCAGATGCATCATCTTATGGCTTGGGTGGAGTACTACTTCAGAAGGAAGGAGATGACTGGAGACCTGTATTTTATGCATCAAGATCTCTCACTGAAACAGAGCAGAGATATGCACAGATCGAGAAGGGAGCATTAGCAATTACATGGTGTTGTGAGAAGTTTGCGGATTTCTTGATAGAACTTCCAAAGTTCTTGATAGAAGACCAAACGCCTTGATGTACTGACTCCCAGAATCCAACGTTTCCGCATGCAGCTAATGAGATTCACTTATGAGATTACACACACCGCAGGGGAAAACCTCATTACCGCAGACACTTTATCTAGGGCTTCTGGTAGCCTACCAAACGAAAATGAGTTCCATCAGGAGACAGAGACAGACATGTTCGTCCGTTCAATCATAAAGAACCTCTCCGTGAGTGATAGACGACTGGAGGAAATTAGGCAGAAGCAAATCTCTGATAAAATCTGCAGTCAAATTATCAACTTTTACAAGATGGACCACTTGCCTGAAGCAGAAACACAAGACCCTGAACTGAGACCCTACTGGTTTGTACGGAAATACCTTACAGTTTATCAGGGACTCTTATTGTATCAAAGCCGACTGATCATCCCAGCAGACCTACAAAAAGACATCTTGGATCGTCTACACGATGGACACCAAGGTATAGTCAAGTGCAGAGCACTAGCACAGGAAAATGTTTGGTGGCCAGGCCTTTCCAAGCAAATTGCTGAGAGGATAGAAGAGTGCAGTATCTGTGAGAAGGAAAGGAAATATCATCCAGAGCCTCTACAGCCCAACAAGTTACCTGACTACCCATGGCAGAAGGTAGGAATGGACTTATTTGAACTGAAGGGACACCGATATTTAATAGCCGTTGACTATTATTCCAGGTGGATAGAAATATCTCATCTACAGACAACAATTTCTGGCAGTATTGTGGATAATTGCAAGTCAATATTTGCTCGATACGGAATTCCCGAGATCGTTGTTTCTGATAATGGTCCCCAGTTTATATCCAAAGAGTTCTTGGATTTCTCAGAGAATTTTGGCTTTGTTCACCTCACAAATAGCCCTCATTATCCACAAGGAGAAGCAGAACGTGCGGTTCAGACGATTAAGAACCTGTTCAAAAAATCAAGTGATCCATACATCGCATTACTGAATTATTGCAGTACTCCACTCCAACATGGCCAGAGTCCTGCAGAACTTTTAATGAAAAGAAAACTCAGGACTCGCATTCCAGCACTGTCTCAACAAAGTGCAATCGGCCAACAAAATGTTGAGAAACTGAAAAATGCAGACTCTAAACTGAAAACGAAACAAAAAGTTAATTTTGACAAGTATTATAGAGCTAGAGAACGTGCATCAGTAACTGAAGGACAGTCAGTTTGGTTAAAGACACCCAAAACTAGTCCAGCCAAAGCGGTGAAGACTTTATCACCAAGGGCAGTACTGGTCAAGACTGAGTCAGGTCTACTTCGACGAAACAGAAGCCATCTTCACAATACAAAGTGAGCATACCAAGTTTCTTAAGATATCTACACCCACTGAATTGTCAACATTACCAAACATACCCAGAGATATTCCTGAGTATAACGACTATGACAGTTCCGCAGAACAACTCACCGAACCAGAGACCCAGTTCACCGTGCACCGAGATGTTCCACCTGCCAACTCTGGAAGTTCTAGACCAGCAGTTTACACCAGGAGTGGTCGGAAAGTTCGACCACCAAAGAAACTCTCTTTATGAACTGAAAGGGGGATGTGGTGTAATTCAAATTACCTCCCTTTTGCACTCGTTGATAGCGAAGGAACTCTTCTATGTTGGAAGATCACAAAAAGACTTGGAGGCGATATAGATAAAAATATTGTTAGCTGAAGAGTAAGACACATTAGTTCTCACTCTGTATTTTGTCCTTATTCTCATCAACCCTCATAATAGTACAGGTAGTGCAACATCAATACTACTGGAAGTGTTGTTTAGGGTGACACCCCTGTGCTCCATTTTCTGACCTGCTCCAGCCCCCGAAGTGGACCGAAGCCCCTCTCTGAAAACCAGAGCCTGAGTTAGGGACTAAGCATTCACTGGAACTCGGACTTGTCCTCCCCTCTCCGCCTTTTTACATTTGTTCCTGGTCTTCTCCAGCCACCAGATGAAACTGAAGCCCGGGTTAAACACTAAGTCTCCACCAGAACCCGGACTAGTCCTCCCTGCAGCCCTCATCCAACTCCTGCCTCAAAACTCGCCGATTTGGAGACTTTCATCATTTTACGGGTTCGCGGGTCTCCCCAAAACCTGCCAGCTGCTTAAGTTGAGCTTAGACGTTTAATACCTGAAAGAAATAGAAAAGCAAACAGTTAATGCCCCAAAAGGTCATTCAAAAGGGGTGAGGAAGACAAATTGCCCAACAGGGTCTAGACAAAGGGACAGAGACAGTCCCCGGTTGTTTTAGTAGCTGGCAGTAAAAATAAACTCCAGAAAAATTGAAAAAGAACTGTCTGGACGAAAAATCAACTGCAGAAAAATTGAAAAACAACTGCCTAGACGAAAAATCAACTGCAGAAAAATTGAAAAACAACTGCCTAGACGAAAAATCAACTGATCTCTTCAATCCAAAAGTTAGTTTTCATACTAATAAACCCACCACCTATGCAAATTGCCTACCAACCAGAGCCATCTATGTTTAGAGTCTCCAAACCGCCAATCTGCAAAGGGGAGATAACTCAATTGACTGATATTGTCACCAAGGCAAATTATCACAGTATCTTAAACCACACATCCCATGATCATCAAAGATCATTTCACATCACATAATACTGTGCCCAAATTAGCACATTAAATTCTCTCCGCAGTCTTTGCATTACAACCATCTGACCTTCATCACCCTCATGTTCGTTTACATGGACCATGCGCCTTAAATCTAAAATATGCCGCGGTATCCCATCGACGCTCTAGTTGTTAAGGGATTGCACTCCAGTGCTTCACCCAAACCTCACTTCCTATTTGGATTGTGGCTGGCCTTTGCTTTTCGATTTCTGGGGATGTATCTCTTGGATGCCTCTATTCATAATTAAAACTTGATCTATACGGCACTGTCTCCTCTCTCTGTCCGACCTTGGGTGCCATGTTGTACTAGAATGTGTCCTCTTCAAGTGATATCCCTCCTCTCTCAACTAATGCTTTCACTGTCCAATGATGTCGCTCCATTATTCCATTTTCTCGGGCCTATAGGCTGCCTTGTAATATATTATCTACCATTTTTTTCAGCATTGTATGGAGAAGTTCTGAGTGAAAAACAGTGCCATTGTCCATTATCACCTCCATTACTAGACCGTGTTCAAGCATCACTTTATCCAATTCCTCTGTAACCGTAGCTGCCATCTATGCATGTAACTCCCTCCATATTGCTAGTCTCCCAGCTCCATAATCAATCATTGACAAGTATCCCCTCCCCCCACGATAGTGTGTTATATCAATAGCTAATCTTGTTCAAATGTTTGCAGTCCCAATTTCACCAGGATCATGGATATTCGGGTTGATCGATTGATTGACATCGAACGCAGTTCCTGACCACCTTTTGAACTTCCTTCCGTTTGGATCAACTTTCTGCATTAAATATAATGTTCTATCCACTCCCATGTGGTGCATGTCATACAACTCTTCTAGTTCTCCAGTTCCGTGACCTCTTCTTTCTCAACTCACCACCGTTTATTCGGGTTAGCGCATCTGCTTTGCTCCTCTCTGAAGGCACAAACACTGATTTTATTCGCAGTCCAAATTCGAATATTAACTCTCCAAGTATTCCCAATCTCTGCTTTACAATCATCTCTCCAGCACCGTTGGTTTGTATTCTTCCGCTCTCCTCCACTGTAGAGTTTACCCAACTTCGTACCGTTGCTGAATCAGTCCTTATTTTGATGTCTCTCAATCCCCATTTTATAGCTAAATTGATACCTTTCAGAACAGTACCTAATTCGGACACGTTAGTGTTATTATAGTCATACCTTTTTCTCAGCCATGCTGCATCTTCCGTCACCAAACCACCAATCTCCACAACTACGCCTGTTGAAAAACTGCTTGCATTACACCACACCACACCACTCCTATTTTTGTTTCAGGTATGTGCCAAGCTCAACTATCAGGGTCCTCCTTTTCTACATCAGCTAGGATCTCCTGTATTACTTTGACAGTTTTGTCATCAACTCTGCCCTCCAAGTCTACTCCACTTGCTCTTCTTTTTACATAACTGTACGCCAGTCGCAGCTATGCAGCAACTGGATAGTGCCCCAACAATTTTCCGCAGATAGAGAACAACTGAAATCTACTCATTTTTTCTGTCATTTCTGGGACTTTGTTGTCGCTTCTAAATGTCAGCTCATCCATCTTTCCTTTCATCAGCTTAAGACCCAGCGCGGCTCACCCGTCTAAGTATTCTGGCGGCTTTGCTGTTAGCCCAAATCCCTTAAGATGTTCCACTACTTCCTCTGTCGATACCTTTGTCATATCCACGATTATGTTATCAATGTACGAATCAGTGGCCTCTTTTGTCTTATTTCCTTTCATTAACACAGGTTTCTTCCTTTATAGCAGACCAGCTGGTACTGTCATACTTTTGCCACAAGTAGCTGCAAGTAAGCAGACTTAAGGTACACAATCGCAGTTCCTCCTGCTAACCGCCTTCATTTTCTACTCTTTGCTTAACCTTAAATTTACAGACTCCATAATCTCCTCTTCAGGCCGAAATAGCTTGTAATCCTGTAATTGAATTAAATTAACTTTTGTTCGCCGTCACCGCAACGAAAAACTCAATCTTCACTGTTTACTCTCTGTTGACCAAAAATCAACTGGAACTCTTCAATCCAAAAGTTACAGTTTTCTACTAATAAATCCACCACCTATGCAAATTGCTTACCAACCAGAGCCTTCTATTTTTAGAGTCGCCAAACCGCCACTCTGCAAAAAGGGGAGATACCTTAATTAACAACTAAACCCACCACCTATGCAAATTGCCTACCAACCAAAGCCATCTATGTTTATAGACTCCAAACAGCCAATCTGCAAAGGGGAGATAACTCAATTGACAACTTGGCTGCTAGTGCCATTGTGGTGAACACCACGGTTAGGTACTCTCTCCCTTTCTTTCTTTGTTTGACCCTTCTTCGCCTCTGAAGTGGAGAAACTCGTGAAATCTCGCAGAATCACGTTGGCCAAGGGATTTCGGCCAATAAAATACTGACTGACCAACTTGACCATGCGTGAGTTGGGGTCAATAAAAGAACACGCGTTCCTTTTCTCTCTCTCTTTTTCCCTCAGCGTTCTGAGATGAACGAACGCACACAAAAGAACGCTCGTCGACAAACTCCACCCCCACCGACGGCATCAGTCGAGAAGTGGGGGGAAGAAGAGAAAGGTAACCCTTTTCAATTCAAGAAATCTATCTTCAATCCCAACGAACTCATGTTTCTTCAAACACATATTGCATTCTACACACAAAAAGACATTTCAACATGCATCACATTCATCTCGCTCGTATATATATCGCTTATAGAATTTTAAATAAATAAATTGTTTTGTTAATATAAATGTTTTCCTTTTTTATCACTTTATAAAAATGCCTTATATGTTGTTTACCTTCCTCATTCCTTCGCTTTCTTTAAAGTAAGTTTAAATAATATTTTCTTCCTTTCTTCTTTGTTTGTCTTAAATCTTAACTGTTTTATTTAATCTACACGTGGTCCGATGGTGGAATCCGAACAGTAGTGAGATTACATGCCGTTACAGAGGCATCTATCACATTACCTATGGTTAGGGGATTCATTATCGCAAAACCATTTGTCCTTTGTTCTTCCTTCGAATCTCCCGCCATAAACAACACTTCCACCCCGGCCATACCATCTCACTTAACAGATATTATGGCCCAGGCAAATTATTACAGTATCTTAAACCACAAAATGCCACGTGGTGACTTTCAAAATGAACGGGAAAGCAAATAACATCTTATTACTACAATTTCAAGAATCGCAATAAATCTTAACTCAATTCTAATTTTATAGCAATGGAAAATGTATTTTATTACTAAATCATGACGACTTAATTGTGATCCCATATTATTTTTTTAATTCTATATGTGTTAATAGGCTAGAGATCTCCAACAAAAATCAGAACGAAATGATAGAAAAATGTCAGAAAATAAGAAACCCATGATAGAATGTACTTAGCAGTTGTTGATGAATTGTAAGAAGCAATGCACTGGTAAATCCAAAATATTTTTCATATCAACTGTCGGAATTTAATTCAACGTTGTGTTTTCATCAGAGTTTGTGAGTCTTTATACGGCCAAATATGATGAAAATAACGTTTGTCGACGAATTTATGTTACTCTGTGATCAAGAAAAATGTCTATTATCTCATATTTGGAGGTCACCAGTTTTAGCTATATTTGGGAGAGAGTGGGGGTTATCGGTTTAAATCAGGAAGAAAATAAGAATAACGACCTTACATGGAGGAGTTAGTACGTCTGGCCGAATCCGACTGAAATAGAAATGTTACACAATAAAAGGGTAACCATTCTTCCTTAAAATAAATAATGTCTAGACAGTAAGTGTTTTGGGTACTTCTAACAATAGCCCTACAACGAAAACGCTGAAAAAACAAATATACAACAAATAAAAGTTACCGTAGCATATAAAAGTTGATTTCAAAGTTACCTGTGACATTTATTAATGATTATAATCTGTTAAAAGTGCTGTTTCTTTTATAAATCGATATTTTTATCACACGCAGACTAGAAAGTAAAATGGCCGCCGCTTCTTTACATTTTCGCATTCTCGTGTTTTTGTTTTATTCAGACTCATATTCAAAGCGCAATTTCATTTTTCAGCCAAGCAAAAGAAAAAAACAAAACTACATTTTAAGCAAAAGAAATAAAACCATTTTCTTTTTATGTACACGTCATTATGCTTTTATTTACATATTATTTTCATTCGTCACACCGTAATGTTTTTTTTCCTGTTGTTTCTGTAAAAAATTCCATACCGTAACCTAACCCTAAACCTAACCCTAAATCTAAACCAAACCCCAATTTTTCATATTTCAGTCAAGCAAAAGAACAAAACCAAAAAAAAACAAAAAAAAAACGCTGCTTTGATTATGAGTCCCGGTAAAAAAAAAAAACATACCACATGACAACGAAACGCGAAGCTAGCAAAGCTGTTGACGCCATTTTCTTTTGTGAACAGAAAAAAAAAAATTTTTTTTTTCATGTCTAATAAAAAGCCATTTATCCTACGTAAACATACAAACAAATGGAATAGATAACTAGGAAAATCTCCAGTCTCGACGTACGTCGCATTTATTTGTTGCACATTCATTTTTTTTACCACGTTCTACAACTTTTACTTAACCCGACTCGCGAGTTGTAGGGCTATTGTAAAACATTCCCAGTGTTTTTTTATGTCCAGAGATAAACTGGCTCATGATTTTCAAGTAGTGGCTAGGTGGTCTACTACAAATATCTATATATATTCCAGCAGGATGGGCAAGAGGGTCCATTGGGTTTCTGTGGTTCTCAGAGAAAGATGGACATTTGAGCCCTCAGCTGAGTGACTGTTTGTGTTCCTTGAACTTATGATTGTAAGTCTCTCATTTAGTGGAGAATCTAATATTTAGCTAAGAGAAGAGAAACCACCTAAGAAATGGGCTGATCTTTGAAATAGTAATGTCCTCTTGAATACGAAGTTCCATGCTGTGATTATGAGCGACTTGAATCTTGGAAAATTTAATCCCTCTCCAGATACGATACCTCCTGGGCAGTAAAATTTTTATATCCATAGATAACCTGGCTCATGATTTCCAAGTATGTGGCTGAATGGTCTACCACAAACGACACACATATCTATATTTATTCCAACAAGATGGGAAAAGGGGGTCAGTTGGGTTTCTGTGGTTTTCAGAGACAGATGGCCCTTTGATCCTTAAGCTGATGGACTGTTTGTGCTTGATTGGACTTATGTCTTGATTCGGTCTAGCTCAGAATTCTGATTGTAAGTCTGTCATTCAGTAGAGAAGTATCATTGTAACATCTAAACATAAAACACTGTTACTTGATCAATAGAAATATGCAGCTGATCTAGAAGTTGACCTGGGTTCAATTGTGGATTGGGGTACAAAATGGCTTGTTTCATTTAATCCTGTTAAGACTCAGCTCATGTCTTTCAATCATTGGTGTGCCCCTTTTCTTCCTGAGATTCTCATGGATGACTCTGCTCTTGAGGAAAAATCGACTCTGAAACTTCTTGGTCTTTCTCTCTCATCAAATCTTTCTATGAGTTCATACATTAGATCCATTGCTTTTTCTGCTTCTCGTAAAGTCGGTTCTCTCTATCGCTCCAAACACTTTCTCACACCTGAGGCTATTCTCTATCTCTACAAATCTACTATCAGACCATGTTTGGAGTACTATTGTCATATTTGGGCTGTTGAATCTCTGTCCCATTTGAGGGTTCTTCATAAGGTGCAGAAACGTATCTGTAATTTGATTCGTCCTACCCTTTCTTCTTCTCTGCACCCTCTCTCCCACAGACGTGATGTTGCTAGTCTCAGTCTTTTCTATAAATACTATTATGGCATGTGTTTTTCAGAATTATGTGATCTATTCCCTGCTTCTTTTGTTCCAGCTCGTTTGACTCGTTGGTCTAGTAGTCTCCATCAATTCGCTGTTTTGATATCTCATTGTAAATAAGCTTCTTTCCAAGAACTGCAGGCTTGTGGAACTCTCTTCCTGCTGACTGTTTTGGTCTTTTCAAGACTAAGGCCAATAGGCATCTCTGTAGCAGTTACCTCCTCCTTTCACACGTAACTGCACCGGCTGGCCGTTAGGTGTCGCTTATTCACCGACAGGTGGCGCTGAAAAGCGACACCAGAGTTATCTGCCCTTCTTGGTATAAAGGCCGGTGTAAACACAAAAATCACCCTCTTTTTCATTCAACAGCCACGCAGAGACGTCCCCTTGGCACCAGCTGGGACGCATCGCCGAGAACACCGACGAGGAACCTGGAAAAGCTTTTTCTTCTGCTACCGTCGTCTCACTCAAAGACTACTACCATCTTCACTTGAAGAAACCCCACAGGCAGCCCGGAGAACCATTACATTTTTCCTCTTCCTCAACCGGACACCGTCCATCTCTCTCTTCTACCTATACCAAACGGTATAGGTATCCTTGAGTCAATAAAACCCCTCTTTTTTGTTGCCTGTTACTCAGTTGTTCATTCAATTCATTTTGTGCGATAAATGTAAGGAAGGGACAAACTATCCCTTCCTTTACATCTCCTGTCTTTGCGATAATCATATTTCATTCTTGTTAACTCCTTACATCAAGTGGCTTCATGCCTTGTCTGGAGCGATTTCCATAAAAAAAAACTTTAAAAAAACTGAAGTTGTTGTTTTGTTTGGAGGGAGAATCCTTTTGTTGCAGCACTGACCGAGAATACACGATTGACACTGCGACTCGTGTCGGAATTGAACCCTGACTTCAGATGAAGACAACAAATGGATGATCACAGCCTGCGCAGTGAACACACACCGACACACATTCACAAGTACATATATATATATATATATATATATATATATATAGTCATCCACATACAGACTGTTTCGCTGTATCATTGCTCTTCAGTGCGACTAGACCAGTTAGTGCCTCAAGACGGGATTGAAACTGACAGTCGACGCTCTTACCCCTGCGCTATCATCGACACTGACTGAATGTAAGAAATATCTCAATGTAAACATTGTCAAGTGCCGGAGCTCAAATTAGTTTTACCTAATGAGCTATGCCTTAAAGCTAATGGCAGTTGGCGATATCCTTACAAATAATCTCTACCCAGTGAGGGAGCTTCATATAGTCATCCACATACAGACTGTTTCGCTGTATCACAGCTCTTCAGTGCGGCTAGATCAATTATATATATATATATATTTAATAGTTATATGTTTTATGTTAAACTTCATCTCATGTCTACAAATAATAAATGTCCTACATTACATTATATTAGAACCTGATTTACTACTTTTTGGGTGGATTTACTACTTTTTTGGTGGTTTTATGGTTTGTTTTTTTTAGATAAACGTTAATATTAGCGACATAAATTATTTTAAAGGAAATGCAGTTGTAAAATTAATCAAAAACAATTTATTTGGGTTTACTTACTCATGTCCCATCACCGTGATGTTGCATCCCTGTGCTTGTTTTACAACCACTTTAATGGAATCTGATGAACTTGGTGGATTGGTTGCCCCTCGACCAACCTGTGAGTCAGCAAAACCCCACCCCTTCACTGTAGAGGTCTCCAGATGCCGGAGTGCTTTCTACTCTAATAGCTTCTTTCCTCAAGTTTAAATGTGATGTGAACAAACATCTCGCTGCACAACTCCCCACTTAGGCTGCCCCTAATTCACAGTAGCCGCTTACGTCTCAGTGACAATGTGATTTGCTTGGGATGAACGAAAGTAAAATAAAATAAAAACTATTTGTGTTAAAACAAATTTAATATTTAATTGAAGTTATAAGCATTTTAAGTTCCGTAATTATTGGTTGTGTCAGAAATCTTGTTTATTGACACCGGACCCCTTATTACTTTACTCACAACCAATAATTATGGAACTCAAAATGCTAATAACTTCTATTAAATATTAAATTTGTTTTAACGCAAATAGGTCGCAAATGAGGGGGGGGGGGACTGAAAACCCCTAATAACTAATCCTAACCGGTTTAGAGACGGAAGTGATTCTATAAAAATACCGGTAAATGTGTAGATTGTTAAGAGAAAAGTGTTGTATCTGTTCTGATACCTCGGTCACTGAAGGAGAAATCTTTCTAGACTGAGGCAATTTTTATTTCCGTCCCAAACCAGAGTTCCCTTAATGGGGGAGCTGGATTTTTCCACATTAAAAACTGACCTTGTGTCTAACTCTGCCCTCGTGGGGAAGCAAGTAAATAGGAACACCCTTAGCAACCCCCCCCCCCTCTCTGCAATAGATTCTACGATTTGGCGGTGGGGGGGGGGGAACAATTCTTTTAGAATTTAGAGTGGTGGATCAGTTTCGCATATAAATTTAACGGAAAATGTTAAATGATTCCCACATTTCCGGGTCATTCTAAATTTTTCAGACAGTAAACTAAATTCTTTATCCACTCACTAACCCAAGTTTGTAAAACCATATTTTTAAAAAAAAAGTATAGCACTCCGCCGCCTCCCCAAATGGTTACGTGCCCTAAAACACTAGAATGGACCGAAAGTCTGGGATCAATGATCCCCTATTTTCGGTCCATTCATCAATTTAACCTATCCCCCACTTTAACTTCTCAAATAATTGTTTTATTTTTTTTTGTTTTTTGCTAAGTTTTCAGTGTGTTTACACGTAATCGCCTAAAAAAAAAAGTAGACTTGCATTGGGGGGGGGGTAGCTAGCTGAGGGTGTTAATTTACAACAATACCAAAATATCAAGGTTAATCAAACTAAAAAGTGAAACTTACTAATAGTGAAACTTCAAATTTATAATAGTGAAACTTACAGTTACGTGAATTACGTAAGCGCGCCAACGTTTTCTGAGAAGTCGCATTTTCTTTTTTTACGAAAAAGATTCGTTTTATTCAGTAAAACAAACAACTTCTCTATCTGTTGAATTAATTCAAAGTATTCTTTTCTTACGTTTTACAAAGAAAAAGAGTTTTTCTTTTTTTTCTTTCGGTGGTAATTTCCTCTATCGTCAAAGCAAGTGCCCTCTCGGTCAGTTGAACCAAACGTTGCAGGTAATATTGTTATTATTATTATTATATATTTTATGTCTATATTAATATAATTATGTAAGCACTTTTCATGTGTCTGTGTCCGTGTACAATAATATTTATAAATAAATATTTATTAATTATTTTAAGGGAATCTTTTACGAGACTCAGCAGAGTAAAAACGCAAAAAAAATAAATTACAACAAATAAAAGTAACTGTAAGCTGTAAAAGTTAGTTTCAAACTTGCATGTGATATTTGTTTGTATTTTAAACCCGTTTGAAGTGCTATTTATTAGAAATCAATAGTTTTGACACCGTAATTTCGAAAACAAACATGGCCGATTTGGGGGGAATTACTAACAAATGCACCTGGAGCGGCCATATTGATTTTTGTGAAAACGTTGGAAAAAAAAACAAGACATTTTTTTTTTTACATCTAATGAAAACCCATTTATAATACGTAAAAATAAAAACAAATTACATAGGTAAGTAGAAAAATATCTATTCTCGTCGTAGGTCAACTTCACTTGTTGCAAATTTATGTTTTTAAACCCTTTCTCGTTCTTTGCTGAGTCTCGTAACATATACCCGTAAATAGATACCAAGCAGTATAGAGTGATCTTACGAACGGCGTTCGGATCGTGCATATAGCTATTAGCACTGCTTGTTATTAAAGTTACTCGAGAGTGCCCAGCCTTTGTGGGAGGGGGCTGATAAACAATAATATTTATAAATAAATATTTATTAATTATTTTAATTACCTACAGACATCGATGTTTCATGCTAACGCAATCTTCAGTGTAGGAACTTATTCTCAACGGTCGGTGGGCGCGAACTCCGATCACAAATCGCCACTGCTTCGTAGTCGAGGATCTTATCCATCGGCCATAGCCAATTATAATTAATTAATAAATAAATAAATAAATAAATAAATATATGTAAGTAAATTTCGCGTACAACAAAATCGTAGGATAAATTTCAGAGGAAGCATTATTTTAATCAATGAAACGGGCAGATGGAAAAAAAAGAAAATTGCTAAAATAAGATTAGGCCTTAGGGAAATTTTAGCAATTTTTTTTTTCCATCCGCCCGTTTCATTGATTAATATATATATATATGCAAACATTTTTAAGAGTTAAAAAAAATTGGGGAATTTTCAATTGTAGTTAACAGAACAAAACAAGGGTGAAAAAAATAAACAACAAATAAATGTTACCAAAGGCAAGATAAATTACTCTTCTACCTATCTACCTATCTGGACAAGTTTATTTGTGTTTTAACTTATTTTAAAGCGCTTTTTGGTAAAAACAAAAAACAAAAAAAATAAACATAGTGTTCAGTTAGAATGAAAAAGATGGCGTCGATAAGCAATGTACGTGTACCCCTGGATCTCTGATAATCGCTCAAAAATCGAAAATTAAACAAAATACTGGTGACATTTAGTGGATGTGTTTTTACCAGTATTTTGTTTAATTTTCGATTTTAAGCGATTATCACAGGCCCAGTGATACACGTTTATTGCTTATCGACGCCATCTTTTTTTTTCGTTCTAACTGAACACAAAAAAGGGAATCTTTTACAATGATCAGCAGAGTCGCGAACGGGTTCCAAAAAAAAGAACGAGAAAGAGTTTAAAAACATAAATTTACAAGTAAAGTTGACTTATGTCGAGAATAGACATTTTTCTACTTAACTATGTAATTTGTTTGTATTTTTACGTAGTATAAATGGGTTTTTATTAGATGTTTAAAAAAATTCTTGTTTTTTTTTTAACATCGAATTTGACAAAAAGAAAATGGCCGCCGACCTCGATATTATTACGTAGCCCCCCCCCCCTTAAATCAGCCATCTTGTTTTGTACGATGTTCGTGTGCCGAATACTTTAATTTATAATAAATAGCAATTGAAACGGGTTAAAAATCTTTTTAATAGTTGGAAAAGACACAGGTAAGTTTGAAAATAACTTTTATCGCCTACAGTTAGTTTTATTTGTTGAATATTTGTTTTTTGAGCGTTTTTACTCTGCTGATCATTGTAAAAGACCCCCCCCCCCCCCCAAATAAAAAAAACCGCTTTAAAAGAAGTTAAAACACAAATAAACTTATCCAAGTAGGTAGAAGAGTAACTTATCTTACCTTTGGTAACATTTATTTGTTACACATTTGTTTATCATATTGTTTGTAATTTTTTTTCTCATTCGATGGTTTTTTCCCCCGTTTTCAAATTCAGGTCGTTTACTTTTTTAAAGTTCGCTGTGGCAACTCCTTCGAATTACAGGCCCTCGGCCTTATATCAGAGTAGTTTACTCTGAGTAGGTGTATGTTTTTGTTGGGTCTCGGGTCTCAGGTTTCGGGCGTGAGGGTGGTATCTTCCCAGGCATTACCTCCTCATTTGTGAGGGAGGTATTAGTTTTTTGTCGGTCGCTTGAGACGCACCTACTGTGGAATGCCGATGGGTGTGATCTAGGCAACCGTTGCCCCTTTTGGGGAGAGTTGGATTACTCACATTAAACCTACCTCGTCTCATATCCACTCTACCTGGGAAGTGAACGGTAAATATTACTCATCTCTGCAGTGTTTGTTTTAAAAAAACATTAACACTTGTTTTTTAAAAAGGTCCCTCTCGACATAAGAATTCTTGTTAAAAAACGGGGCGTGTCTTCCGGTCAAAGGTCACAAGTGCAGATTTGTTTTTTTCGTAAATTTGTACACGCTAATTACACCCCCCCCCCCCCCCCCACCCCCAAGAAAAAAACAAAATGAGATTCTTCTTAATTAGATGATTACATGTAAAACAATTTTTAAAAATTGATTATTTTAGAATTTAGAAGCGAGACCAGTTTCACATATAAATTCAACGTAAAATGATTACCGATTTCCGGCCCATTGTCTAACAGGGTAGCGTTTTAAGTGTATCTTACTAGAAGGTTACTTTTGTGTTAAGAATAAGCCAACATACAAATTATCAATCCTCATGTCAAAAATTCCCAAACAAGTTATTTGTTATCTATATATTTCTCAGCTGTTAATTATACCGCATGATTGCCAATTATTAAAAACAAGATGGCGTAAAAGTTAACTTGGTAAACGTTACTATTGACGATAAAAATCATTTTAAAGGAAAATACAGTTGGGAAATTAGTCAAAAACAATTTATTTTGCTTTACCTACCTAGTTGTGACCTATTTGCCTTAAAAAATGTTTATTTTTAATAGATATATGCATGTTAAGTTACCATAAATATTTGTTTTGAGTAAAGTAATAAGAAGTCAGACATCTTATTTCAGGAAGTAATGTTGCATTACCTCCCCTCCAAGAGGAGGTCTAATGTTTCATGTGTGACGATCAAATAAAATATATGTTTGTTATCAAATGCAAATCAACAAATGATGAACAGTACAATTGAATAACGCTCAACCACAGCGATCCCCCGAAACCGAGGACACTTTATCCAAGATCGTCTCTCATTGTCCTCTGATGGCTACCTCCCCGTGGGGATGCATTCTTGCTCTGGAATTAAAGTTGCCATAACAATACAAAGAAAAGAGCTAAATCAAGGATTTGGAGAAGGACGATTTTATTAGGTTATTGACGCTGCCTTCTTCTCTGCTAGCGGCGAAATGTGGGGATCACAGATATCTGGGGCTTGGCCCTATTTGTATATAATCGATTCTTAAATCATTTCTTATCACATTCCGTTGCTTCAAGCTTCCAACTTAGAGTCCCCGCTATTCGCGCCTATTTTATCTCACTTTACGTCATTTCCTCTAGCTTGTGTTCCCACAGTAGACAATTGCCCCCAAAGGCCTGTCACCTGACCCACCCCATGTGACCTCTATTTCTTGTTTATGCACCAACATTTCCCATGCGAATTTAAATCATCTAATGAGTACTAGCGGACGTACCCCTACTATTTGACAGAACGGAAGGGACTAAGGTAAATGTTATATCAAAGAACCCACTTTTAATTTTATTTATCTTAGTCCCTTCCTGTCCGGTACTTTACTTCCTGAAATAACAAGATGTCTGACCCCTTGTTACTTTACGCACAGCCAATAATTGGTAACTTAATATGCTTATATCTTCTATTAAATATTAAAATATTTCGTTAAAAAATAATGTTACGTTTTTACCAAGTTAAATTTTATATACGTTAAGAATAAATTGAAATTGTTAAAGTTGGAGAATCGTCCCTGTCAATGGTGGCCGAATGTGACGTCAGCACTTTGACATCAGTGATAACCATTCCAAAATATGTTAGATTATTTCCGGCCAGTAACCAAAATTACCGTGAAAAGAATAACTTTTAAAACAATTAAAACAGTGGGTTAGATAACTAGCTGGCAACATCAAGTTTGATGTTAAAGTAAACTCTCCTTAAGAGCATGTTGCATATCCCACACTTTAATCCGGGCAACGCCGGCTAACCCTGCTAGTTAAGTTTAGAAATGTATTCGCAGATTCGGTATTCATTTACTTATATATTTAATTAACATTGTCGTATTAAATGCAATTTCTTCAGCAATATACTCTATCGGGTACGGCACTATTATGAAGTGTAAATTTCTAATATATTTAAAGAAAATAACGTTGGTGCTTTTACAGTTTAGCGGATACTTTGAATAAAACAAACTGAGGAATATCTGTTTGATGTACGTACCTGTCATGGGTTGAATAAATCCTATACCAAAAAGCACGTAAATTAATCAAGTAGTTTTTTTTTTATATATATAAAAGAAAATTAGATTTTAGCCATGTACGAAGAGGGCAGCCATTTTGAAAGTTTCCAGAGGATTGAAAGTTTTAAAAGGGGTAGGGGGGTTAAATGTATCTCATTTTGTCTTATATAGTACGTCTGTATTATCTTTCAGAAATTGTGTTTTTATTTTAATTGTGTTTTTCATTTTAAAAAATGGGAAAAGTTAAATGTATCTCTCGACGTCACGTGATCAAATGGAGCGATTTTTGAAGTTACGTTTATCTCCTTTGGAAACATTCAAAATGGCTGTCTTCTTCGTACATGGGTAAAATGTAATTTTATTTTATATATAAAAAAAAATACTTGATTAATTTACGTGCTTTTTGGTATAGTATTTATTCAACCCGTGACTGGTACGTACGTCAAACAAATATTCCTCAGTTTGTTTTATTTAAAGTATTCGCTAAAGTGTAAAAGCACCAAAAAGTTTATTGTCCATTAAATTGTAATATATTTAAAATCCATTTATATATATAAAAAAAAAAAAATTTGAAGAAAAAAACACGGCAAAAGACTGAATGGTTAAACTGTATAACACTGCCCCCCTGGCTATGCGCATGCGCCAACAAACGGAAGCGTTAATAAAATTCCTCATCAATGGGAGTATATTTGTGAATATTTGCTTAGAAAAGAACACAAAAATGTTTTTACTGCATTATAAATAAAATCCACAATTTGTATCCAGTTGAAATTTAGGTGTGTGTGTGTGTTTTTTTTTTGATGACCTTTTAATTTTTGCGCTTCCGTTTGGGCCCAGTGTTATGCAGTCTTACCCTTTTTCTTAATTCATGACGGGGTTGTTGTAAATATGCAACCCGAAAACCTTGATTGCTGTTGTAAAATTGTTGGCCAATCAAAATATGAAATTTTCGTTGACTTAAAATTATTAATGTTTTTCGCAGTCTCTTTTTTGTTGTCCTTCAATCTAAACTTATTTGAACGATGTTCGTAAATACGAGACTAAAATTAGACGATAACTTTTCCTTTTCTGTGTGTGTTTTTTTTTTGTTGTTTTTTTTTTATCGATAGACTTTTAATTTTTGCTTTTCCGTTTGTTGGTGCATGCGCACAGCCAGGGGGCCAGTGTTATGCAGTTTTATCTTTGTAATATATTTCAAATCTATTTATAAAAAAGACGCTGATTTTATTTTTACAATGAAAATGAAAATGAAAAAAAAAAATGTAATATATTTTTTTATCGTAAAAATCATAAAACAAATTATTATTTAAAAAAAAGAAAAGAAAAGAAAACGGCCTAAATAATCCAACGTATTTTTGGGGGGAGTGTAAAAGTGCTGACGTCACAGTCGGTCGTGATTTAAAGGGAAGGGACGGTTCTTGTGGAAATTTCGGTATATTTTCTAGTAAGTCATGGGTCGCTTCCCTTTGTTTGAAGCCGTTGAGGGTGAAGGCTTTCAGTTGGCTTACGTGCCAGGTTGAAGGTCACATAGGTTATTTTGCGTAGGAGTTGGGTTAGGGTAGCCATTTTGTGTCACGTGATTTCTATTTTTAGAAATGATGCATTGGTTCTGTCTCGATTTGATATCGGCGCGAAGTTTAACCAAAACAGACTTAGGCGACTGACAGTCGACACCTGTAAAAGCTGTTGCTCCGTCCATAGTTGGGACGTTAAATTTTGAGAAGCATTTCTACTTGAAGAAATTTAAGAGATAGAGTATCTCTTGGCAAGAATTGCCTTTTATGTATGAAATATTCTTCCTTCGGTCAAGGAATATTTCCTTTTGAAGATGTTTCAAGTCAGAGACTTGAAATGAAGAATTATGGAGAATTTGAACGAGATAAAAATATCTCCGGGCACGAAATTGCCTATATTGAAGAGCTTAGCTCCCGAGAACTGAAATACTTTGCTGTTGAGAAGATTCTAAATCAGAGATTAAGAATCGTAAAGTGTGATCGTCCTTGCAACACAGATCGATTTGAAAGAGATGACTTTGAAAATTGGATCCTCACATGATCGCGCGTGATGCTATTTGGGGCAAACTGTGAAAAAGGCAAGTATTATGTTTATTTGAAATTTGGACAGTTCTAGTGACGTATTTCTTACGTTGGATTTGCTATAAGAAAATTATTGAAGAAAAGGAAAGAAAAAAAGGAACTTTGTGACAGACGTTTGATAAAATAAAAAAAAGGTTATTTTTACCATGAAAATTATGTCGGAATTCAGTACGGTTTGTCAATTTTATTACTTTTGATTGTAACTTTGGTGTAAAGAAAAAAAAAAGACTATTTGATTTTGTAAGAATACTGACTTTATAGTAAGTTCATGTTTTAAAAGGATTTATTCCTTTGCTTAGATTGTGTCAATTTTTGTTGTATCTAACTTTAATGTTAAGAAATCCTGATGTTGTATTTTTGATTTTGATTTTTTTTGTACGTTATCTAGGAATAATTTATTTATTCCAGCTCTGGAAAAAAAGCAGTCCAAGCTACCTTTTTTTTTGTAAATAAAACTTTGTTTTAACTTTTATGAACATCTTGTATTCGTACATTCCTTCTCTCTTGTTATAATTTTTTTTGTGATAATTGTCCTAGGTAACATGACTTAGTTTAGAGCGGTTTTTCGTTAACACCCACGAAAAATCCGACATTCTTCAACGTTGCCATTTCAGGTCAAGAGTCGATTGTAGCCAACGTTTGGGGGAAATATGCGAGATATGCCAACGGACCCTATAGTACAATTGAACCGTGTACTCAAGTACAACAACTTGATAAGATAAGAATAAAACTGGTTAACATGATGTCATCTTGGCCTTTTTTTTTATAAAACTAATTTCCCTGAAAAGGCTGACAAAAGTAAAACTAAAATAATTGACGCACCTTATATGGACTGACGCATTTTATTACATTTTTTCTCAGAAGAAAGGAAGTCACTTGTACTTTACATATCCGATGATTTCTCTTTATTTATTTATTTTTATTAAAAAATCTGTGGTCCCTCTGTGATCACTACACCATCACAATTTTTCTTAGATTTTGTGGGAATAGAAAAAAAAAATATTGGCTACTACCTTGTCTTCGGGTGATCTGGTCGGTCTAAGGAGGCCATTCTTCCAGGCATTGCCTCAATCTTTGGGATTTATTATTATTATTTTTTAAATTTATTTATTATTTTTTATTTATTATTTAATTTTTATTATTTTATTTAGAGTTTTTTTTTTTAATACCAGGGTTAATGTGTTTTCGGTTCTTCGTCACTAGTTTTCCTGGGCCACATTATCAGCCCTGAAGGCATCACTCCCTTGCCTGAAAAGGTTAAAGCTCTACAAGACCTTCAACCACCCACTTCACTTTGCCAACTAAGGCACTTTCTGGGTCTGTTAAATTATTACAGACGTTTTATCCCACACTGCGCGGATCTCTTGTCTCCTCTTTCCACCTGTCGGTGAATAAGCGACACCTAACGGCCAGCCGGTGTAGTTATGTGTGAAAGGAGGAGGTAACTGCTACATATTCACCCTAAACAAGACATATTACCACTGAAGCGTAAGGGATGTTTGTTCATTATGTTCACATTATGGCCGATCGCCTCTAGTCGCCCCTACCTAAGAATGCAGAAGAAGCCGATCATACCTAATTTTGCACCCACTCAGAGTGCCCCTTTTTGGGGAGCTTGATTTCCACAATAAACTGACCTTGTGTCTTACTTTGCTCTCGTGAGAGAGGGCAGATAAACAAACCAATGAGTCCCTATTTGCTTGCCTCCGCATCAGGACCGAGTTAGACAAAAGTTCGATTTTTGATGTGAGGGAGTATCCAGCTCTCCCAAAAGGAAGTGGAAGAAAAAATTTTAATCGCCTCAGTCTAGAAGGATTTCTCTTTCACTGACCGAGAACAGAAAAGATTAAGTGTAGTATCAGGACAGATACTACACTTTACTCCTAGCCAAAATGAGTCTAACAGATATTTTTGTTGTTTTGGGGGCATTTTTCAGTCCTCATAGGGGCGGACCAGAGTTTTCCTGGGGTCACGAGTATGGGTTTCATGTAAACAACCATTCATCCTGACGTTCTGTGGATTTTCTGCAAAAGCTAATGAATGGCATTATTTTTCATACTAGTGTACTCCATCCGTCATATATAACGGGAAAATAATTGTGCTTCGCCAGTGTTCGCACTAATATTTATATATAACTAACAGGGCTACTCGGCGTTGCCCGGGGGAGTAGTAAGTAATTTATTTTTATCAATAACAATTGATTTCCTACTGTTGTCACACGTGAGGTAAATCTTACTGTAAAATGCCCTAAATATGCACCCCCTGACTAATTCTGTTCCTGTTGACCCTTAAAAGAATGAGTATTTACATAAATGTAACTATATTTCGTCTGACGCAAAGGTGAAAAAGAATAGATCAGCTTTGTAGGTGTGTCTTGTGTAGATTTTTACTTTTAGCCGAACACACGGACAGACAACTTTCGTTTATATAATAGACTAGCGAAAATAGACGACCGTTAGGGAGTCTATTTTTGCTAGGCTGACGCGTTCTTGGGTGGGGAGACATTGTTTCGGACCAAAAATATTTTTATTTAAAAAAAAAAAAAAAAATTTGTCTCCCAATATTTTTTTGTTTAAAAAGGAAAAAAAAAATTTTTTTTTTCTCTCCCGTTTACAAAAAAATCTCCAGGACGGACAGACAGACAGACAGACAGACAGACAGACAGACAGACAGACAGACAGAGAAGGTGCTCGTTATATGATAAGTGGACTAGAAGAATACTCATCGCGGGACGGGTACAATTAATCCCCTAAACAAAGCTTTGTACCACTTGTAAATGGCGACAAGAAATATTTCAATGAAAAATATACCATAATCATCCAATATCATATATTATAGATAAAGAAGAAACGTGGAATAAAACTCACTGAGATTAGTTAGAGAATCATAACTGATTAGGAATTGTCTGAATGAGGGGAAAAAATCAATTGTTTTTCTATGCATCAATTTATTTGCTGGCAAAGAACAATCAGAATAGTGATAGATTTATCTCCCTTTGACGCTTACAGAATTGAGTTATTAAATACAGGATTGAGCTGAAAGAGTGTTCGCCTTTGGGTAAATGTAAAGATCGACGATTTAAACAGTTTCTTAAAAAATTCAAATAAAATTAATGTATAGTCGATAATATATGTATATATTTTTTAAAATTATGACATTAAAATTATGATTTGGAGTTAAAATCAATGTAGTATTATTATAGGGAAAGGTATTATTGTTATAGGGGAAAAAAAAGACGTTTTAAAACTTTTTTCGTCTTAAGCGATACAAAAAAAGACATGGCTCCATGAGCAATAAAACAACACTTCCGATCTTGTAAGACTCCATTTTTTAAAATCTCGATTTTCTAGTACAAGCGTGTTTTTCTTCAGATTACATGCGCAATACTAATAGATTTTAACTCGAAATCTAATACTATTTCCAAAAAAGAAACAACAACATATACCATCGTTATCGCCTATATGCAATTATTTGATTGCATTCTGTTTAGACCATCGCACAGATCTTTATATTTACCTGCTTTTGTAACTAACTCACCAATACTTTGAACGGCTAATTATCTCCTCTATGTATTTTTCCCAAACAAAGGTGATCGCTGGCTAGATCGATAGTTTTGGGAATAATACCATTCAAAAAATGCAGTATATGATTGTCTGGACCAAAAGACTATGGGAAATATTGTGAATCGGTATTAAATTTAATGACTACACCCTCCATTGGAACACAGGGTAGAGCAGGTGCTAGTGTGATTGCCAGAGTTAGGAGTGGATGGAGTAAGTTCAGAGAACTTCTGTCATTACTAACTAGCAGCGCGTTACCACTGTCGACCAAGTAAAGAGTCTATTTGGCATGTGTACGCAGTGTAATGATGTATGGAAGTGAAACCTGGCCTGTATGAGTTGAGGACAGATCGAGAGAAATGATATAAGACCGATGTTTAAATATGTTTAGAGGCTGTTATTATTTTTTTATAAAAAAGGTGTGGTTATTTAATTATCATGTATTATTATTGGGTATGTATTTACTGCGGGAAAATAGCGGCCCCGTCCGATGCCGTTTGCAGTCATCTCCTGTTTACCCAAGTTTGGTAAATAAACGCAATGACAATGTTTTCTTTGTATTTGAGATCTTGTGTTCTGTTAAGTTAGAGTAATTTTGTATATTGATTAATATATTGACCCCAAATGACCCCTATCCTCCCGGAGGACAATCCAGAGTTTTCCGGAAAAATCTGTCTCGGTCAGTTTTTCTGTATTCATGGTCTAAAAGTAACTAATTTTGAGAAAATCAGAAGAGTATTGATTTACTCCTCTTCAGGAGTTAGGCACAAGGCCAGTTTTTATCTTACTCCCACAAGTAAGATGTGACCCAAGGTCGGGTCGGGAAAGTGTGGTTTAAAAATTGCCTGGGCAGCCCCGTCGGCATTCCCCGGTAGGGGCGCCTCAGGCAGTAAGCAATAAACTTACTCCTCCCCAAAGAGGGGAGGCGAAGCCTGGGAGGGTGGACCTCCTAGAACTGCACAGGACAGACCCATAGACCAGCGTAAATCAAGCCCCGAAGGCCAAGACAATACCAGTCTATGGGGTGCAGTATCCACCGGAACAGATACTACACTTTGATCTTAGCCAAAAGGCCAAGAACGTTTAAAATCGGAAGAGTAATCAAATAATAAACAGTGATGAAAATATAAAGTAGAATATTAAAATAATTTCAAATTTCAAATGCAAGATTAACATTTTTTTTTTTACTTTAGTCTTAAAATTTTCGGAATAAAAGTTCCTCTTCGGAATTGACTAGAATTATTGTGTCATTATCTTCTTTTTTTCTTCTTATTTGATGTTAAGTCTACGTGATGAATTGGCATTAGTATTTCAAATCCTGTGTTTGTGGACGCGACAGATGTGGCATGCTGGGATATGAAGAGTAACGGTATAGCAAACAGCGATGAAAATATAAAGTGCAATATTTTATTTCCAATTTATAAATAGGTACACCCATTTTGGAAATGTTTTTTTTATTCTCAAACAATGTCCGTGCGTTTTATTGCATCAAAGATACAACACATTTTTTTTTTCTTGGCCTTTTGGCTAAGATCAAAGTGTAGTATCTGTTCCGATGGATACTGCACCCTTCGGGGCTTGATTTACGCCGGTCTATGGGTCTATCCTGTGCAGTTCTAGGAGGTCCACCCTCCCAGGCTTTACCTCCCCTCTTTGGGGAGGAGTAAGTTAATTGCTTACTGCCTGAGGCGCCCCTACCAGGGAATGCCGACGGGGCTGCCCAGGCAATTTTTAATGGCCAGAGTGCTCACCTTCTCGAGCGATGGCTTTTCAAATCCCACTTTCCGACCTTGTGTCACATATTCCTATTGTGGGTAGGGGTTAAATAACGCCTTTTGGCTAAGATCAAAGTGTAGTATCTGTTCCGATGGATAATGCACCCCATAGACTGGTATTGTCTTGGCCTTCGGGGCTTGATTTACGCCGGTCTATAGGTCTGTCTTGTGCAGCTCTAGGAGGTCCACCCTCCCAGGCTTCGCCTCCCCTCTTTGGGGAGGAGTAAGTTAATTGCTTACTGCCTGAGGCGCCCCTACCAGGGAATGCCGATGGGGCTGCCCAGGCAATTTTTAAACCACACTTTCCCGACCCGACCTTGGGTCACATCTTACTTGTGGGAGTAAGATAAAAACTGGCCTTGTGCCTAACTCCTGAAGAGGAGTAAATCAATACTCGGCTGAGCTCCAATCGATGGTTCCCCATCTCCTGTAAAACATTCACAGTAAAAACTCGTCTAGCTACAACCATGGTAAATAATTTTCCTTTCTTCCTCTGTATACCTAAATCCAAACGGAACTTCCATGAACAAAGTTTCTTTTCGAATAACTACCCATCTGGGGAACGTAATACCATGTGGCTGCTCCCCAGATGACTACAACGTGGTCGTTTCAAGTCCAATGTTAACAAATTCTTCTTGAGCCCCCCTCCCCTCTTAAATAATCAATTTCTTCCCATTTCGTCTATCGTCTCCAGGTGTTGTCCTCGAAAGGTGTTGTCTCATCATCCAACTGACAAACTTGTTGACCCTCATCCTCGAGTGGCCTTTGGACCTCGATAAGCGATTACTCATTATTATTTTTTTCAAAAACTAATACATTTAAGGTTTATTACTTATTATATTAGTAATGCTGACAGGATATGAAATGCAGGTTAAAGACAACAATAAAGATAAAATAACATAGAAAACATGGATCCTTAATTAAGGAATACATTTGTCCCATTACAACAGGGGCGGGCAACCTTTTCAGAGTGAGGGCCAGATGAGACTTTTGGAAGGAGATCGCGGGCCGGAGTGAAAAACGAAATCTCAGAATTACTATATTTTGTTTACATGAATAAATTGTACAAAAATTGCATTGAGCACGCTACAAATCTGATATTTTTACTCAAGAGACTTCTGTATGTGATGTTATAAAAGACGCCGACGAAGAGCTATTTTGGAATCATAAAAAATAATGACGGGGAAGTAGCAAGTTGATCCAGCATTCGTTTTGACACACCTCACATAAGTTCTCTGTTTCATGCCCTTTCCTCGTCTCTCGTTTCCTCTTTGCTTCTCTCTTTCTCTTTTTCTATTTTTATCTCAGGCCAAGGATTTGAAATTAATAGATAAAGAAAAATGAAATATACATGCATCATCGCTCGCTGCTATTCATACATTTTTATCCAACTGTAAATCTTACTTGCAACCTACTTTTACGTCTATGTCAAAAAATGATATGAGTTTTACTGGGAGGTCCGCGGGCCGGATTGCAATAATAAAGCATAGCACGGTGGCGGGCCGGACGCTAAGCCTTCGCGGACCGGATGTGGCCCGCGGGCTAGAGGTTGCCCGCCCCTGCATTACAATATCCGGAAATGTGCCCCCTGTCATATCAAAGAACCCACTTAATGGCTTGAATTAAAGTAGTATCTGGCCTGGTACCTTACTTTCTGAAAAAGCAAGATGGCTGCCATTAATTACTTTACTCACAACTAATATTTACTGCAACTTAACATGCTTATATTTTATATTAAATATTGAACTTTTTTAACACAAATAGGTCACAAATGAGTAGGTAAACTAAAATAAATTGTTTTTGACTAATTTCCCAACTCTATTTCCTTTTAAAAGATTTATGTCTGTATTAGTAGTGATTGCCAAAATAAAAAATTGGTAGTTTATTTCTTTATTTTTAAAAAGAAAATGTTAAAATTCGTGAAAACACAATGTGATTTCCAATCCATAAACACGCTCTTTTTTTTAGTGAGAATTCTTAGGTCAAGTGGGAATTTAAAAAAAAAATTTTAAACAAAATTTGCAGAGAGGGGTCATTTTTACGCTTCCCTTTCCACAGAGGGTCGATTTGAGACAAGGTAAGTTTTAATGTGGGGAATCCAACTCTCCCCAAAAGGAAGCACTCCGGTTAGTTGCAAAGGTTGCCTAGATTGCACTCATTGACATTCCACAGTAGGAGCACCACGAGGAACCAGCAATAAACCAATCCGTTCCTCACAAAAAAGGAGGTAATGCATAGGATGAACCACTACACCCCCACCCCCCACTCACAAGGCTAGAGACTCAACAGAACCATACAATTATTTATGCCACCAATAGTAATGTTTATCCATCAAACTTACTTTATTTGGCCTCTATTTGCACCTGTTTGACCTTTCCTTGAACTCTGAACCTGAGTTCAGGGTTGTTTATTCTTTTAGTTCAAGAGCAAACTTATTTTTTAAGATTTTCGTGTCACGGTAACTTGAACTGGTCCACCTAGATACTAAATCCATACGAGCCGATGTAATCGTTCTTCACATACATACATTATGCAACAATTTTATTTTGCCTCTATTTGCATTTTGGACACATATTGTGATATCGTTTTTTATTTGTAGTATAATAAAAAAGTTATGATCCAAAGTTTTTAAATGTTTCTTTTTTTTTTATTTTTCAGAATATTTTCAAAGAAAACAGAAATGGCTTATGACAAACAATCATCATGTGAGTGAATTATTGTTTTGATATTGATCATAAGTATGCATCATGTGAGTGAATTATTGTTTTGATATTGATCATAAGTATGCATCATGTGAGTGAATTATTGTTTTGATATTGATCATGAGTATGCAACATGTGAGTGAATTATTGTTTTGATATTGATCATAAGTATGCAGCATGTGAGTGAATTATTATTTTGATATTGATCATAAGTATGCAACATGTGAGTGAATTATTGTTTTGATATTGATCATAAGTATGCAGCATGTGAGTGAATTATTGTTTTGATATTGATCATAAGTATGCATCATGTGAGTGAATTATTGTTTTGATATTGATCATAAGTATGCAACATGTGAGTGAATTATTGTTTTGATATTGATCATAAGTATGCATCATGTGAGTGAATTATTGTTTTGATATTGATCATAAGTATGCAACATGTGAGTGAATTATTGTTTTGATATTGATCATAAGTATGCATCATGTGAGTGAATTATTGTTTTGATATTGATCATAAGTATGCAACATGTGAGTGAATTATTGTTTTGATATTGATCATAAGTATGCATCATGTGAGTGAATTATTGTTTTGATATTGATCATAAGTATGCATCATGTGAGTGAATTATTGTTTTGATATTGATCATGAGTATGCAACATGTGAGTGAATTATTGTTTTGATATTGATCATAAGTATGCAGCATGTGAGTGAATTATTATTTTGATATTGATCATAAGTATGCAACATGTGAGTGAATTATTGTTTTGATATTGATCATAAGTATGCAGCATGTGAGTGAATTATTGTTTTGATATTGATCATAAGTATGCATCATGTGAGTGAATTATTGTTTTGATATTGATCATAAGTATGCAACATGTGAGTGAATTATTGTTTTGATATTGATCATAAGTATGCATCATGTGAGTGAATTATTGTTTTGATATTGATCATAAGTATGCATCATGTGAGTGAATTATTGTTTTGATATTGATCATAAGTATGCAGCATGTGAGTGAATTATTGTTTTGATATTGATCATAAGTATGCATCATGTGAGTGAATTATTGTTTTGATATTGATCATAAGTATGCAGCATGTGAGTGAATTATTGTTTTGATATTGATCATAAGTATGCAGCATGTGAGTGAATTATTGTTTTGATATTGATCATAAGTATGCATCATGTGAGTGAATTATTATTTTGATATTGTTCATAAGTATGCATCATGTGAGTGAATTATTGTTTTGATATTGTTAATTTTTACCCCTCTGCCCATCCGTACATGCATGGGATTTTTTAAGTCAAACGTAGTTATCCCCCTTGGATTTTGAAAAAGTTATTCCCCTGTAATATTGCAACAACGTCTCCATAAACGCTGACATTTTATCTGACTACAAACTCACTAATTTTGTCCTATGGTTACACCAAATGAATGAATATTACAATAAATGATTTTACTGTCTATATGAAGAAATATGTTGTCAACTTAGAAGCGTTGATAAGTTTGAAATGTTAAAATAATTGAAAATTAGAAGCCATTTCAATGCAAGGGTTTAGAAAGTCTTCTTTCATTCGAGAAATCAGAGAAAATAACTCTATAAATAGTTTTAAAGTTATTTGCCTTGAACCAATAAAAATAGAAAATTATAAAATTAAAAAAAAAATTAAAATGCTAACATGGGGTTCAGCAGGGCTGGGAGCAAAAGTAACATAGTTCCCTGTCATTTACTGGTCTCCAAATCGAAAGGTGCTACAGCAAAAATGAATAAATCAAAAACAAGAAAGTGTTTTTTATGTAGCTTACAATTTATTGTATGTAGAATGTCGCCATTGCTTTTAGCACACCCCACTTATGGTTACAATCAACTCCCCAACCCTAAGCTGGGAGATCCTCAAGTCTGTTCTCTTGTTTTTTCCAATTCTCTGTTGATCGTTGACATCTGTCTACAATTGTTTTTCACACATTTCTGAATCGGCATACAGAGTACAGGATCTCTTCTCATCCCTACGGACCCTTTCACACAGAATAAATATTGCTAGCCTCTCTCTACTGTATCGTTATGTTCATGTTAGGTGCTCGACTGAGCTCCAATCTATGGTACCCACTGCAAAACATTCACAGCAAGAACTCGTCTAGCTACAATCACTGCAAAGAACTTTCCTTTGTCTCTTTCTCTTTCTTTACCAAAAACCAAACGAAACTTCCATGAACAAAGTTTCTTTCCTAGAACATCCTATCTGTGGAACACAATACTACGAGTCTTCTTCCCAACCGACTACAGCATGGGTGTCTTCAAGTCTAATGTGAACAAATGTTTGTTGAACCGCCCTCTTGGATAATCAATTCCTTTAAAGTAATCTTCTGCCCATCCCACCTGTTGTTTCCGATCTTTTCGTTACGGTGATCATCGTCAAACTGACGATTTCTTTAATCCTTATCCTCGAGTGGCCCACCGGCCTTGATAAGAGATGATCCATTAGTAAAAAAAAACAAAAAAACCTTCAAAATAAAAACAAAGGTTTACAATTTAAATTATAGCCTCAACCTTGCAATAATCAAAACAATCGCACTCACATTTCTAACACGTCTACCCACACCCCCTGACCTACGCCACGTTATCATCTATCATTTCTATTCACCATCCTACATTTTCCGATCACCCTGAATAATCTTGTTACAGGTCCTTATTCATTCCAGGCTTTCTCTTTTCCTATCTAACTCATTTATGTATCTGCATTATATTTTATTTTATATATATACCCCCATTATCAATAGTAGTTTCGTATTATTAGACTGGACTAGTTTTCGGGAGAGATGGAGAAATATATATATATATATATATATATATATATATATATATGTTACTAGCTGCATCTAACGTATGTTGCCCGGAATGGAGTGAAGTTTGTAATTTTTATGTTAGTAAATCAATAAAATTTTAGACAGGTAGACAACTCGTATAATATTCAATAAAAAAACTATGAGTCACCCCCCCCCCCTCCCTTGCTGATTTATATTTTTTAGGTAATTATTTTAAAATGTTTCTATATTATCAGTCATCTTGACCGGACTAAATAATTTTTTTTAAATAAACAGTAGCAAAGTACTATAACTATATTGCCAATCAGATAGTACAACATTAACAAATGAAAATAGGCTAGTCATGAGCAAAGTTTAATTTGTCAACTTAAATGCTATTTGGGTCTGATTTTTTAAATCTGACATGATAACTTTATAGATTTGAACCATTTGTTTCTACAAAAGTCTTATTTTCATGAATAAATGGTTTTATAAGTACAGATATTGAGATTCCTCTGTAAGCAATTTGTAAATAAAGGGAGGTAATCTGGAAATTTTGTAAATAAAGGGAGGTAATCCATCACGAATTTTTTTTATTTCTAAAGGATTTTATTTTATTTATTTTAACTCTTGTTTACTTTTGGATTCAGCTGAACGCAATCTGGAGTTCTACATGAATAACAGCCCATCAGAACCAGATGGCAAGTAAAACTATTTTATATCCCTATCTTTATGCCTTTATTCTCTTTTTTCCCATTTTACTTTAGTAAATTCTTAGAGAAGGGGCCCCTTCCTGGGGCTAACACTTGATTTCTTTTTGAGATACATAGATATCCGAGTGTTTGGCCTTTTGGCTAAGATCAAAGTGTAGTATCTGTTCCGATGGATACTGCACTTCATAGATCGGTATTGTCTTGCCCTTCGGGGCTTGATTTACGCCGGTCTATGGGTCTGTCCTGTGCAGTTCTAGGAGGTCCACCCTCCCAGGCTTCGCCTCCCCTCTTTGGGGAGGAGTAAGTTTATTGCTTACTGTCTGAGGCGCCCCTACCGGGGAATGCCGACGGGGCTGCCCAGGCAATTTTTAATGGCCATAGCGCTCACCTTCTCGGGCGCTGGCTTTTCAAATCCCACTTTCCGACCTTGTGTCACATACTCCCATTGTGGGTGGGTGTTAAATAACGCCTTTTGGCTAAGATCAAAGTGTAGTATCTGTTCCGATGGATACTGCACACCTGTCCTGTGCAGTTCTAGGAGGTCCACCCTCCCAGGCTTCGCCTCCCCTCTTTGGGGAGGAGTAAGTTTATTGCTTACTGTCTGAGGCGCCCCTACCGGGGAATGCCGACGGGGCTGCCCAGGCAATTTTTAAATGGCCAGAGTGCTAACCTCTCGAGCGCTGGCTTTTAACCCCACTTGCTCGACCCGATCTTGGGTCACATCTTACTTGTGGGAGTAAGATAAAACTGGCCTTGTGCCTAACTCCGGGAGGAGTAAATAAATATCCGAGTGTTTGGCCTTTTGGCTAAGATCAAAGTGTAGTATCTGTTCCGATGGATACTGCACGCCTGTCCTGTGCAGTTCTAGGAGGTCCACCCTCCCAGGCTTCGCCTCCCCTCTTTGGGGAGGAGTAAGTTTATTGCTTACTGTCTGAGGCGCCCCTACCGGGGAATGCCGACGGGGCTGCCCAGGCAATTTTTAAATGGCCAGAGTGCTCACCTCTCGAGCGCTGGCTTTTAACCCCACTTGCTCGACCCGATCTTGGGTCACATCTTACTTGTGGGAGTAAGATAAAACTGGCCTTGTGCCTAACTCCGCGAGGAGTAAATAAATATCCGAGTGTTTGGCCTTTTGGCTAAGATCAAAGTGTAGTATCTGTTCCGATGGATACTGCACACCTGTCCTGTGCAGTTCTAGGAGGTCCACCCTCCCAGGCTTCGCCTCCCCTCTTTGGGGAGGAGTAAGTTTATTGCTTACTGTCTGAGGCGCCCCTACCGGGGAATGCCGACGGGGCTGCCCAGGCAATTTTTAAATGGCCAGAGTGCTCACCTCTCGAGCGCTGGCTTTTAACCCCACTTGCTCGACCCGATCTTGGGTCACATCTTACTTGTGGGAGTAAGATAAAACTGGCCTTGTGCCTAACTCCGCGAGGAGTAAATAAATATTTACGGTTCTTCCCTACTTCACAAAACTTGAGTAAGTAAAGCAATGAAGAAGGAATTTTTCCTCTCCCCAATGGATCAATTAACTATGCTATAGTTTATATTTCTGTTTCTTTTTTTTTTTTGTCTTTGCTTGATTTTGCTGAATTCCAGGATCAGAACTCATCCGGTTTGTAGGCATGATCAAAAACACGCACCTGCTCTAATTCAGTCTAATAAGGCGAAAAATGTAATTTTTCAAAAATTCACCAAAAATAGACTAATTATTGTATTTCGATAATCTTTTCGGTATTAGAAGCGTTAAGAGATGATATTTCTTTAAAACAATTGCTAACTCGAAATTTTGAAGGCAACCGTTTTTTGTGGAGGGTAGGGTTTTTTTTTCACGATCCCCTCCCCCTTACTAATCAATGCTTGCAAAAAATAATTAAAGTGCTTTTTACATGTTTAAATTAATGATTTTTAAAAGATAATTCCTCGTAGTTTAATATGTTATTCTTCTAGTCGAATGGACCCGTTACTTTTGGAAATTTAAACATGGTAACATAAATAAAATATTGCTCGTCGAGAACATTTTTTTTTTGCTTTAAATGTTCGCTTAATTTATTACGGATACGGTAGTAAAAACAATATTAAAAATATATTTGTTTTATTATTTTAACAAATGTTCGCAAAATTGACAACTCAAAATGTTTTATTATCGAAACTTGAGTTCAACTGTGAGCTTCAGTACTTAAAAAAGGTAACCTGATAAATAAAATGGCTGAAGTTGTAACAAGAATCAGATTTGAGTAAATTTCGTTTTTCATCTTTAAATTTCGGTCCATTTTTACATACAATATCAGATCCGTTCTACGAATGCGCAGAAGTGATACAAAAATAGAGTTATCGTTAAGTGGGTCAATGAAGAACGGCAAAAATTTTGATGATTATGAACTTCCATAGTTCTGAAAAAAAAGGGGGGTGGCTTCATAATGACGGTTTTTTAAATGATAGCTGTCAATGGCTGCCGAGCAGACGAAATTTGATCATCCCTACCGGATTGGTATGATCCAGCTAGTGTGTAGTCATTCCGAGGAGATCTTATTTAAGCGTCGAATTCTGTGTTATTTTGAATATTTGGCCAGGGTTTACTTGTAGGGTGAAGCATTTTCACATCAGGTTGTGCTGACAGAGTGACCGAAGACACTCGAGGATAGTGTCTAGTAGGCATTCAAACTCTTTCCTGTTATTTTTAATATTTGGTCAGAGTTTACTTGTCCGGTAAAGCATCTTCAAGTCAGGTTGTCCTAAAAAAAACCTGTGTGTGAAAATTTAGCCATATAATTTTTTTCCTTTATGATTTTTAGTGACTTTTATTTTTTTTAACGACTTTTTGTTTTTTTGTGGATTTTTTTTATTTGATTTTGTTATTTTTTGTAACTTTTTTTACTGTGAATTTTTTTTTTTGTGACTTGATTTCCATGACTTTTTAAAAAGTTTGTGACTTTTATTTTTTTACATTTTTATTTTTTGGTAACTTTTTTTTCTGACTTTATGATATTTTGTGATTTTTTTCATTTTTATGTGACTTTGATTTGATTATTTATAACATTTTGATTTTTAGATGATTTGGGGTTTTTTGTAAGCTTTTGTTTGTTAGATTATTTTTAGATGATTTTTTTCATTTTTTTTTCTGACTTTTTATTTTATTTTACATGACTTCGATTTTTTTTTACCTTTTTTTACCTTTTATATTTTTAGATACTTTTTGTATTTGGTTTTGTGACTTTTTGATTTTTTTGGTGAATTTTTTGCAGAACTGGCTCTTTTATAAGATATAGCCATTTAGCTGTGTCACTCTGTATAACAAATACTTACACCTTTTGCCTACATTATTCATTATGATACATTAACTCCATGGAATTTGAACACTGACAATCAGTTGGAAATACATTTTGTCTTAAACACTAAGAAAATCATGAATTTTGTTTGTTTATGAATAATAAAAGAATAAGGATCTTTTTATTCATGTAGAAAAGGCAAAATGTTGGATTGTTCCTGAATGCACCCAAAAGCAAATACATGCACCTGAACCCATCGACAACCTGGTGAACCAATCGAACTTGTTCAGGACTTCAAATATCTTGGAGGATTCACTGACTCTAGTTATGATACGAATACACGTATTGGCCAGATGTGAAGCGAAACCAACTCCCTCTGGAAAGCTGCTATCAAGACAAAACTAACAGTTTTCAAGGCAGCAGTCGAATCCATCCTAATCTACGGATCAGACTCTTGGACACTAAATGTAGCTCGATCTAAGAAACTTGATGGAGCGTACACCAAGATTCTACTCGTTGTCTACAACATATCGTGGCAAGACCATGTAACAAACAAAATGCTGTATGATTGCCTAACATGCATATCTGCAGTTGTTCAACGCCGACATTTGGCGCTGGCTGCACATGTATCTCGACACGATGAAACTGCTGAAAAAGTGCTTCTGTGATCTCCAGAGGTCAAGCGACGAGCTGGGAGGTCTCATATTACAATCAACTCTACTGGAGAAGAACATTGGCCTGGCGGGATTGGAGCTTCTTCCCGCAATGAGTGAGCAAGCATCATGGCCTACAAACTTTTTAAATGCTTCACCATCAATTGATGGATGACCCAAGAAGATGGTTTGGTTGTTTTGTTTTCAGGTTCATTTAATGCCGAATACTGTCATTTTGGTAAAAGTTTTTACGCTTCAAGTTCTATATATCTTCAAATATTTATTCATGGTGTTTGGTTTGGTTGTTTTGCTTTACGACATATCAACCGTGTTTGGGTTATTTAACGCCGAATACGGTCAGTGCTTTATATGTTCTATATATCTTCAAATATTTATTCATGGTGTTTCATTTGGTTGTTTTGCTTTACGACATATCAACCCTGTTTGGGTTATTTAACGCCGAATACGGTCAGTGCTTTATATGTTCTATATGTCTTCAAATATTTATTCATGGTGTTTGGTTTGGTTGTTTTGCTTTACGACATATCAACCCTGTTTGGGTTATTTAACGCCGAATACGGTCAGTGCTTTATATGTTCTATATATCTTCAAATATTTATTCATGGTGTTTCATTTGGTTGTTTTGCTTTACGACATATCAACCCTGTTTGGGTTATTTAACGCCGAATACGGTCAGTGCTTTATATGTTCTATATATCTTCAAATATTTATTCATGGTGTTTGGTTTGGTTGTTTTGCTTTACGACATATCAACCCTGTTTGGGTTATTTAACGCCGAATACGGTCAGTGCTTTATATGTTCTATATGTCTTCAAATATTTATTCATGGTGTTTGGTTTGGTTGTTTTGCTTTACGACATATCAACCCTGTTTGGGTTATTTAACGCCGAATACGGTCAGTGCTTTATATGTTCTATATATCTTCAAATACTTATTCATGGTGTTTCATTTGGTTGTTTTGCTTTACGACATATCAACCCTGTTTGGGTTATTTAACGCCGAATACGGTCAGTGCTTTATATGTTCTATATATCTTCAAATATTTATTCATGGTGTTTGGTTTGGTTGTTTTGCTTTACGACATATCAACCCTGTTTGGGTTATTTAACGCCGAATACGGTCAGTGCTTTATATGTTCTATATATCTTCAAATATTTATTCATGGTGTTTCATTTGGTTGTTTTGCTTTACGACATATCAACCCTGTTTGGGTTATTTAACGCCGAATACGGTCAGTGCTTTATATGTTCTATATGTCTTCAAATATTTATTCATGGTGTTTGGTTTGGTTGTTTTGCTTTACGACATATCAACCCTGTTTGGGTTATTTAACGCCGAATACGGTCAGTGCTTTATATGTTCTATATATCTTCAAATATTTATTCATGGTGTTTCATTTGGTTGTTTTGCTTTACGACATATCAACCCTGTTTGGGTTATTTAACGCTGAATACGGTCAGTGCTTTATATGTTCTATATGTCTTCAAATATTTATTCATGGTGTTTGGTTTGGTTGTTTTGCTTTACGACATATCAACCCTGTTTGGGTTATTTAACGCCGAATACGGTCAGTGCTTTATATGTTCTATATGTCTTCAAATATTTATTCATGGTGTTTGGTTTGGTTGTTTTGCTTTACGACATATCAACCCTGTTTGGGTTATTTAACGCCGAATACGGTCAGTGCTTTATATGTTCTATATGTCTTCAAATATTTATTCATGGTGTTTGGTTTGGTTGTTTTGCTTTACGACATATCAACCCTGTTTGGGTTATTTAACGCCGAATACGGTCAGTGCTTTATATGTTCTATATATCTTCAAATATTTATTCATGGTGTTTCATTTGGTTGTTTTGCTTTACGACATATCAACCCTGTTTGGGTTATTTAACGCCGAATACGGTCAGTGCTTTATATGTTCTATATGTCTTCAAATATTTATTCATGGTGTTTGGTTTGGTTGTTTTGCTTTACGACATATCAACCCTGTTTGGGTTATTTAACGCCGAATACGGTCAGTGCTTTATATGTTCTATATGTCTTCAAATATTTATTCATGGTGTTTGGTTTGGTTGTTTTGCTTTACGACATATCAACCCTGTTTGGGTTATTTAACGCCGAATACGGTCAGTGCTTTATATGTTCTATATATCTTCAAATATTTATTCATGGTGTTTCATTTGGTTGTTTTGCTTTACGACATATCAACCCTGTTTGGGTTATTTAACGCCGAATACGGTCAGTGCTTTATATGTTCTATATGTCTTCAAATATTTATTCATGGTGTTTGGTTTGGTTGTTTTGCTTTACGACATATCAACCCTGTTTGGGTTATTTAACGCCGAATACGGTCAGTGCTTTATATGTTCTATATGTCTTCAAATATTTATTCATGGTGTTTGGTTTGGTTGTTTTGCTTTACGACATATCAACCCTGTTTGGGTTATTTAACGCCGAATACGGTCAGTGCTTTATATGTTCTATATGTCTTCAAATATTTATTCATGGTGTTTGGTTTGGTTGTTTTGCTTTACGACATATCAACCCTGTTTGGGTTATTTAACGCCGAATACGGTCAGTGCTTTATATGTTCTATATATCTTCAAATATTTATTCATGGTGTTTCATTTGGTTGTTTTGCTTTACGACATATCAACCCTGTTTGGGTTATTTAACGCCGAATACGGTCAGTGCTTTATATGTTCTATATGTCTTCAAATATTTATTCATGGTGTTTGGTTTGGTTGTTTTGCTTTACGACATATCAACCCTGTTTGGGTTATTTAACGCCGAATACGGTCAGTGCTTTATATGTTCTATATATCTTCAAATATTTATTCATGGTGTTTCATTTGGTTGTTTTGCTTTACGACATATCAACCCTGTTTGGGTTATTTAACGCCGAATACGGTCAGTGCTTTATATGTTCTATATGTCTTCAAATATTTATTCATGGTGTTTGGTTTGGTTGTTTTGCTTTACGACATATCAACCCTGTTTGGGTTATTTAACGCCGAATACGGTCAGTGCTTTATATGTTCTATATATCTTCAAATATTTATTCATGGTGTTTCATTTGGTTGTTTTGCTTTACGACATATCAACCCTGTTTGGGTTATTTAACGCCGAATACGGTCAGTGCTTTATATGTTCTATATATCTTCAAATATTTATTCATGGTGTTTGGTTTGGTTGTTTTGCTTTACGACATATCAACCCTGTTTGGGTTATTTAACGCCGAATACGGTCAGTGCTTTATATGTTCTATATATCTTCAAATACTTATTCATGGTGTTTCATTTGGTTGTTTTGCTTTACGACATATCAACCCTGTTTGGGTTATTTAACGCCGAATACGGTCAGTGCTTTATATGTTCTATATATCTTCAAATACTTATTCATGGTGTTTCATTTGGTTGTTTTGCTTTACGACATATCAACCCTGTTTGGGTTATTTAACGCCGAATACGGTCAGTGCTTTATATGTTCTATATGTCTTCAAATATTTATTCATGGTGTTTGGTTTGGTTGTTTTGCTTTACGACATATCAACCCTGTTTGGGTTATTTAACGCCGAATACGGTCAGTGCTTTATATGTTCTATATATCTTCAAATATTTATTCATGGTGTTTCATTTGGTTGTTTTGCTTTACGACATATCAACCCTGTTTGGGTTATTTAACGCCGAATACGGTCAGTGCTTTATATGTTCTATATGTCTTCAAATATTTATTCATGGTGTTTGGTTTGGTTGTTTTGCTTTACGACATATCAACCCTGTTTGGGTTATTTAACGCCGAATACGGTCAGTGCTTTATATGTTCTATATATCTTCAAATATTTATTCATGGTGTTTCATTTGGTTGTTTTGCTTTACGACATATCAACCCTGTTTGGGTTATTTAACGCCGAATACGGTCAGTGCTTTATATGTTCTATATATCTTCAAATATTTATTCATGGTGTTTGGTTTGGTTGTTTTGCTTTACGACATATCAACCCTGTTTGGGTTATTTAACGCCGAATACGGTCAGTGCTTTATATGTTCTATATATCTTCAAATACTTATTCATGGTGTTTCATTTGGTTGTTTTGCTTTACGACATATCAACCCTGTTTGGGTTATTTAACGCCGAATACGGTCAGTGCTTTATATGTTCTATATATCTTCAAATACTTATTCATGGTGTTTCATTTGGTTGTTTTGCTTTACGACATATCAACCCTGTTTGGGTTATTTAACGCCGAATACGGTCAGTGCTTTATATGTTCTATATATCTTCAAATATTTATTCATGGTGTTTGGTTTGGTTGTTTTGCTTTACGACATATCAACCCTGTTTGGGTTATTTAACGCCGAATACGGTCAGTGCTTTATATGTTCTATTTGTCTTCAAATATTTATTCATGGTGTTTGGTTTGGTTGTTTTGCTTTACGACATATCAACCCTGTTTGGGTTATTTTACGCCGAATACGGTCAGTGCTTTATATGTTCTATTTGTCTTCAAATATTTATTCATGGTGTTTGGTTTGGTTGTTTTGCTTTACGACATATCAACCCTGTTTGGGTTATTTAACGCCGAATACGGTCAGTGCTTTATATGTTCTATATATCTTCAAATAGTTATTCATGGTGTTTGGTTTGGTTGTTTTGCTTTACGACATATCAACCCTGTTTGGGTTATTTAACGCCGAATACGGTCAGTGCTTTATATGTTCTATATATCTTCAAATATTTATTCATGGTGTTTCATTTGGTTGTTTTGCTTTACGACATATCAACCCTGTTTGGGTTATTTAACGCCGAATACGGTCAGTGCTTTATATGTTCTATATATCTTCAAATATTTATTCATGGTGTTTGGTTTGGTTGTTTTGCTTTACGACATATCAACCCTGTTTGGGTTATTTAACGCCGAATACGGTCAGTGCTTTATATGTTCTATATATCTTCAAATATTTATTCATGGTGTTTGGTTTGGTTGTTTTGCTTTACGACATATCAACCCTGTTTGGGTTATTTAACGCCGAATACGGTCAGTGCTTTATATGTTCTATATATCTTCAAATATTTATTCATGGTGTTTCATTTGGTTGTTTTGCTTTACGACATATCAACCCTGTTTGGGTTATTTAACGCCGAATACGGTCAGTGCTTTATATGTTCTATATATCTTCAAATATTTATTCATGGTGTTTGGTTTGGTTGTTTTGCTTTACGACATATCAACCCTGTTTGGGTTATTTAACGCCGAATACGGTCAGTGCTTTATATGTTCTATATATCTTCAAATATTTATTCATGGTGTTTCATTTGGTTGTTTTGCTTTACGACATATCAACCCTGTTTGGGTTATTTAACGCCGAATACGGTCAGTGCTTTATATGTTCTATATATCTTCAAATATTTATTCATGGTGTTTGGTTTGGTTGTTTTGCTTTACGACATATCAACCCTGTTTGGGTTATTTAACGCCGAATACGGTCAGTGCTTTATATGTTCTATATATCTTCAAATATTTATTCATGGTGTTACATTTGGTTGTTTTGCTTTACGACATATCAACCCTGTTTGGGTTATTTAACGCCGAATACGGTCAGTGCTTTATATGTTCTATATGTCTTCAAATATTTATTCATGGTGTTTGGTTTGGTTGTTTTGCTTTACGACATATCAACCCTGTTTGGGTTATTTAACGCCGAATACGGTCAGTGCTTTATATGTTCTATATATCTTCAAATATTTATTCATGGTGTTTGGTTTGGTTGTTTTGCTTTACGACATATCAACCCTGTTTGGGTTATTTAACGCCGAATACGGTCAGTGCTTTATATGTTCTATATATCTTCAAATATTTATTCATGGTGTTTGGTTTGGTTGTTTTGCTTTACGACATATCAACCCTGTTTGGGTTATTTAACGCTGAATACGGTCAGTGCTTTATATGTTCTATATGTCTTCAAATATTTATTCATGGTGTTTGGTTTGGTTGTTTTGCTTTACGACATATCAACCCTGTTTGGGTTATTTAACGCCGAATACGGTCAGTGCTTTATATGTTCTATATGTCTTCAAATATTTATTCATGGTGTTTGGTTTGGTTGTTTTGCTTTACGACATATCAACCCTGTTTGGGTTATTTAACGCCGAATACGGTCAGTGCTTTATATGTTCTATATATCTTCAAATATTTATTCATGGTGTTTGGTTTGGTTGTTTTGCTTTACGACATATCAACCCTGTTTGGGTTATTTAACGCCGAATACGGTCAGTGCTTTATATGTTCTATATATCTTCAAATATTTATTCATGGTGTTTGGTTTGGTTGTTTTGCTTTACGACATATCAACCCTGTTTGGGTTATTTAACGCCGAATACGGTCAGTGCTTTATATGTTCTATATCTCTTCAAATACTTATTCATGGTGTTTCATTTGGTTGTTTTGCTTTACGACATATCAACCCTGTTTGGGTTATTTAACGCCGAATACGGTCAGTGCTTTATATGTTCTATATATCTTCAAATATTTATTCATGGTGTTTGGTTTGGTTGTTTTGCTTTACGACATATCAACCCTGTTTGGGTTATTTAACGCCGAATACGGTCAGTGCTTTATATGTTCTATATATCTTCAAATATTTATTCATGGTGTTACATTTGGTTGTTTTGCTTTACGACATATCAACCCTGTTTGGGTTATTTAACGCCGAATACGGTCAGTGCTTTATATGTTCTATATATCTTCAAATATTTATTCATGGTGTTTGGTTTGGTTTTTTTGCTTTACGACATATCAACCCTGTTTGGGTTATTTAACGCCGAATACGGTCAGTGCTTTATATGTTCTATATGTCTTCAAATATTTATTCATGGTGTTTGGTTTGGTTGTTTTGCTTTACGACATATCAACCCTGTTTGGGTTATTTAACGCCGAATACGGTCAGTGCTTTATATGTTCTATATATCTTCAAATACTTATTCATGGTGTTTCATTTGGTTGTTTTGCTTTACGACATATCAACCCTGTTTGGGTTATTTAACGCCGAATACGGTCAGTGCTTTATATGTTCTATATATCTTCAAATATTTATTCATGGTGTTTGGTTTGGTTGTTTTGCTTTACGACATATCAACCCTGTTTGGGTTATTTAACGCCGAATACGGTCAGTGCTTTATATGTTCTATATATCTTCAAATATTTATTCATGGTGTGACATTTGGTTGTTTTGCTTTACGACATATCAACCCTGTTTGGGTTATTTAACGCCGAATACGGTCAGTGCTTTATATGTTCTATATATCTTCAAATATTTATTCATGGTGTTTGGTTTGGTTGTTTTGCTTTACGACATATCAACCCTGTTTGGGTTATTTAACGCCGAATACGGTCAGTGCTTTATATGTTCTATATGTCTTCAAATATTTATTCATGGTGTTTGGTTTGGTTGTTTTGCTTTACGACATATCAACCCTGTTTGGGTTATTTAACGCCGAATACGGTCAGTGCTTTATATGTTCTATATATCTTCAAATACTTATTCATGGTGTTTCATTTGGTTGTTTTGCTTTACGACATATCAACCCTGTTTGGGTTATTTAACGCCGAATACGGTCAGTGCTTTATATGTTCTATATATCTTCAAATATTTATTCATGGTGTTTCATTTGGTTGTTTTGCTTTACGACATATCAACCCTGTTTGGGTTATTTAACGCCGAATACGGTCAGTGCTTTATATGTTCTATATGTCTTCAAATACTTATTCATGGTGTTTCATTTGGTTGTTTTGCTTTACGACATATCAACCCTGTTTGGGTTATTTAACGCCGAATACGGTCAGTGCTTTATATGTTCTATATGTCTTCAAATATTTATTCATGGTGTTTGGTTTGGTTGTTTTGCTTTACGACATATCAACCCTGTTTGGGTTATTTAACGCCGAATACGGTCAGTGCTTTATATGTTCTATATATCTTCAAATATTTATTCATGGTGTTTCATTTGGTTGTTTTGCTTTACGACATATCAACCCTGTTTGGGTTATTTAACGCCGAATACGGTCAGTGCTTTATATGTTCTATATGTCTTCAAATACTTATTCATGGTGTTTCATTTGGTTGTTTTGCTTTACGACATATCAACCCTGTTTGGGTTATTTAACGCCGAATACGGTCAGTGCTTTATATGTTCTATATATCTTCAAATACTTATTCATGGTGTTTCATTTGGTTGTTTTGCTTTACGACATATCAACCCTGTTTGGGTTATTTAACGCCGAATACGGTCAGTGCTTTATATGTTCTATATATCTTCAAATATTTATTCATGGTGTTTCATTTGGTTGTTTTGCTTTACGACATATCAACCCTGTTTGGGTTATTTAACGCCGAATACGGTCAGTGCTTTATATGTTCTATATATCTTCAAATACTTATTCATGGTGTTTCATTTGGTTGTTTTGCTTTACGACATATCAACCCTGTTTGGGTTATTTAACGCCGAATACGGTCAGTGCTTTATATGTTCTATATATCTTCAAATACTTATTCATGGTGTTTCATTTGGTTGTTTTGCTTTACGACATATCAACCCTGTTTGGGTTATTTAACGCCGAATACGGTCAGTGCTTTATATGTTCTATATATCTTCAAATATTTATTCATGGTGTTTGGTTTGGTTGTTTTGCTTTACGACATATCAACCCTGTTTGGGTTATTTAACGCCGAATACGGTCAGTGCTTTATATGTTCTATTTGTCTTCAAATATTTATTCATGGTGTTTGGTTTGGTTGTTTTGCTTTACGACATATCAACCCTGTTTGCGTTATTTTACGCCGAATACGGTCAGTGCTTTATATGTTCTATATATCTTCAAATATTTATTCATGGTGTTTGGTTTGGTTGTTTTGCTTTACGACATATCAACCCTGTTTGGGTTATTTAACGCCGAATACGGTCAGTGCTTTATATGTTCTATATATCTTCAAATATTTATTCATGGTGTTTGGTTTGGTTGTTTTGCTTTACGACATATCAACCCTGTTTGGGTTATTTAACGCCGAATACGGTCAGTGCTTTATATGTTCTATATATCTTCAAATACTTATTCATGGTGTTTCATTTGGTTGTTTTGCTTTACGACATATCAACCCTGTTTGGGTTATTTAACGCCGAATACGGTCAGTGCTTTGTATGTTCTATATATCTTCAAATATTTATTCATGGTGTTTGGTTTGGTTGTTTTGCTTTACGACATATCAACCCTGTTTGGGTTATTTAACGCCGAATACGGTCAGTGCTTTATATGTTCTATATGTCTTCAAATATTTATTCATGGTGTTTGGTTTGGTTGTTTTGCTTTACGACATATCAACCCTGTTTGGGTTATTTAACGCCGAATACGGTCAGTGCTTTATATGTTCTATATATCTTCAAATATTTATTCATGGTGTTTGGTTTGGTTGTTTTGCTTTACGACATATCAACCCTGTTTGGGTTATTTAACGCCGAATACGGTCAGTGCTTTATATGTTCTATATGTCTTCAAATATTTATTCATGGTGTTTGGTTTGGTTGTTTTGCTTTACAACATATCAACCCTGTTTGGGTTATTTAACGCCGAATACGGTCAGTGCTTTATATGTTCTATATATCTTCAAATACTTATTCATGGTGTTTGGTTTGGTTGTTTTGCTTTACGACATATCAACCCTGTTTGGGTTATTTAACGCTGAATACGGTCAGTGCTTTATATGTTCTATATATCTTCAAATATTTATTCATGGTGTTTGGTTTGGTTGTTTTGCTTTACGACATATCAACCCTGTTTGGGTTATTTAACGCCGAATACGGTCAGTGCTTTATATGTTCTATATATCTTCAAATATTTATTCATGGTGTTTGGTTTGGTTGTTTTTCTTTACGACATATCAACCCTGTTTGGGTTATTTAACGCCGAATACGGTCAGTGCTTTATATGTTCTATATATCTTCAAATATTTATTCATGGTGTTTGGTTTGGTTGTTTTGCTTTACGACATATTAACCCTGTTTGGGTTATTTAACGCCGAATACGGTCAGTGCTTTATATGTTCTATATGTCTTCAAATATTTATTCATGGTGTTTGGTTTGGTTGTTTTGCTTTACAACATATCAACCCTGTTTGGGTTATTTAACGCCGAATACGGTCAGTGCTTTATATGTTCTATATATCTTCAAATACTTATTCATGGTGTTTGGTTTGGTTGTTTTTCTTTACGACATATCAACCCTGTTTGGGTTATTTAACGCCGAATACGGTCAGTGCTTTATATGTTCTATATATCTTCAAATATTTATTCATGGTGTTTGGTTTGGTTGTTTTGCTTTACGACATATCAACCCTGTTTGGGTTATTTAACGCCGAATACGGTCAGTACTTTATATGTTCTATATATCTTCAAATACTTATTCATGGTGTTTCATTTGGTTGTTTTGCTTTACGACATATCAACCCTGTTTGGGTTATTTAACGCCGAATACGGTCAGTGCTTTATATGTTCTATATATCTTCAAATATTTATTCATGGTGTTTGGTTTGGTTGTTTTGCTTTACGACATATCAACCCTGTTTGGGTTATTTAACGCCGAATACGGTCAGTGCTTTATATGTTCTATATATTTTCAAATATTTATTCATGGTGTTTCATTTGGTTGTTTTGCTTTACGACATATCAACCCTGTTTGGGTTATTTAACGCCGAATACGGTCAGTGCTTTATATGTTCTATATATCTTCAAATATTTATTCATGGTGTTTGGTTTGGTTGTTTTGCTTTACGACATATCATCCCTGTTTGGGTTATTTAACGCCGAATACGGTCAGTGCTTTATATGTTCTATATGTCTTCAAATATTTATTCATGGTGTTTGGTTTGGTTGTTTTGCTTTACGACATATCAACCCTGTTTGGGTTATTTAACGCCGAATACGGTCAGTGCTTTATATGTTCTATATATCTTCAAATATTTATTCATGGTGTTTGGTTTGGTTGTTTTGCTTTACGACATATCAACCCTGTTTGGGTTATTTAACGCCGAATACGGTCAGTGCTTTATATGTTCTATATGTCTTCAAATATTTATTCATGGTGTTTGGTGTGGTTGTTTTGCTTTACGACATATCAACCCTGTTTGGGTTATTTAATGCCGAATACGGTCAGTGCTTTATATGTTCTATATATTTTCAAATATTTATTCATGGTGTTTCATTTGGTTGTTTTGTAGAAAGAAATTGTTGTTTTTGTTTTTAGCTTTGCAGAATGTGATTGCGTTTTTAAAAGGGAAAGGAAAAAACAATAACATTGATGTTTTATGCATTTTTGGTCGGGAAGCCAGTATCTTCAGACAGCCTGATCTGGTAGCACCAGGCCAAAAAGAAGATGAATAATTAAGAGTACCTAGTAAATGAAGACTTACATTAAACCTTAAACACTACTCCACAATAAATTACCCTTCAACCATGTAATAAAATTACCTCCCTCCCTTCCAATATATTTTATGTTCATATTAGTGCAAAAAAAAAATTTATGTTCATATATTAGTGCACAAAAAAAATTATTTGTGTTCATATTAGTGCAAAAAAAAAATTTATGTTTATTATTTTTTTGCACTAATGTGCAAAAAAATTTTATGTTCATATTAGTTCAAAAAATAAAATTTATATTCATATTAGTGCAAAAAAAATTTATGTTCATATTAGTTCAAAAAAAAAAATTTATGTTCATATTAGTGCAAAAAAAAAATTTATGTTCATATTAGTGCAAAAAAAAAATTTATCTTCATATTAGTGCAAAAAAAAATTTTATCTTCATATTAGTGCAAAAAAAAAATTTATCTTCATATTAGTGCAAAAAACATTATTTGTGTATGCAAGATGGTCGGGATAAATTTGATAATTTTTTTAATATTCATTCATTTCAAAACTATTTGAAGTATTTAATAGTGGTAAAGTGCAATGGATCGTTGTTTCTGTGTATTATTAGTGTACTCCTGAATACCTGTAAGATCGTGAGATGTGAGCTGAAGAATTGTGATGGAGATGTGGAAGCAGTGGCTAGCAGGAAGGATCATAACAGGCATGAAAAAGATGAAAAAAAGGTGCAACAAGATCCAGGCAAGGCAATGCAGACCTTGGCGAGAGTGATGGGCGTTGAAGTGATGAAAGTGTTAAATAAGGATGTTTGTTACTCCTCATGTGAACCTGTGGGTGAGTGCGTTCACCTCACTGGCCGTGATCATTCCACGCGTTGTGCCTGTCTAAAGGTTTCTCCATGGTCTCACTCAGTACTGAAACAAAGAAATCTCATTCCAAGTAACAACCATAAGTCCAGTTTATCAACAAGTAACAAATTTTTTTGTTGGATGTTATATATGATACTTGTGTTCCCAAGTTGAATGGCAGACTTGAAAAATGAGATCCTTTACCCCCGGCGAAATGAAAACACGTCTAACCTGACACAGCAGACCCTCTATTCCCGAGGACCACTTAAACCTAACTTCCTTTCATGCCCAGAAGGCCAGGTCTCCCCTTCTTATCTCCTGGAGTCCTTTCCCCCCTGACCGGAGATCTTGGATTCCAGTATTTCTAACTGGTCACCATCCGGACCACCCAAGCACTCACCACTTGAGATTTCAACCAGAAATAACTGTCAGACAGAGGATTATCAAGGAGAGGATCTGTGAACATCACAGCATTAGTCCCCGCCTTTACGAGGCACTTACTTTATTTCAAAGAGAAATAAACTCTTGGATGACCAAAATAAAACCAACAAAATTTTCACTTTCCTTTGGCTGAGCATTTAACACTTGCGAGTCTGCCATTTATATGCACCCCTACAAAAAAATGCACCCTACTGCATTTTTACACTCATATAAAAGTCACAAATACCCGCTACTCATTGGCAAGATCCAAGAGAACCGCCTTATGAAAGCCAAGAAACTCTTCAACAAGGTCAAACACCCAATTGAACCAGTTGAGAAGAACCTCTGCCAGGACCAGGTGAAAGCTCAAAGTACTTTGAATTTTGAGAATACATTAATTATTGGCCAATATATGACGTTTTTCCGTTCCTTTTCAAAAGGTGTTAAATTTTTCTCGAACACCCTGTAATCGTTATTACGTTCTTAATGCTTATTTTTGTTCTTTTCTTTTTATCACTGAATGCCCTCGAATTTATGCCACTTGATTTTCAAACCCGTTCAATTTTTTCTTCTTAACGCTGTGACTTTATGTCCATATCCTGTATTGGTGCAAAAAATTTGTTTAACTTTATTCTACTATCATTTGCCATTCTAGGTGATTTAATTGAAAACATCTTGAAGAATTGGAAAGGAAACTACAAGAAATTGGCAAACAACTGTGCTTACATTCAATGGTAAGTAATTATCTGAAGCTTTCTCAGAGATTAATAGATGTACACATGACCCGTTGGGTCACAATTACTTATTCTATTGGGTTGCCCAAGAAGTTTGTTTGTTTCTTGAATGTCATCTTTCCGGCCTACTAAAGATCGTTTTATATTCCTATTCTTCAAATCCTCTACTTGGTGTAGCGAGTATCGTGACCTAAGTGTGTAATAAGCCTCTAAGCAGAGGAGTTCTTACATTTTTGTTTGTATTTCAGGACATGAAATGTAAGATCAAGCAGAGCACTACTCACATCTGATTCTTTTTTACTACAGAAAAAGAAAAAAAAGCTACAGAAACCTGCATAACGATATGGCGTGTGTATTGGGATGCTGCTACTGCTACTGCTACAGGTGTGTCAGAAATGTGTTTGCTTGATTCCGAAAAGGAAAATTTTCAGTGAGAAATGTTCCTCGCTCTGGCTGGTAAAAGATGATCAACAGTGACCAAGTGAAAGCTGTAGTTGAACAAGATTGCCGTTTGACAACCAGACAAATCGCAGACATTCTCAAGATTTCAAAATCGAGCGTGGAAAATGAATTGTATAAACTCGGTTATGTTTCTAAACTTGATGTTTGGGTTCCTCCTTTCTAAAAAAGCGAACAAACTTTTTGGCCAACCCAATATTTTGATTTCATTCGAAAATTCATAAACTGTGAAGTCATATTTGTTCAGACATTCATTTTGTATGACTAAAAATAAGTCTCATTACTTCTGTATTATCCTTATTATTATTAACAACTCACTAGGAGTTCTCGCACAGGTCATTATCAGTGATTGCTCACTGACAATAACCGGTGGAATTCCCTTGAGTCTGAGTGACAACAAGTCTATCCAGATTTCTAGTTCTCTACACCTCTTTCGAAAACCATTGCAAATGATTTTGTGTTATCGCAACAGCCGCTTACTATTGATTTCTCGCTGCCAATGACTATTGATCTTCTCTTGGATTTTGGTGGCAACATGGATTTTCCTTAAGATTTCAGCTGTTTTCATCCTTGCTATCCGTTGTCTAGTCACGGTCTTCCCTTTGATTCCAATTTCTCCCAATTTCTTTCCAGGTTTTACCTAGTGCCTCTATAGTTATTGGTATTACATTGATTTCATGTTTCATATCCCTTTCAGTTCTCTGGCAAATTCTGTTTATTTGCTTCGTCTTTCTGTCCCCTTGATCTTCACATTATTATTATTATTATTATTATTATTTGTACTCACTAGGAGTTCTCACACAGGTCATTAGTGATTGCTCACCGACAACCGGTGGTATTCCCTGGAGTCTGAGTGACAACAAGTCTCTCCAGATTTCCAGTATTCTCCACCTCTTTTCGATAGCCACCGCAAATAAACTTGCAGTATCGCAACAGCCATTTAACATTGATTTCTCACTGGTAAGGACCATTGATCTTCTCTGGGATTTGGGTGGCAATAAGTCTTCCCAAGGTCCCAGCACTCTCTGCACTTCCAGTGGAGGTCTGGCTTGTGCTGTCCCTCTTCGGTTTTCTCATCCTCCTTGGCCCTATGCAAATATTTTGTGTGGTGTCAGCTTAGGCTGGTACTATTTTTTTTTTTAATTTCTTTTTATTATTATTATTATTTTATTTTATTTTAATTAATTTTTTTTTTCTTTTTTGGGGAGAGCTTATGGTGTTTCTTGCTATTTCTGTTCATTAGTTCATTTTTGTGTCGTGTCAGTTGAGGCCGGTGTAATTTATTGGGGGGGGGGAGGCTTATAAAGTGATTTTTCTTGCATTTTCTGTTCCTTTGTTTGTGATGTGTTCTTCCTGTAGTAGATTCCATGTGACTCTTCGTAGCTTATGCGGGTTTGTTTCCGCATTCGATGATTTTTCTTAAGATTGCAGCTGTTTTGATCATTGCCGTCCTTTGTATAGTTTCAATGATCCCTATGATTCCAATTTCTCCCAGTCTTTTTTCCAGTTTTTTGGGGATTGTTCCTAGTGCTCCTATGATTATTGGTATTATACTAACTTTCTTCATGCTCCATATTCCTTTCAATTCTCTGGCTAGTTCCGTGTATTTGCTTCGTTTTTCCGTTTCTTTAATCTTCACTCTGTGGTCTGCTGGAATGGCGAAGTCTACGATTTTGTAAGATTTTTCCTTCTTGTTGATTATTATAATATCCGGTCTCCTTGCTTGTATGAGTTTGTCTGTTTGTATATCCATATCCCAGATGATTTTGTTTTTCGTTTTCCAGTACTGTTTCTGGTTTATGTTTGTACCATTTGCCTGCATATTCAAAATTCAATTGTTTGCACAGTTCCTGGTGTACTGCTTTCTCCATACAGTCATGTCTGTTCTTGTATTCTTTTTGGGCTAGTTTGCTACATTCACTTATTATGTGATTTACTGTTTCCTCTCTTTGTCCACACAGTTTGCATTTACTGATTTCCTTGGTTTTATCTATTTTAGCTTTAATGTAGTTTGTCCTAATCGCATTGTTCTGTGCAGCCATCAGTAAAGATTCCGTTTCTCTGTTCAAGTGTCTTTTTCTTAGCCATGCTCAGCTATTTTCGTTCGTTTCTTCTTTTGTCAGTCTTCTAAAGTGTCCATGTAGTTGTTTTTCTTCCCACTTTTCTTTTCTTGTCATTTTGTTTCTAGTTTTGGTGCTTCCCGAGTTGCTCATCGGAACGGTGTCTCTTGCTGCAGTGATAAGGATTTCCGTGTGTTGAGTTATGTATTTCTCCAGCTCTTTTTTTGAGTCTTCCACACAATCTTCTATACTTACCAGTCCTCTTCCCCCTTCGTTTCTTTTTATGTTAAGTCTGTTCATATCATCTTTTGGATGTAGTGCGTTGTGCATGGTCATTAATTTTCTAGTCCTCTGGTCAAGGTGCCTGAGTTCTTCTTTGGTCCAGCCTATGAATGGTCTAGAATATCTTATTAGTGCTACTGCCCAAGTGTTTATTCCTTTTACTAGATTTCTGCTATATAATTTCGTTTCTAAGAGTTTTCTTGTTCTTTGTAAATATACTTTTCCAATTTTCTCTTTCATTTCTGTAGATTTGATGGTGTCTGCTTTCAGAACTCCAAAATATTTGTAGCTACCCTGTTCGCCTAGCACCCTCATTTCCTCTTAGTTGGGGAGTTCCAGGCCCTCTGTTGTCTCCAGTTTTCCTCTTTTTATTTCTAGTAGTGCACACTTTTTCATTCCGAATTCCATTTGGATGTCCTAGCTTAAGATTCTGGTCGTATTTATCAGCTTTTCCAGTTCCTTTTTGCTTTTTGCAAATAGTTTCAGGTCATCCATGTACATCAGGTGGTTTACTCTTAGTTCTATGTCTGTAAACTTGTATCTGGCATTACATTTTCTGAGTATGTAGTTGAGTGGCATCATAGCTATTATAAACAGTAGTGGTGATAGGGAGTCTCCTTGGAAGATCCCTCTCTGTATCTTTATCTCAATCAGGTGTTGTCCTCCGGCTGTCAGTTCCAGTCTCCATGTTCCCATTGCTTTCTCAATAAGATTAATTATCCTGTTGGGTATTTTGTATATTTTTAAACATTCAATTATCCATGCTTGAAGGATACTGTCGTAAGCTTTTTTGTAGTCAATCCATGCCAGGGATATGTTCTTTTTTCTGTGTTTTACCTCCTTCAGGATCTTTTGATCGATGTATAGCAGGTCATACGTCCCTTTTTTTCCCTTTATGGCATCCTTTTTGTTCTTCAGGGAGTAGTCCACGTTTGTTTAGGGATTGGTAGATTTGTTTTCTCAGTTGTGCCGTCAGAATTTTATACATTGTTGGTAAACAGATTATTGGTCTGTAGTTGTTTGGGGTCATTCCCTTTTTGGCATCTTTTTGTATAAGCGTTGTTCTTCCTTTGGTCATCCATTCTGGTATCTTTCCAGTTTGCCATTTTCCTTAGTGTGGCCTTAATGGTTTCTTTAGTAATGTCCGTTTCTGTTCCTTCTTCTATTTCTTGTAGTTCATTTTTCATGTTTTCCAACCACTTGGCATTTTTGTTGTGTGTTTTAGGCTTTTCCCATATCTTGCTCCAGAAGTGTTTTGTCTCTATCAGATAAGGTTGTTCTGTTGTTATTCTTTCTCCGTTTACATTTTTGTAAACTGGCTTTCATTGTTTTCAAAGGTCCTGTTCTGTTTTTGCTGTTCAGATTTGTATCTATATCGTCCCAGTCTTCCCTCTATTGCTGCTATCTTTTGTTTTAATTCTTCATGTTTCTTATTAAGTCTTTCCTTGTGAACCGGATTTCTGCTCTTCCATCCTTTCCTATTCTCTTTCATCTTGTTTATGGTGTTAGCTTCTTTGATTTGTTTTGTTCTCGGACATGTATCGTTTGATGTTTTCCACTTCTCTTGCTTCTTCTTATTATTATTATTAATATTATTAGTGTTGTTGTTGTTGTTGTTTTTTTGTTTTTTTTACTCATTGAGAGTTTTCACACAAGCCATTATTAGTGATTAATGGCTTATGGCTTTCCTTGGAATTTGAATGACAATAAGTCTCCTTAAGATTCCAGTCGGCGTCTGAGTTGTGCTATCCCTCCTGGGTCTTTTCATCTTCTAGTGTGATTGCAAGAGTGAGGAGTAGATGGAGTACATTCAGGGAACTTCTGCAATTACTAACCATCAGAGTGTTACCACTGTCAACCAAGGGAAGAGTCTATGGGGTATGAGGGTACCAAATCATGCAAGTATGGTGCTTCCTAGCACTGAAGCCAATTATCTCCAAGGGAGATAACTCTTGTCCCAATGTTGATACCTATACAACAGACTATAGCATTTTTCTTATATATCTACCCAAGTAGTCGCAATTTATATTTTACCTGTGGTTCATCAGTGCTGTCTGTGTATGTGGATCGGTTTCTGCATTTTAGACTTTTTCCAAAAATTTCTGCTATTTTTATCTGTGTCATGGTTTACATGATGTCAATCCTTCCTTTGATTCCAATTTCTCCAAGTCTTTTTTTATTCAGACTTTTCCGAACTGTTCCTTGTCCTCTTACGATTATTAGTATTACAGTTTTTTGTTTTTTTTCCATGTTCGGTTTTTCCCTTCAGCACTATGGCAAGTTTCTTGTATTTACTTATTTTTCTGTCTTCCTCAGCTTCACCTTACGATGCGCTGGGATGGTGAAATCTACAGTTTGCCAGTTTTTTTTCTCCTTTGTGTTTACTATTATCATGTCTGGTATTATTGCTTGAATGAGTTTTCTCATTTATATTTATATTTCCCAGAGGATGTTGCCTTTCATTATCTAATACTGTCACTGTTTTGTACCTGTATCATTCAAAAAAATTCCCTCTCTGCTCCCTGTTTTCCCGACTGTACCAACATGCAGAAATTTAAATGTAATGTGAACAAACATCTTGCTGTACAACTACCCACTTAGGATGCCCACTATAAATGTGGCCCCTAATCACAGTAACCCTTACATCTAAAATATAAGAACGAGGAAATAAACAATCGAAAGACAGGAACCCAAAGATCAAAATCTTATCATCAGAGGAATTACACAGATAGATAAGTTGGCAGTGGAAAAGCCAAAATTCAAAATTTGAAACAATATAAAGTAATGGAGAGTGAAAAAAAGTTAAATTTTGAATTCTGCCTTTTCCACTGCCAACTTATCTATCTATGTAATTCCTCTGATGATAAGATTTTGATCTTTGAAAAGCCTTGGCTTAAGGAAAGAATAATAAACATAATTTTATTATCGAGTATACCTTGCATTGAACAATCAAAGTTGAAATAAATCTGTCATTCGTACATGTTTATCCCTCTTCTTTCATCTCTCTCTCTCTCTCTCTCTCTATATATATATATATATATATATATATATATATATATATATATATATATATATATATATATATATATGCAGTGTACGGTGAAGATAATTCAGCAGACAGAACTGTACAAAAGTGGTTCGCTAAGTTTAGAGCTGGGCATTTTAGTCTCTAATGATGAAGGCAGACCACCCTCTACAGATGACGACCAAATGAACACATTAATTGAGAATAAGCCACATTATACAACAGGAGAACTAGCACAAATGTTTAACATATCAAAATCCACCATTCATGAGAATTTTTTTATTTAAAAATTTTTTTTTATGGAAATCGCTCCAGACAAGGTATGAAGCCACTTGATGTAAGGAGCTAACAAGAACAAATATGATTATCGCAAAGTCAGGAGATGCCTATTGGCCTTAGTCTTGAAAAGGCCAAGATTATAGGCAGGAGGAAAACAGTCAGTAGGAAGAGAGTTCCACAAGCCTGCAGTCCTTGGAAAGAAGCTACTGGAATAGAAAGCTGTATTACAATGAGGTATCAAAACAGCGAATTGATGGAGACCACTAGACCAACGAGTCAAATGAGCTGGAACAAAAGAAGTAGGGAATAGATCACATAATTATGAAGAACACATACCATAATAGTACTTATAGAAAAGACTGAGACTAGCAACATCACGTCTGTAAGAGAGAGGGTGTAGAGAAGAAGAAAGGGTCGCATCAATCAAATTACAGATACATTTCTGCACCTTATCAAGAACCCTCAAATGGGACAGAGATTCAACAGCCAAAATATGACAACAATACTCTATAGATGGTCTGATAGTAGATTTGTAGAGATAGAGAATAGCCTCAGGTGTGAGAAAGTGCTTGGAGCGATAGAGAGAACCGACTTTATGAGAAGCAGAAAGAGCAATGGATCTAATGTATGAACTCATAGAAAGATTTGATGAGAGAGAAAGACCAAGAAGTTTCAGAGTCGATTTTTCCTCAAGAGCAGAGCCATCCATGAGAATCTCAGGAAGATTGAAAGACACGAGTCGAGTCTTAACTAGATTAAATGAAACCAGCCATTTCATTCCCCAATCTATAACTGAACTCAGGTCAACTTCTAGATCAGCTGCATATTTCGACTAGTTCGAGGGAGATGAGCGAGAAGCAACACCAGAATAGAGAGTGGTATTATTTAGTAAAACTTGGGTACACGAATCGATACAATATTTGGATGGCACAGGATTTGAGTGAAAAAAAAACAACATTTGGGATTGTATTTCCAAATGTGATTTGCTTTATAAATGAAATGAAAATGTACTTTTTTTAATGCAAGCTCTTACAAACGATAAGAAATGGATAATTTACCGTAATGTTGTGAAAAAACGATCCTGGAGTAAGCGAGATGAGCCACCTATAACCACGCCAAAAGCAGATCTTCATTCTAAGAAGTTGTTTTGTGTCTGGTGGGATTGGAAAGGAATTCTCTACTCTGATCTTCTGCCAAGTAACCAAACAATTAATTCTGAAAAATATTGCTCACAACTGGATGAATTAAAAGCAGCAATTAAACGAAAAAATGCCCACGATTGGCCAACAGGAATGGTGTTGTATTTCATCACGATAATGCCAGACAACGTGTTTTTTGTGGCAACCAGACAAAAATTGTTGCAACTTGACTACGATGTGTTATGCTATCCTCCTTATTTTACCAAATATTGCCCCTTCAGATTACCATTTATTCAGATCTCTGCAGAATAATCTCAATGGTTAAAACTTCAATTCTTTTGATGACATAAAAACACTTTGATTAGTTCTTTGCCATCGAACTACCGCAATTCTGGGAAAATGGAATTTTCAAGTTGAAAAAAAGATGGAGAAACTGCATGCGGTAAAATGGTTCATATTTAAGTATTTAATGGCATATTTTTTTTTCATTTTATTTCCGGATAACCTGATAGTTCCATTTGTTTATGACTGAAACGAACATTTAAATTATTAAATTTAAATCTTATTCTCTGCTGTATTGACCTCGACAGACATCTTTTGCACATTTCAAACTGAATTAAATTCCACATCTAAAGGGGATTTTTTTCCGAAATATTATGTCATATGGACCTAACATCAAATCGCACTGATGGCAAGTAAGATTGTAATTATAAGTAAAAAATAAATAATTATATTGATAATAAAAGGTGGAAAACTGAAAAACTCATTTCGCTTTCACTTTTGTATTTCTTAATTTGCTTTCAGTCCGCGTTTATCTGTTACGCCTCCTATAAATTATCCTGATGTTTATTATTTGTTTATTAATTAATTCATTTCTTTATTTAAGGCTGTTTCCAAATAAACTGCAAGGGAAGAATCCAGCTTCTTATCCACTTTCTGAGATGGAAGCAGAGGTAAAGAGAACAATTATATATTAAGAAAAAATGTTATCTTGTTTTTTTAATTTATTTTCATGTTTTTTTTGTATTAATTTTCATATGTTTTTTTTTTGGGGTTTTTATTATAATTGTTTTTAAATTTTATCATCATGTTTTTATTACCTTCTGTTTTTTGGGTTTTTTTTTGTATTTTGTTTTGGGTAACTGGATTTTCCGCACATTCAAAGATGGACGTTGAGTATAACTTTGCTTCCATGAGGCAAACCAGTAAATAGGGTGTAATGTAAAAAGAAGACACGAATAGAAAAACCTTTTCTAAGGCTTTATTCAATTAATTCAAAACTACAATGCCAACAAGGCAAGAGGCCAAGAACGTATATATGGTAAAAGAAAGAGAACGCATTTAAATTAAAAAGTCACGTGGACAAGAAAACCCAGTAATTTTACTTTAACGGAAATATATGCAAGTGCACGTAATCCATCTCGTAATCCCAAGGTGCTGAGTTCAATCCTGGGCAAATGCAGCTGAAGAAATATAATATACATAACATTCTCCCCCACTTGTAACAGAGATTGTTATTAGAAAGTTTTATAAATCCAGACGCTGGACTGGTTTGCGAATCCTGCTAGACCGGCGGGGAAGTAGTTCACTATCAGAAGCACCATCTCTCTGGGAAGGTTGATTCTCTGAATTCTGATTCACTAATTCATTTTCTGTATAACCTTCCTTAGGTGAAGGAGTATTTGTGGAACTTGTATCAGGCAAAGGGCCCATGTCAGGTAGAACGTTTTCAGCAGAATCTTGAGATCGACCCGAGCGTGGAAAACGTGCTAAATGTCTTAGTGCTACTGAATCTTCCCGGCCATCATGATATCGTATTCTTGCATGTGTAGGGTTAGCCTCGAGGAGTTCCACTACTTCAACGATCGGGTCATATTTACTCCTGTTACCAAATCGCTTTAATAACACCTCCCCAGGCTCACAGAGCCAAACAGGTAATGCAGTGCCAGTGGAAGAGCGCCTTTTAAAATTGAACATGCGTTCGTGAGGCGTAGCATTTGTGGAGGTGCATAGTAGAGAGCGAATAGTTTGTAAAACATCCTGTAGAACATCCTGCCAAGCGCTAATGGGTAACCGTTTTGATCCCAAAGCTAATAAGATGGTGTTCCAAATAATGCCGTTATAGCGCTCACATTGGCTGTTACCTCTTGGGTTATACGCAGTAGTGTTACTGGATCCAATTCCAAGTCGCAGCAAAAATTGTTTGAATTCCTCCGACATAAACGAAGTTCCTCGATCGGAATGGATGAATGAGGGAAGTCCAAAAATAGAAAAAATATTCACCAGGTACTGAATCGCGGTTTGAGAGGAGCAATCACGACAAGGGAAAGCAAACGGAAATCGACTGTATTCATCGACGACTGTAAATATGTAACGGCAACCTGATGAAGATGCCGGGATAGGTCCTTTGTAATCGACAGAAAGACGCTGGAATGGAGCAGTAGAACGGATAAGAATATTATTAGTAGAAGTAAAGAATTGGGGTTTTATTTTGGCGCAAGTAGTACATTGAGATGTCATACGTCGGATTTCATCAAGTGAATATGGCAAATTTTGTGACCTTACAAAATGCCAAAAGCGTTGTACTCCAGGATGTATTAAGGAATCATGAATTGATTTTAGTTCCTCCAAGGAAGAAACAGCAGCACCACATACTCTGGATAATGTGTCAGCGACAATATTTTCATTCCCGGGACGGTGTTTTATATCATATGAAAAGGGAAGAAGTTCCATTTTCCACCGTATAATTTTATCGTTTTTAATTTTTCCACGATTAGCAGGTTTAAACACAAAAGATACGGCTTGTTGATCAGTAATAATAGTAAAATGTTTCCCAACAATGAGATCTCTCCATTTACGAACACATTCGACTATGGCATATGCTTCTTTTTCGACTATATGAAGTCGCATTTCAGAGAGGTTTAACGACCGAGAAAAGAATGCTACAGGTCTCCCAGCTTGTAAAAGAGTGCCTCCGATAGCCTTTTCTGAGGCATCGGTTTCAATAATAAACGGCAATTCATCATCAATAACTTTTACGGATGATTCAGCAATGTCTTTCTTGAGTTTTTCGAAAGAATTTACAACTATAGGAGGCATAGGGAATTGTTTATTTTCGACCAGTGGACGAATTTTGTATGAATACTTAGGTATCCATTTCGCATAGTAAGCAAACATACCAAGACACCTTTTTAACGATTTTGAATCGGAAGGGGGAGGCATTTGCAAAAGAGGTCTCAAACGCTCTGGATCAGGTTGAAGAGTTCCGTTACAAATTTGGTATCCAAGCACGTTAATAGAACGAAGTGAAAACTTTGATTTTTCCCGGTTTATTTCGAGGTTGTATGTCGAGGCAGCTTTTAAGAAATACTCCAAATTGACGTCATGCTCCTCCTGGGTTTTACCGCAAATAGTTATATCATCTATATACGAGAAGGTTCCAGGTAATTTGTTATCAGAAATGAAAGAATTCATAAATCGTTGAAAGGCAGAAACCCCGTTTGTGACCCCCATGGGTATTCGTTTAAATTGGTACAGACGGTTTCCAGCCTGAAAGGCCGTATAGGGGCGATCTTCAGGGCAAATTTCAATCTGATAGTATGCTTTGGACAAGTCAATTATACTAAAGATACGATACTGGGCTATTTGGTCAACGAGATCCCCAATTCGTGGCAAGGGGTATGCATCAAGTAAGGTGAAACGGTTAATAGTTTGGGAGAAATCGACTACCAATCGTTTCTTTTTATTAGTTGACGAAGTCACAACAATTTGAGCGCGCCACGGAGAGTAACTTGGTTCAATTATATCATCCTCAAGCATTTGTAGAATTTCTTTTTCAATGAATCGAGAGTCCTCCGCACGGTAATTTCGAGACCCAGTAGCAATAGGTTTGCAATCACGGGTCAAGTTTCGGAACAATTTAACGGGTGCACAACTGATTTTGGTTAAAGCGCAGATTTTTAGAATATCCTGAGACCCTCCAAAAGAAATAGTGATACTCTGGTGTAGTTTTAAGAAGGGCACTCCGAGTATAATATCCATACAGGAATCAGGAAGTACTGTGAAGTCAATTTCTTTATATTCGTAACCATTGAAGATAACGTCCTCAGTCCAATATTCAGATAGCTTGAGGGAAATGGCTGATGATGCCATGGAAATTACGGAATTCCGTTTAGAAGTAGACAGTTTCATTGTTTTAACAATACGAGCACTGATAAAGTTATCAGAACTGCCGGTGTCTATGAGAGCAGTTAATCGTTTACCCTTTAATTTTACAATTTTAGTAATAGGAGGGAACCTATCATCATCTTTAGCACGGGCTACTATAATAGCTGAGGTGGAACGTGAAGGTGTAGACATGGTAGAACGACAAACTTTGGCAAAATGGCCGAGTTTGCCACAGTTTCGACATACTTTATCGCGGGCAGGACAGTGGCGGCGATCATCCTTAATGTGACGTTTCCCTCCGCAGTTGTAGCACTTTCCATGAGCAGGAAGGGCAGCAGACAATTGTACAGATTCACACTCCATAGGAGCAGTAATAGTGGCCTCCTCGACAGAATCAGTAAACACATTTTTAGTCGTGGTAGCAGCAACGGTAGGTCCAATCTGAGAAGCGTATGACTCAGCACGAAATTGAGCCTGTTCTAAAGCTCTAGCACATTGAGTAGCCTCCTTGAGATTTAACGTATCATTTTCAAGTAGTCTGGCACGTATTACGGAAGACCGGAGACCACGTATAAATGAATCACGGACAGATTCATCTCTGTAAGTAGTAGCAGTAACATCTTTGAAGCAACAGTCTGCGGCAAGTCGGTTTAAGGCCTGAAGGTACTGGTCTACAGACTCATTTTCCTGTTGTAGACGTGTAGAAAGCAAATGTCTAGCATGAATAACGCTTGGAGACTTATCATAAACACTTTTCAGCAATTCAACAGCATGTTCGAATCCAGAACAACCCTCGATAATGTCAGCAACGGTAGCACCAATGTTTAAATAAAGGACTTCGAGTTTGTCTGGATTTAAAGAAGCAATAGTAGATAAGTAATAAGTAAAATTACGGTACCATAGTCTCCAGAGCTTGCCAGCCTGAGGGTCTGCAGAAGATATATCAAACTTGTCCAGACGAATAATCTTATCCATGAGAAATTTAGTAAATGAATTAATTGAATAAATTGTAATGTAAAAAGAAGACACGAATAGAAAAACCTTTTCTAAGGCTTTATTCAATTAATTCAAAACTACAATGCCAACAAGGCAAGAGGCCAAGAACGTATATATGGTAAAAGAAAGAGAACGCATTTAAATTAAAAAGTCACGTGGACAAGAAAACCCAGTAATTTTACTTTAACGGAAATATATGCAAGTCCACGTAATCCATCTCGTAATCCCAAGGTGCTGAGTTCAATCCTGGGCAAATGCAGCTGAAGAAATATAATATACATAACATAGGGACAATATCCAGCATGATCCTACTTTCTGAGGAGAGAACAGATTTATTGTTTGTTGTCTGAGGCTCCCTCATTCTTGAGGGAGTGCGAACAGATTTATTGTTTGTTGTCTGAGGCTCCCTCATTCTTGAGGGAGTGCGAACAGATTTATTGTTTGTTGTCTGAGGCTCCCTCATTCTTGAGGGAGTGCGAACAGATTTATTGTTTGTTGTCTGAGGCTCCCTCATTCTTGAGGGAGTGCGAACAGATTTATTGTTTGTTGTCTGAGGCTCCCTCATTCTTGAGGGAGTGCGAACAGAACTGAGGAGCTGGATTTTTCCCACATTAAAAACCGACCGTACGCAAATAAATTGGTAAAATCTCTCTCCTGGGTTCTCCGGGGTTCATACCAGTCGAGGATACGTCCTTGACAATCAGTCGGATAATGGCTGGTATGCTTCTGTTCAGTCCTAGAAGGTCGATCTTCCCAGGCTTTACCTTCTCTATGATTATGGGTTAGCTTATTGCTAATCGCCTGAGGCGACCCTACTGGGGAATACCGACGGGGCTGTAGGTCAGAGTGTGCTTATCCGTGTGCGCTGGTTTTTCAAAACCACACCTGACCTTGTGTCTAACCTCCTAGAGATGGGGGTAGATAAAATACCATTGAAGTCTCCTGTTCTGCACCCATCTCCCTACACTGTCCAGATTTAGTCTTCCTCTGAGGTAATCAGATCGAAGTGTGTCTTTAAGACTCGCATTAAACATCCATCGTATCAATCTCATATCATTTCTCTCCATGCAGCACGTCCTCTGACAAATATTTATTCAGAAACGTGACAGGTTTTACTACAAAAAATAAAAGTGATTCAAGCAATGTTGAGAATTCTCTTTTTATAACAAAATTGCCAAAGGTCACTAAGAAACTTTATAAAATCAATTTTTTCCCCCTCACTTTTGATAATGTATTCTTTATTTTTATCACAGGTCATTAGACAAACTCCCGAGTTGAAAAACAGATTTAAAAGAGCTTTTGAGATGATGCTCGACTATTTTGGCATGGAACTTGATGAAACCAGGAAGTGCTTCAGACTTGCAAGCAATTCTGCTGAAAGACTACAGAGTATCAATATCTGGTAAGTTGTTTAAATTTCTGGTGCTCTAATGTCAACAGATTTAGCACCCCCCCCCCCCTAAAGTCCAACCTTTCCTCACTGTCGGGTTGGGGGGGGGCATGCTAGTGTTAGAGCTACCCGGCTACCAGGGCTCTGTTGAAAATCCAGGAAGAGTCGACATCAGGATCCGTCATCCTCTGCTCGTCTCTGCCACTGCGTGTGGCAAGCATAGATGCATTTAGTAGGGAAATGTGTTCTGGGCCAAACCTTGCTCGACTTTGCATGCACCCGCTAGACCTTACTGTTCTCAGTGTTGCAGGTAAAATCATGCAATCCCACAGGTTAACGAATAGCTGCGACCAACGACAAGGACTTCATGCAGACCAGACAATCCTGACGCACGATCTTTGTAAGCTTTATGTAGATTTCCGACTCACTCCTCCTTCTTCTCCTCAAAAACAACAACAGATTCAGTATAACTCACTCTTTGCCGCTTGCTGTGAATACCCACTGACTTGGCATTTACAAAGTTAAAATCCTCCTAACTTCCAAGCTAATTTGTGGTGGCCAACGGGTAACTCTCTTGATTGCGAATCAGTGGCGATTTATGATCGGGGTTCGTGCCCGTCGACCGTCGGGAATTAGCTTCCTGCACTGAAGATTGCGTAAGCATGAAACATCGATGTCTGTAGGTAATAAATAATTAATATTCATTTATAAATATTATTAAAAGCCCCCTTTACTAAGGCCGGGCACCCTGAGAGAGTTTAATAACAAGCAGTACCACTAGCTTCATTGCGCGATCCAACACGATTTGTTGTTGTTGTTGATCACTCTTTGCCGCTTGCTGTGAATACACGCCGACTTGGTATTTACAAAGTTAAATTCCTCCTAACTTTCAAGCTAATTTGTGGTGGCCAACAGGTAATGCTCTCGACTGCGAATCAGTGGCGGTTTGTGATTGGAGTTTGTGCCCGTCGACCGTCGGGAATTAGCTTCCTGCACTGAAGATTGCGTAAGCATGAAACATCAATGTCTGTAGGTAATAAATAATTAATATATATTTATAAATATATAGATTTAGATTTTCACTTAGAAGATAGTTTATTCAGTGAAGACCTGGATTAGGCCAATAAAAATAAGCTCGATGATACTCGATTACAGGCTACAGAGCATTTATATGTGATTTTTTGAAGGTTTACAAAAACATTCCGTTCATGAAATCATTCATCACCACAAAAGACTTTTTGGTGCTTCTGCATATCAACCCTGACATTGAAATATTTAAAGAATTTATAAACTTTATTATGTACTTACGTGTTAGCTGAAAATAAGATTGTGCAGAAAAGTTACGCAAATTCATCCAGTATTTATTAAATTATAAGAAAAAGAAAAAAAATGATTTTACGTACATTTTGATATTTTTGTAAACAATGGAGACCCCCAAACCCAGAAATCGTGAAAATGAGTTATCGTCCTTGACCACTGGAAAATCTAAGATACAAAATGGTGGAAATATCTACCGAGTGATAAAATCGTTTTTTATTTATAATTAAATAAATGCTGGATGAATCTGCATAATTTTGAGGTCTCTTAAGAAGAGGACAGAAGAAGAAAATTAATTAAAAATCAAAAATAAAAAACCTCTTAAAAAAGTAGCTTATACACCTTCTCGTCAGGCGGCACAACGATGAAAAGCACCCCCCCCCCCCCAAATAAAAAATAAAACAGTCAAAACACAGTTCACAAGTTACCGTTCCAAGCCACTGATAGTATGGGCATTCAACATCTATTCCATCAGAAGAAAACACAACACAAACGTCCGTTTGGAATGCATGTGGTCGTGCAAACCTTTTTTCTAGGGCTGACTTGCTCCCATTTGGGAGAAACACACAACGAGGCCAACAATCAATAATCTCGAAAAAAACCCTTTAAGAAAAAATCCTTAAATAGTAGATATAAAATATTTATCCATAATACTGTTTCTAAAAATTTAGTTTCTATTTTTTAAAAATATTCCTTATAAAAATTAATTTTCCAACGTCTGGAACATCTTTTTACATTTCGGGAAAATATTTTTTACTTAATTTACTGCCGAGAGCTACCTTGTTGTTATTTATCGGAGTAGACATGGATCGAAGTGAATAATCCTAATCCCGCAGGAATCATTTTGAAAACATCATTTATATACCAAAAATAAAGTATTACAACAAAATATTGCTTATAAAAATCTAGTTCCTATTTTAAATAATTTTAAAATATTATCCTAACGGCTGGGTCTGTCTACAACACTGGTGAGAATATTATTCTATTCTGTTTAAAGATGGGAATCCCCAATAAGATCAAAGTGTAGGATCTGTTCCGATGGATACTGCACCCTATAGACCTGTATTGTCTTGGCCTTCAGGGCTTGATTCCGCCGGTCTATGGGTCTGTCCTGTGCAGTTCTAGGAGGTCCACCCTCCCAGGCTTCGCCTTCCCTCTTTGGGGAGGAGTAAGTTTATTGCTTACTGTCTGAGGCGCCCCTACCGGGGAATGCCGACGGGGCTGCCCAGGCAATTTTTAATGGCCAGAGTGCTTATTTTCTCGGGCGCTGGCTTTTCAAACCCCACTTTCCCGACCCAATCTTGGGTAACATCTTACCTTGTGGGAGGAAGATAAAACTGGCCTTGTGCCTAACTCCTGGGGAGGAGTAAATAAAATCCCCAACTCATTTTATGATTGACCCAATTCCCATTCTGAGAAACAAATAAAAAAAATACATATAGTAAAATTTATATATTATATATATATATATATATATATATATATATATATATATATATATATACATTTATAAATATATATATTTATAAATGTATATATATATATATATATATATTTATAAATGTATATATATATATATATATATATTTATAAATGTATATATATAAATATATATATTTATAAATGTATATATATATATATATATATATATATATATATGTATATATATATATATGTATATATATATATATGTATATATATATATATGTATATATATATATATGTATATATATATATATGTATATATGTATATGTATATATATGTATATATGTATATATATATGTATATATATATATGTATGTATATATATATGTAGTTATATATATATGTATATATATATGTATATATATATGTATGTATATATATATGTAGTTATATATATATGTATATATGTATGTATATATATGTATATATATATATATGTAGTTATATATATATATGTATATATGTATGTATATATATATGTATGTATATATATGTATATATATATATGTAAAGCATGAAACAGTGTCTCTTTGCAACAAAAAATAACATTTTTTATATAAAAATACAATATCTCTGCCATTTCTATTTTTTTAACAACATATAGAAAACATATTAATCAAAACATAACTGCAATATACACATACGTCTTTTTTCTTTCTTTCTGATTGTCTCTCTTTTTTTTTATTTAGAACACATAAAAAATGTTCGTCAGACCTGAAGTAAATACAACTGCAACGTCTCTTTTCTTTTGAGTCTGATTGTCCCCTTTTTTTTCTATTTACAAGTGAGAGGGTTTCTCTCTTTCCCTCCTCTACACAAATCATCGGCTTACCTCCCTTATTTTTACATTTCCCGTCACGTATCATGATCTATCCTTGATCAGAAAATTGCATCATTAAAAACACAGATTCCTGACTTATCCCAGATAACACAATCACCAACTGAGCTAACTTTATTTCTAACCAATTATACAATCTCCAACCATTAAACTTTCCCCCATTCTGCTTCGCATTCATCCACTTTCCGGATACTACCTCATACGTCCCTCTCTACTTTTTATTCTTAAACACATGGTTCTGGGTCGTATTCCGTCTGCCATTAGGTTGAAGAATCAATTGCGCATCCCGTGTGAGGTGGAGGACACAGTTCCCATGCATAGGGTTTCACTGCATCACATCCCTATCTAATATTTGAATTCCCAGATGCCTCTTTTCCTATCCTCCCACAGCAATACATGTCTTGTTTTCCACCAAATCCTCTGACCAAGTCAATCACCATGACTTCAATGCAGAATACCCACGTCATTATATACATTCAATGATCCTTAGCTACCATCCTTCCACCCTCTCGCGACGCACCACCAAACAACAGGCCTGCACAATAGTCAAAGACCTTGTGAGATTCCTTAACAAATCATGCAATACCTTCCTCATAAAGCCTGCCATTATCTTTGTAAACCCACTGTGTCCCCTTCTGCTTGTCAACCGAGGAGTTACATTATCTCATTGATACAAAAAATTACACTAAACAGGCTTTAAAGATTAAAAACACATCTAAATCAATCCGACTACTTTTGATATTGAGGAAAATGATTTATTTTATACATCTTGCAAAACCTTCCGACGTCATAATCAAATACTTCAAAATACGACAACCAACAACAAATACCTTTTTCTTTATTTTTTTAATACTGTATTTTGATGGTCTAAAAATTAATTGTTATACTATATTTCCCTTCATTAAATGTTAAACAATTTGAAAAGTAAAGACGAAACAATTCCAATGAAATCAGTCTAAATATTAAAATTTATTTTATAATGATATCCACTTCATGATTAACTCTTAAGTAAAAAAAAAAAAATATTCAAAGCTAATTCAACTACAGAAATAGACACAGTATCTGCTTATTTATATGTGATATCAGTCACAAGGTTAACTAATTTGCATATTGATTTTGAAAAAAAAATATTCAAAGCTAATTCAACTACAGAATAGACACAGTATCTGCTTATTTATATGTGATATCAGTCACAAGGTTAACTAATTTGCATATTGATTTTGAAAAAAAAATATTTCAAGCTAATTCAACTACAGAATAGACACAGTATCTTCTTATTTATATGTGATATCAGTCACAAGATTAACTAATTTGCATATTGATTTTGAAAAAAAAATATTTCAAGCTAATTCAACTACAGAATAGACACAGTATCTGCTTATTTATATGTGATATCAGTCACAAGGTTAACTAATTTGCATATTGATTTTGAAAAAAAAAATTTAATCAATTAACTATTATTTATTATTGTTTTTTATTTCTTATTCAAAAATTGTTTCGTTTTCTGGACAAACATTTAGCATTTGTGTTCAAATGTTTTTTTCTTTAGAAAGACCACCATGATTTTCAGCAAGTTACAATCTATTTCTGAATTGAGAGTGAAAAGGAAACTTGATTCCTGTCTCCTTCCAAACTTAATATCCACAACTCAATTTAAAACATTCAGAAAAATTGTAATAAACCCTTATCATATGAAGAAGAAAAAAACAAAACAAAAAACTCTGTCACTAACAAGCCCTCACATCTGAACAATACAAACTTACCACTCCCGCTTTTGTGTGCATTGATGTCATTTCCTTTGAAAGCAAATGATAGTAAATGACATCAACACACACAAAAGCCCCCCCCCCTCTCCCATGAATTTTTTCCCATCACTGTTTGGGGGCTTTGCCCCCTCCCCATAGTCTATAGTATCACAAATATACCACGATACCAACATCAAAAGATTCAAAATTCTTGAAGCAAAACATCCTACAATCAATAATGTGAATTACAAACTCAAAGAATTTACATACACCAATTTGAATAAAATACTAACTGGACTATTCGGAAAATTGAAAAAAATAAAAATAAAGTCTTATCAAGCAAAAACACTCTTAATAATGTTTGCCTAACTGAATAAATATATATATATATATATATATATATATATATATATATATATATATAGTCTCGGAAGTTTCTCAACCATTAAAACTATATATAAAAAAAAACTTTAAAAAAAAAAAACAAAAAAAAAAACTTATAGTCTCAAGTCTTCCAGTGGAAAATCACTCATGTAAGTCAATTTATTTTTTACAGTTATTATATTAGTTAGTTTCTAACACTATTTTAAGGGATCATCAGTTGTTTACCATGAAAAACTGTTTCGGGAATTTAAAAACAAGACAGTATTTAATTTCATGGCTTCCCAGCAGAGTTGATCAGACCCCACTTCCCTTAAAAGACAATAACATAAACGTTCCTTATACTAAATCTACGTTTTGTTCCATATAAATGTTTTGCTAACTTATATTAGTTATTTAAGACATCAAAAAAATAAAAAATAAAAAATTAAAAATTAAAAAAAATTTTTTTTTAAATAAAAAAATAAAAAAAAAATAAAAAAATAAAAAAAATAAAAATTTTATATATATATATATATATATATATATATATATATATATATATATATTCAGAAAGATGAATGATGAAAATAAAAAGTTGTACAAATACAATATTTATTAAAACATCAGGAGTTCAAAAGCAATGAGTTTTTTGAATTTCTAATGTTTTAATAAATACTGAATTTGTAAAACTTTTATTTTCATCATTCATCTTATGAATTCATTGCTCTATTCACTATATTGAACTTTATATTATCACGATAGATTATTATTTAAGGATACATCATTTATCTTTAAATTTGTATTCAATGTTATATATATATATATATATATATATATATATATATATATATATCTATATATATATATATATATATAAATTAGCAACGTTGCATGGCTTTCTTCCTTGTGAGATAGAAATCTCTTTAGAATCACAGTACTTGTGTTTACATTGAAAGAATACAAGGCGTATTTCTCTCACATTTCAAAGCATAATCACTGCGTTAGCCTAATGGTTACAAAACCAGGGTTCATAATACGTGGATCAGGTGTTTGAATTGTTATGTAATTACATACTGACAAGCGTAAAATAAAAAAAGCGAAACATATATATGTCTATAGATAAAAATATTTATTTATTAATAATAATTATATATATATATATTACCAAGGTTTGCATAAAGGTGTTACTGCAAGCAAAAAACAATAAATTACTAAAAACATTTATAAGCGATAAAAACATATATATCAGACAGGATCTTCGTAGCTTTGTGGTAAAGCATCCGACTACAGTCACTATGGTCAAGGGTTCGAATCCTGCCATGGTCAGCCACGCCGATGAGTTGCACAAATGGCGAAATACGTGTCCATGAATAACTATTTTATCTATCTGTATAATGCAAAATTAAATATCCCAAATCGTTTTAGAAATGATCGTACATCAAATTTTGTTGTGTTTGAATTCTTGGAAGCGATATATGTAATGTGCTAATTTTATTTATCTCAACCTACTTTTTATATATATAAAAAATTTCTTTTCTTTTCATAACATCGATAGAACTTGTTAGATCTACAGTCTAATACGGCTCGTCGTCTGTTTGTGTGTGTAAATATATATATTTATATATATATATATATATATATATATGCGCTGGGACGTGGAAATACCAAGGTTCTGTGTCTAAGGGATGCAGCTAAACTACTGGGATAGATGCAGCCTCAAATCGCTTCTTTCCTCGTGCTGCCAGCCTCTGGAACTCCCTCCTTGCTCTCTGTTTCACTGACTGTACCGACAAGCAGAGGTTTAAAACTAATGTAAACAGAAATCTCGCTACACATCTCCCAACTTAAGATGACACCCAAAACCTACACCCTAATTCTAAGTAACCCCTTACGTCTACAGTGGTGGGCTGCCTTGTTTGAGGTGAAATATGTTTATAAAAAAAAGGGAAATAAGACAGGCATCTAAAAGAAGGAAAACTCTGATGTAAAACCTGAGGTCCGATGTTCATGCTATCTGTGGCAAACTTTTGCACTGACTGTGTGTTATCAGCAGTTCCAAGAAGATGGTGCTACACAAGCATTCACCACTGAAAACAAATTTTGTGTGGCAGTCTAACAGCAATACTCAGTTCAATTAGTCCCACACGCATTTTAAGCCTTAAAACAAATCCAGTTGATTTTCCTAAACTTTAAAGACCCCCGAAATCTATTAAACTGTAGAAGTGAGATAGCAAACAGCTGCCTACATAGAAATAAATTTACCTTAGGCTAACGATACATAAATAAATAAGTAAAAAAAAAACTAAACTAAACTAAACAAAAACCTAGCAATTTAAAAATTAAAACCTAAAATAGAAATACAATGAACCACGTGTTGAAAAAAATTCACCCATTATATTGACACAACAAAGAAACAGGATATAGGCCAATCTATAGAAAACAGAACAATAGAACAGGATATAGGAAATAACACTAACCAGACCTTTGTTCGTGAGAAGCCTAACGATTGGCTGAGAGAACAACAAAGAATCTGATTGGTTAACTAGCTAGCTGTGTATATAAAAACACCTGGCAAAAATAACTCCATGCATTTTAGCCTGAAGATTCCCTACACCCCCGGGGATGTAACGCGGGAGCCTCTGTGTAGCTTAATTGCCATAAATATATTTTCATAGCTTACTATATATATATATATATATATATATATATATATATATATATATATATATATATATATATATATATATATAGATAGAGAAAGATGGAGAGATAATCTTCTTGAGGCTTCTACTGATTTGTGGAACTTATTTAGCTAATGTTTAAATTGGACACCAGGTTTGAAATTCGATCTGAAAATAATCTTCTGAAAAAAAAAATTGTTTATTGTAATTTTTTCTTTTCTTTATTTTTTCCAGGGGTTCTGAATCCTTTTTATACATAAGCAGAATCCTGCTGTCACTTAAAGAATGTGGTTTTGAACAATTAATGTTTCCATGGATGAAGTTCTTGGCTCAGCTCATCTATGAAGATAAGACGCTGGATCAAGCCGCACCCAGCTTTGAACAGTTTTGGATAGAGACATTGACAGATGCTGATCAAGTTGAGATTCAATCTATATTAGAAGAATATCAACAGTAAAATGGTGGAATTCACACTCCAAATGATAAAGATTACTAATTTTTATTAAGTTTTGAATAGCCATTTCCTTTTCTTTATCGTTTGCTCATGTTGTTAAGAAGAAAAATAATATATAATTTAGTTAAATTTCTTTGCAAATACAAATAGTTTTTGTAGGGTAACTATCACATGACATGTCATTGATAAACAGTGTCTTTATTTCTAAATATAACTCAAATAATACAAGGTGATAACCCATATATTATCTTCAAGTTAGTTATCAACCTTCTTTATATTAATAGCATTATGTGACCACTTTACATGTTTCTGTGTATTTCTCGTCCATATGTGACTTACACATTACTATTTTTTATATTCAATATTAATGTAATATTCACTGGAATAAAAAATATATACAAACTAAAATTTTGTTTCTTTTTGCATATATATATATATATATATATATATATATATATATATATATATATATATATATATATAACTTAAAAAATGGATAGAGTTTTTTGTTAGCCAGCCTTGTAACTCTTTCCTTCCCTAATGGGCTTACTTTTTGGCTAGCCTGTTTGGAGTCCAGGGGATTGAACGCTGGTGGTGAGCTTTCAGTCAGGCTTGGTTTGTCTTCAAGTGATTCTACATTCCTCTCCCTTTTTATTATTACGATTAACTATTTTCATCAAGTAGCTTCATGTGTTGACTGGAGCAACTTCTATAAAAAAAAATGTTTAATTAAAAAACTAAAATTATATTACTGCTGGGCAGCTACAGCTAATTTGTAATAAATATCATTTTGGTATTAAAAATATTTTTTTATTGTTTTATTCAATTATTTACTATTTGTGGGGTTTCTATCTCTGGTGTGGATCTCAACCTCTTATAATATGCAGACATGTTTCCTTGTGTGGTGACTTTCACCAGAAGTGAACTGATGGAAAGAATGATATCCTTCATTCAGATTATCGATGATAACCTAGCCAGTCGAAGAACCTGAGATTTGGCGACACAGTTCGTCCTTATGTGTATGATCCGACAAAGGACACTGTCGATTAAAGACACTTATCTTGGGAACACCGTTTGATTATTTTGAATGGAGAAACTGTCATTCTTTCTTCTAGTAATGCTGTATTCTCTACACTTTTCTCCCTCCACTGAGAGAGAGTGAAGAGTTGTCCCATGACTAAAAATAACTATCATGCTTTCTCATAGAGAGGAGAATTCTAGGAAAGAGATAAGGAAGAGGAGGAATTTTGCTTAGCACTTGCCCAAGTCAGAAGCGGAGTCATTTAAAAAATATTTTTTTTATAGAAATCGCTCCAGACAAAGCATGAAGCCACTTGATGGAAGGAGCTAACAAGAACAAATATTATTATCACAAAGTAAGGAGATGCCTATTGGCCGTAGTCTTGAAAAGATCAAGGCTATAGGTAGGAGGAAAACGGTCAGCAGGAAGAGTTCCACAAGCCTGCAGTTCTGGGGGAAAAGCTACTGGAATAGAAAGCTTTATTACAATGAGGTATCAAAACAGCGAATTGACGGAAACTACTAGACCAACGAGTCAAACGAGCTGGAACAAAGGAAGCGGGAAAAAGATCACACAACTCTGAAAAACACATGCCATAATAGTACTTATAGAAAAGGCTGAGACTAACAACATTGTGTCTGTGAGAGAGAGGGTGCAGAGAAGAAGAAAGCGTGTGGCCAATCAAATTACAGATACGTTTCTGCACCTTATCAAGAACCCTCAAATGGGACAGTGTTGCTAATTTACTAGTTTTCCTGCTATATCTGGTGATTTCATTTGGAATTTAGTTTGTAAAAATTGAATCTAGCAGCTGGTGGCTTTTTCTGTAAAATCTAAAGATTTCGTTTGCCACCAACACACCCATCTTTTCAGATAGCTTATAGTGAGAAAGAAGACACTTCTAGGGTACACTAACACCAATATCTATCTACCAGTAGCACATCCCCAACATAAGAAGACTGGTTTGAGACGAAAAACGATCCTAACGACTTCAGAGAATATCTGATTTTTAATGATAAAAATTAATTTATTAACGTTGTAACTGTATGATGAGCACAAGCCACAACTCTATTCTTATGCTAAGTATAACATATTCTTATGCTAAGTATGACATATTCTTATGCTAAGTATGACATATTCTTATGCTAAGTATGACATATTCTTATGCTAAGTATAACATATTCTTATGCTAAGTATGACATATTCTTATGCTAAGTATAACATATTCTTATGCTAAGTATGACATATTCTTATGCTAAGTATGACATATTCTTATGCTAAGTATGACATATTCTTATGCTAAGTATGACATATTCTTATGCTAAGTATGACATACTCACTCGGCCTTGGGCTAATCATTTGTAAAAATCTTTTTTTAAATAAATCGTTTATGAATCACATCCCTTGTTTGTTTTGTCGTTTTAACATTTAAATTAAATACAAATAACATAAAGTTACAAATAACAATTCAAGTAACATTAAAATAAAAAAAAAAACGTGTATAGAAAACGATGAATATTATGCATATTCGTAATATTTTTTATATAGCGTACGAAAAGTTCAAATCTTGCGGTTTTCTGGAGATTTTTTGTTTTGATCTAGAGGGTTTGGTTTTGAAAATCTCAGTTGGCAACACTGACCACCCGGAACATGGAGGTCGGCGCTTTAGTCTGAATGGAGTATGGTTCGGTTAGGTCTGAGGAGGCCATCCTCCCAAGCATTGCCTCCTCCTCTTTCTGAAAGTAAGGATTAGTTTATTCCCCATTGACTGTAGCAGGAAATGCAGACGGGTCAGTTTTCGGCTATTTTTGTATCCTTCTAGAGTTCTCCCTCGGGGCAGCTAGATTTCCCCATCCATGTTAAATTGACTTCATGTCTAAGCTTGCGTATAGTGAAAAAGGAATAGACCAATACCAACAAGTATCTACCAGTAACACATCCCAAACACAAGAATAAATAAGAAAAGTTGCAACTCTATTTTCATACTAAGTATTTTATTTACCTTTTCTCCAGGAGGTTAGACACAAGGTCAGGTGTGGGTTTTGATGAAAGTGTTTCTGTGGAACGAACTGGATTCGAACCCGGCACACCCATGTCCTCAGTTCGTATCGTTCGTACTAAATATGACGTATTCTATCGACCTTTGTAGAAAAAAAACAAAAAAACATTAAAATATATCGCTCATAAATTACATCCCTTGTTGCTCTTTTTTTTTTAATCAAACTAGAATTATGAGCTTTATCGACTCAAATTCTAGTATACATAAATATTAGATTGTTTTTAGCGCCAATTCATAGTTAAAGCAAAATAAATTGTTTGGGACTATTAAAATAATTTCCAACGCTATTGATAATGTTTACCCATTACGATTTATTTATTTTTATATTATCACTTATCTTTGAATTCATGTTTTAAAACATGACTTTAATCGAAAATCTATGACGTCACACCAGCGCTATAATTATTTTTTAAGGTAATGTTTTAAGCTCTATTTATAAGAAAGTCCAAATAGGTTAGTTGGTAGAACGTCAAACTGAAGATCACAAGGTTTCGTTTTCGATTTCCAGTCATGGGATTAATAATTCTAGAGTTGTCTCTGTGTGGTTCAAACTAGACTGTCATTTGATGTCTCTCTCTCTCTCTCTCTCTCTCTCTCTCTCTCTCTATATATATATATATATATATATATATATATATATATATATATATATATATATTCTGATCAAAACAGAAAAAAGGGATTTGGGCGTTGGAGCTGTGGACCCTGCTTGAGATGTTTTGATTTGGTCGGGCTCAGAATCCTCATTGCATGTCTGTCGTTTGGTAGAGGAACCACGTGTCATTTTAAACCTCTAAAAATGAAATACCATTACTTGTTTTAAAATTGAGTTGTGATTTTGTTTGGAGGGAGAATCCTTTTGTTACAGTGGTGACCGACACCACACAATTGACATTAAAGTGTAGTATCTGTTCAGATACGACAGACAATCTTTTCTGTCCTCAGTCAGTGAGGGAGAGGTCCTTCTAGACTGAGGCAGTTTTTATTTTTTGTCCCAATCCAGAGTGCCCCTGTTTTGGGAAGCTAGATTTTCTCCACGTTAAAAACTTGTGTCGCCAGGAGACAAGTAAATAGGGACACTACGGCCAGTGTTGAAATCAAGCACTGAATTCAGACGAAGACAGATGAACACACAGAAACACAAGTTAACACAACATCCATAACATAAGGCACTCAATCACAATCCTGGCTCAAACTCAACCAGACCAACTTATATTATTACAGGTCGTCTATCTATTTTAAGGAATTCTATAAATGAAACATGTTTTTGTTTTTTTTCATTTTACTTCAGTGTAAAGTCTCAGAAATCAGGTGGCCCCTTTCGTGGGCTAACACTTGATCTCTATATGAGATACAGAGATATTCAAATATTCCATTAAAGTTCTCCTTTACCTCTCAAACGTTGAGTTAGTAAAGAAGTTAAGAAGATTAATTTTACTCTCCCCAATTGACCAGTTAAATATGTTATAGTATATCTTTCTTGTGGTTTCTTGGTCTTACCGGATTCCAGGACAAGAATTCATTTAGTCTGGTGGAGTATCAAGCTAAGTGCTGTTATTTGAAGTAACATCACTTACATAAGGTGCACCATTCCTCATATGAGTGAGTGTATAGCAGTGTCAAGGGTTTTTTATTTGGACTTCGAATACTATGTTATTTTGAATATTTAGTCAGGGTTTACTTGTAGTGTTGTGGCACAATGCGTAATATTCGTGAGCCTTGTGCCAGGCTTGCGCTGAGGTTTCGGGAAAGCTTGAAAGTTCAACAAAAATGGAATTGTTTATATTTCATTTATCAAAGTCAGAATGGGAAGAAAATCATATTTGATCATGACGAAGGAAATATGAAGGTCAAAACAATTCGACAACAGGTTTTGAGTGTGATAAGGTCACAGATCAAGCTAGACAACATCAGTTATGAACTCAAAACAAAACATATTACTCAGGACGCAGGGAGGCAGGTGTGCCTGAACTGGTTCTGTCTCCCCCTTACTTTCTCTCTTTCTCTCTTTCTCTCTTCCTCTGTCTCTCTCCTTCTCTCTCACTTTCTCCCCTTCTCTATCCCTCGTTAAGAGATTTTGAAAATGCAGACGGGGTTTTGAATTCGGAAAATACGCACGCATTTTGCTGCGGTCTCTGAAAAGTTTTAAAATGTCTTCAAGAAAATAAACATATTTTTATAAGAAAACGGATAAATGTTTTTCTTTCCTTATTACAAATAAGGTCTTTTGCAGCACGACGGTCCCTCCCAGCTAGCCGGTTCCAGAAGAGAAAACGACTGAAACGATGATTGCTCACTGGTAAGAACGGCGAGAAATTACGTGCACATGTAACACATCGTCCCGTCGTCGGCACAAAAGTCCGGCAAGAGATGTCCCCTGCCAAAACAGAAGTACCACAATTGGTTCCGCGACCAAGATCAACCCCTTTGGCCAAACGATCGGTTCACAGTGTGAAATATTCTCATGTCAAGTTGTCCTGACAAACCCTTGTACAGAGAGACCGAAGACACTTGAGGACAGTGTCTAGTTAATAATTCAAACTCTCCCCTTTGTGTATGTAATTGAAACTGCTCTTTTTATATATATTTTTATTTTTCCGTTTTTGCTGGAGATGGAGCATCCTACCAAATGCCAGACATTCACCGGCTATTTCAGACACTCTAGCCTAAAGATCTTTTTAAGATTCTAACTGTCCCTTTAAATGCAATTGTTTGTATTTCTCTTGCACTCGGTTCATCGGGTATACTCGCCAGACAGCTCTTGAAATTCTTCTTCATTAGTCCTGTTGCTCCTATAATTACTGGTATGATGGAGATTTTCCTAAGATTCCAGTTTCTTTTCCTGTCGTACATAAGACCTTTTCATTTCGTAATCTTTTCCCTTTCAGCTCTGTTTAATCCTGCATCATTAGGGACACTGACTTCAACTAGGGCTGCTACTTTCTCCCTTTTGTCCCATATTACGATGTCAGGTTTAACAGCTCAGTTTTCTAGATATGTAGCTGTAGGGATTGCATAGTCATAGTAGATGGTGTATAAATTATTTCCGACTGTTCTTTCTGGTATATACTCCTAGGACTTGCTGCTACACCGGATATTCAACTTTTTAAAAATAGTCCAGTGAAGATTTTTACACACTCCGTTGTGTCGCATTGTATAATAGCCATCCCCAGGAGAACCTTACAACTGGATGTCAGGTGGCTCACACTCTTTACTTCTGTGTGGCAGAACCTGAACTTGTTATTGTTGCTGAGACAACTCATCTTTTTAAAGGCATTGGTCATCAAGCCTTGATATTGAGCAGCCATTATCATTCTCTCCTGATCATAGTGGAGATATCCTCTTTTCAGCCAGTCTACAGAGCCTTCCTTATCTATATATTCCTGGGATAATTCACCTAGGAAATATTTAGCACGTTGTTGGTTGGCCCATTCTTCCAGTTTTCTGGAATGGAAGGTCTTGGTGTATTTCTGACAGCTTTTGAGAGCTATTTCTGTGGCAGGATTGTTGTCTGTTTCTGCCTCATTTGTAAGACAGTCCTGTCCAAAATGTTTGGCCAGTTTTGTGATAGAGGTTGTTCTGCTTGCTCTGGTTTCTTGATGTTGGCATACCATCATAACGTTTGGGTTCTGGGAGCTCATTAGATATATGCTGGTGCTCACAATAGTGGCTCGATGTTGATGGTCAATTTCTGAGAGACCCATACCCCCTGTTCCTCTTGGGAGATACAGCCTTGGTAGACATTAGTTTCTATGCATTACCCTGTACATTGTCAACATTTTTCTCGTTTTAGTGTCTAATCTATTAATGTCCTTTTGTGGCCAATCAATAATTCCAAAGCTGTATGTTATCACTGGCATAGCTAATTGGTTAATGGCAGTTACTTTGTTTTTGTTTGTTAGCTGTGTTTTGCAAATTTTTCTAACATGGCGTATATATTCTCTGCCAATTTTTCCTCTCATCTTGGCATGTTGAATTGAATCGTTTTCTTGTATGCCAAGGTATTTGTATTGTTCCTGTTCTTCAAGGTCTTTAATGTCAGTATCTTCATCAAGCTGTATGTTTTCCGTTTTGATCTTCTTCCCAGCTCTAAGGGAGCACTTGGCACATTTGTCCAGACTGAACTTCATTCCAATATCTTTGGAGAAGGTATGTACAACCTGTAAGAGTCGGCTTAAGTCAGCATCTGAACTAGCATACAGCTTGAGATCATCCATGAAGAGCAGGTGGTTGACTCTTTTGTTTAGATCTTGTTTGCGGCCTTGGCTCAGATTGTAGGCACTTTGGCTTTTGCTTAGTAATTTGCTTAGTGGATCAATTGCCAGGCAAAAGAGTAGATGAGATAAGCTATCTCCTTGGAAGATTCCTCTTCGGATCTTGACGTCAGGGATTGTTGTTATTGTTCCATTAGTGTGTCTTAATGCCAGAGTTGTTTTCCACATATTTATTTGTACTGCCATGGTTTTCTTGGTGATCGGATGGATATTATATAGATCAAAGCAGCGCAGGAGCCATGCGTGGGGTACACTATCGTATGCCTTTTGGTAATCAATCCAAGCAATGCTTAGATTTCTCTGCCTCTTCCTACAGTCCCCAAGGATGGTCTTATTGATCAACAATTGGTCCTTGGTGCCTAAACACTTCCTCCTACACCCTGCTTGTTCTTTTTCCAGGTATGCTCCAGAAGAGAGGTGTTCGTAGATGCTGTCTGCAATCAGGCCAGTAAAGAGTTTGTAGGTTGTAGTGAGGCAGGAGATCGGTCTATATTTTGTAAGGGTTTGTGTCTCATTCGTTTTGGGTATGAGGGTCGTATCGCCTTTTACTAGCCATGCTGGTGTGGCCTCCTCACTTTTCAAAAGTCTGGTGAGCAGCTACTATAATGGCTATGAAGTGCTGTTAGTTTTTTCAGCCATAAATTGGGTATATTGTCTATGCCAGGTTTTTTGTGATTCTGAAATTGATTCAACTTTCGTTTTATCATTCCAGACGTTATCTCTGGCTCTGGCATTTTTGGCTTGCTTTTATTACTTTGAGCTATATCTGAAATCCACTTGGCCTCTTGGTTGCATGGTCCCTCATTTTCTAACAAAGGCCTCCAGTAGTTTTCTAGCTCCTTTATCATAATTTTGCGGGCGTTAGCAAAATCCGAATTTGGTGGTAACAAAAGGGGTTAAAAACACAGCTTGAAAAACAACATGACAAGGGCAAAGATAAAGTAAGAGGTTCAATTGTGTTAAAATAGAGTTTTATTCACATTAAAAATGGAGCTGGCTGCTTTTAATTCCCAAAGCTGGGTTAAATACAAAATGTCCACTTGTGTTGGACAAGAATGGGGGGGGGGGGGGATCAACTCACAAAAAATGCCACAAAATTCACATTAAAAAATGCACAAAAACAAAAAGCAGCCAGCAAAAAAGCGTATTAAAACACTGAACCTCGCTCAAAATTAATTGAAGAAAACCGAATATCGAGTACTCAGTCTAGTACACGAGTTCTGGAACAATTAAAGCAGAATGCATTTTTAATTGAAGAAAAATGAATAGAAGAGAATATCGTTGTCAATTGCAAACGATATGAGACATTAAAAGCAGAACGCTTGAAATATCTTTAAAATCAGAGTTACGTAAAATATCGTTTGAAGCAAGTTCACTCTAACGAACTGAAAACCTTAAAAGCAGAATGCTTTTATATAATTAAAAGGAGATTAGTGGAAATATCGTTTGAAGCAAGTCTACTCAAACGATTTGAAATATTAAAAGCAGAATATCGTAATTTTGCGGGCGTTAGCAAAATCCGAATTTGGTGGTAACAAAAGGGGTTAAAAACACAGTTTAAAAAACAACATGACAAGGGCAAAGATAAAATAAGAGGTTCAATTGTGTTAAAATAGAGTTTTATTAACATTAAAAATGGGGCTGGCTGCTTTTAATTCCCAAAGCTGGGTTAATTACATTAAACCTTAGTAACCAAGATAAAATAAAATAAAAAAAATAAGACATGAAAAATCACATAGGGGTAAGTTCGTTGGCACAACGAACTGGAAACAAATATTCCTTTTTTTTGTTCATATAATAAAGACCAAAGAAGTCTTCTTTCTTTTTTTGTTCATATAAAAACATATAATAAAGACTAAAGAAGTCAAGTCTTATCAATTTAACAAAGGGGTCTCAAAGGGCATAAAACAATAAAAATAAAACTCAAAATATACAGAACCGTAACAATTGGTTGGCAAACGTCTCTGGCATAGTTTGGAATAGTTTTTTTTCTTTTCTATTGAAGTGTCCGTTTTAAAAGTCCCTCTTTGTCTTTCTTTCGACATTTTTCATTCCAAGGAGCTCCAATCCTTGAAATTACTTCATAAATGAAATTCTCCTGAAACATCCAAACACCTTTTTGTCATAAGGTGATCCCTTCTAGGGAAAATATATTCCTTTAAAATTAGGGTCGCTCAGATACCCTGAAATTTCACAATAGAACGTTCTTACTCTAAGAACGAGTAGAAATCATCCAAATATTTTACGTCCATTTTCAATAACAGACGGAGACCATTGAAAAGGAATCTCTTTCTCGTGCTTTCAAGCTGGTACTGATTAAAAAACCCGCCAATAAGCACCGGTGCTACACCGGTATGACGTCACCTCTAGACTTCATCATAGCGATGCTGCTGCTGTAAAGAAAGAAAAGGCGGCAAAACATCACGCTACCAGACAGACGACCTTGACATACATTCGTACAGTGGCAATATGTTGACCTCTCCACCCTCATGCCCAAAATAGAAATAAATTTCCGAAACCTTCTCTTCTGGTGGCTTTTCCACTGTTATATTCTCTCCAACCAAATTTCGGTAGAATAGTCGTGTATTCTTTTTGAACTGTCTGTTCTCAACTTTCGCCCTGTGCTTGTTATCCTTTTCTTGAATTCTTTTGGCAAGTGCTGGGATTTTGCCTTCAAGTTCCCTTGGAACGTTTTCAATTTCTTCTACATTTTTTTGTATTTAAAACTGAGTCTGCACTGTAGGAGCAGCAAGGAATTGTTTAATTTGAGACACTTCCTTTCTGCAAAGGTTAAGTTGTTTCTGGAGCTTCAGTTTCCACGGTGGTGTTGTAACTCGTTCTTTGGACTTCCATTGCGTTTTGAATTGAGGGAATGCAGCGTATGTTATTTGATTTTGCTCCGTGAGGGATATGTTGGATGGAACAAGTCTTTGGAGAGCGATGTTTATGTTTTGTATTACTGCCTTGGTAGCTCTTGAGGCTTGGATTTTGGGCAGTTGAGGTCTTTCCTTCAGCCTCATCATCTGGACTTCCTCAATTGTATTCCCAAGCTCTTCTTCCAAGGCCAATTGCTCATCATCTGGTTCCAGTACTTTCTGAGGTAATGATGTGGATTCAGGTATTACCAGTGTCCGTATGTGTGCTTATGTTTTTGTTTTTTTTCATTTTAATTTAGTTTATCTAAAATTATCTGAAATTATCGGCTAGTTTTGTTGTTGAGGTCTGCTGAGGAAGGTATTTGGTCTGATGTTCATTCACCATTCTCATTTTTTGATCACAGGAGCTCTTCATATATTGTCCCACACTGACCATTGAGGCTCGGTAGGCATGGTTGATCTCAATGAGGCCCAGACCACCTTCTCTTCGCGGTAAGTATAGCCTGTCCATACACTGGTGTCGGTAAATGACTTTATTTAAGGCAAGCATTTTCCGAGTTTTTGTGTCTAGTTTGTTGATGTAGCCTTGTGGCCAATCGATGATGCCAAACTCGTAGGAAACGACAGGTATTGCCAGTTGGTTTATGGCAGTTATTTTATTTTTTGATGAGAGTTCAGATGTGAGGATTTTTTTCAGGCGCTTAATATATTCTCTCTGTACCTTCTCTCTCATCCTTCCGTGCTCAAGTGTCTCATTCTCCTCTACTCCAAGGTATTTATAGACAGCATCTCCTAGGTCTTCAATAGAGCCAGTGTTAATATTAAGATTTTCTGATGCTGTCTTTTTCCCTTTCTTTATTGTGCATTTAGCGCATTTTTCGAATCCAAACTCCATGCAAATGTCTTCTGTGTAATCTTTTACAGAGAGACTAGTTGTTTCTCAGATTCTACATAGAGTTTGAGATCGTCCAAGAGGAGATAAGTTATTTTTTATTTTCATCCTTCTTTCTGCCTCGGCTAAGGTTGTATTTAGCATTGGATCGTTTCAGTAGCTTACTTAGTGGATCCATTGTGAGGAAAAAGAGAAGCGGTGAGAGGCTGTCTCTTTGGAATATTCCTCTCTGAATCTTAACATTTGGAGTTTGAATTTTTCCTTCCATATGGTTAAGCGTGATTGATGTACACCATCTGGTCATTTGCATTTGGAGGAATGACCTAATATCTTCGTGGACATTGTACAAGTCCAAACAGTGGAGTATCCAGGTGTGAGGTATACTATCAAAGGCCTTTTTGTAATCAATCCAGGCCATTGAGAGGTTTCTCTGCCTCTTTTTACAGTCCTTCAGGATTGTTCTGTTTACAAGGAGTTGGTCTTTTGTGCCAAGTCTTTTTCTGGTACATCATTTCTGCTCACTTTCAAGGTAGTCGCCAGCAGCTAGATGTTCATGTTGCATCAGCAATAATCCCTGTTAGCAGCTTGTAAGTTGTTGTTAAGCAGCAGATAGGCCTGTATTTGTTAACCAAATGGATCTCCTCACTTTTGAGAATAAGGGACGTGTTGCCTACAGTAAGCCATTCCGGTGGCTCATCATCACCACTGACGATTCTATTGAACGCCTTGGCATAGTGATGATGAAGTGCTGTCAGTTTTTTTAGCCAGAAATTTGGGATATTGTCAATTCCTGGGGTCTTGAAATTACTATACTGGGCTACTTTTCTGCAGACAACTTCTTTGGTAATTTCCAGGGCTGGCATCTTTGGTTTTGCCTTGTTATCCTCTTTAATGGTGTTGATCCATTCTTTTTCCTGATGTTGTTTGGGGTCCTCATAGAGTGGCCTCCAGTAGTTTTCCACTTCTTCTTGGGTAGGTGGAGAGCAGACTTTTATTTCATCTCCTATGAGGCTCCAATACACCATCCTAAGATTAGTCGCAAAGAGTTGATTTATTCTTTTTGACTTATATTTTTTTGTTTTTTATTTTATTTGTGCAGCTAAGGCTTTTATTTCAGCTTTATGTTCTGCTATCTTAGTTCTAAGCTGCGGTGGGTTTTGAAGGGAATACTTGGTTTTAAGTTTCTTCACCTTCATTTTCAATTTTTCTCCTGGGTGTTTACATGACAGAAAGGTAGATATTTGAGTGGTTTCTTTTCTCAGATTATCAATCTTTTGTTGGAGTTTTCTCTTCCAGGCTGGCTCATAAACTTTGCTCTTCAAGTTTCCCTCCTTTTTATTTCTTGGTGTTGGGGTAAAAGTTTTGATTGCATGAACTATGCTGCCCCAAAAGTTGCATGGTTTATCTCACTTAAAGACGCATTCTTTGGGACGATCCTTGTAAGGGCATCATTAACCTTTGTGGCAAGAGTCTTGAAGGCTTTATTACTGTTGATTTTTACCAGTCTGGGTCGACCGCCAACAGCCAGGCCTCGTGTTACTTCTATCATGTTTGCCAGCTCTTCCTCCAGTTCCATCTGGTTTGTATCCAGTGTCTCTTGTTCAGGCGGGGCATTGTGTTGGCTCTTTTGCCCAGGGTGGTGTTCTTCATCTTCATGTGCGCCTGTAGGGGGCGACCCTTGAAACGAAGGCACATTGTTTAGTGGTGTGCTTTCTTTGGGACGCATCTGCTTTGTTGGTGGTAGGCTTGGGCTCGGTGTTTTTATGTCAGGTAACTGGGTCAGTGGAGATCCTGTTCTACTGTCCTTTGATTGGGCTTCACAATACCCCGCCACAGGGAAGGGGTTGCTGATTGGGCAAAGCTTGTCTTCAACCATCTCACAGATATCTAGTTTCAACTTGGAAATTTGGTCCGTGGAGAAGGCATTGTTTTTCAGGAAATTGTACTTTTGACATGTGAGTTTTTCCTTCACAATGTTCTTCTTGCTTGGGCTGTGGTGTCTGAAAATCTTTTGCCATTCTTGGCATCTTTCTGATAGTTTTTGATGCTTTGTTTTGGCATACTCCATTGCTCATATAAGCACCCATTTTTCCTCCCTGCTCCATAGGGTTTGGGCAAATTCAGTTCTGTTGGTCTTTGTGAAGTCAATCATCGCTTCACCAACAGCTTCTGCTTCGATTGTATCTTTCACATCTTTAGGGAGATATTTATATATCTGTGATACAATCGAAAGCAGATTTTTAGTTGTAGTTTTGGTTATTTTTTCCCTCGGTAGGGCAGACGTTCTTATTTGAGCCTCGAATATATCTTTTTTCTTTCTTCACCACTTCTCATACCTTGAATAGGCAAAGCAGTGGAGAATAATTTTCTTCTCCTCAATTGACCACTTGACTAGATTATAATTTCTTTTTCTGGTGGTCATTGTTTGGTTTTGCCGGATTCCAGGACCAGAATTGCAGAATTGGGCTGGTCTGGTGGAGTGTCCAGTTGAGTGGGGTTGCTTGTGGTAACATCACTAGAAGAAGGTGCACCGTTGTTTTCCGCATATGACCCAGTGCATAGCCGTTCTGAGGGGATCTTTTCATTCTGGCCGACATCCTGCCAGTTTGTAGTCTTTTGATTTCTTTTCATTTTCATTTTGATTTGAATATTTGGTCAGGGTTTACTTCAGATGGGAAGTGTCCTCATGTCAGGATTTCTGACAAACCCCTGTAAAGAGAGACCTTAGACACTCGAGGACAGTGTCTAGTAGGCATTCAAGTTCTCCCCTTATGTCCGTATGTGTGCTTGTGTGGCCAGCTAAATGTAAAAATTTGCACAAGACCCACTCGCAAAGCTGATATATTCTTTTCAGACAAAATATAGGCACATTTTCATTTTATATTCATTATTTTTGGAGATCAACAAGAACAGAATGAGTCAATGGGTCGACATTTAGAGCAATTTTTAATGTTATTATGTAGTAATTTGTCAATGATTTTTTAATTCAGTTGCCAGAGAGAGAGAGAGAGAGAGAGAGAGAGAGAGGATGATAAAGAGAGAGAGAGAGAGAGAAAAGAGAAAAAGGAGGAGGGAGTAGGGAACAGAGATATATATAGAGAGAGGTAGAAAGAAGTATATATATATATATATATATATATATATATATATATATATATATATATATATATAGATTTAGATTTTTCACTTATAAAATAGATCATTCAGTAAAAACAAATTCTGCGGGATGGGCTTTTTTCGCTTCGTTAAACAACAAAACGATAATAATTCGGCAGTTAATTAAATGAAGGATATTTTCCCAAAATGTAAAATGACGTCCCAGACACTAGATAATTAATTTCTATAGAGAATAGGTTTAATAATAAATATTTTTAGAAAGGTATTTTGAATAAATAGTTTTCTATCTACTAATTAAGATTTTTTCTTAATGTAAGGGGTTTTTTCTGTGAGATTGACATTCAACTCGTCGTGTGTTTGTTTCGAAGGGCAAGAAATCGGCCATTGAAATAAGGCTCTTTGAACTCGGACGAACATTTGTGTTGACTTTTCTTTGTGAGAAGTTGGATTTAGAATTCCCATACTATCATTGGATTGGAATGGTAACTTGTGAGCGGTATCTTGAATGATTTAGTTCTTTTGTTTTTTTGTGTGGGGGGGGGGGATTTATTCATCATTGAGCCGGCCGACGTGAAAGTGTATTATCGCACATTGTTCCGGTTTTTTGTTTTTTTTAAATGTATTTGGGACCGATTATTTGCTTGTTGGCTTGGTGTAAGAAATAATGAACGAGCTACTTTTCTAAGACTTTTCTAGGACTTTCTTTTTTTATCGTTGTTCTTCCTTGTTTTTTTAATTTTGACTTTTATTTTTATTTTTATTTTTTTTCCTCTTCTCTTCTTAAGTGACCTCAACAATTGCAACGCCACATTGTGTATTGTCGGCAGTTGAAACCAGTATTCCAGACATTTAATTTCCCTGATGATCTGCCAAGCAAGTAACTGCTTGGTAGTGAAACACGTGTAGGAAAAAACATTTAATTTGAATAAATAATATTTGTAAGAAAAAATATCTTTAATGGTGATCATTGGTGTTCTGAAAGGAATGCTTTGGTAAGCCTTCATAAAATCACATATATATATATATATATATATATATATATATATATATATATATATATGTGTGTGTGTGTGTGTGTGTGTGTGTGTGTGTGTGTGTGTGTGTGTGTGTGTGAAAAATGACAAATGGAACACAGGTTAAAGTGCAGGAGAAAAACAAAAACAAGAGATTTGACCAGTTTTGTTCGTGTTGGCGAACGTCTTCAGAAAAAGTGAAGAATTGGAAATAATTTTATTTTGAAAGGCACACACATGGGATGCGGAAAGGATGATCCGATTGGACCATATGAGAAAACTTTAAGTGACGTTGAAATATGACAAGTGGGTGACACATTCTTCTTTGTTTCTTATTCTTCTTTTTATATTTATTTTCTTTTATATATATATATAAATATATATATATATATATGCAAACATTGTTAAAAATAACAGAATTCGTCTGTTTAATTATACCTTTTTTTATTTTTTCAATTTTTCTCATGGTCTTTTTTGTATTAAAATCGAAAAAAAATAATAAATGTTCAATAGGTTTCACGAACGTTTTCGATTCTTCGTCGAATCATCCTCAGGTGTCAAAAGCAAGTGAACAAAAAACCCGGAGACGGTGGAGAAACGCGCAGGGATGCAATGCAAAAGAGGGTAATATTTTAAATTTCATCTGTTGTCGCTATTATGTCAAACATGAAACTGGAACTAAAATACACTTGCTTGACCTTCGAGATAGGATCAAAGTGTAGTATCTGTTCTGTTAAATGGTACCATAATATCGTAGGGTTCACGTTCGCACTGGATGTCCATAGAATGAAAATATGTCACAAACACCTACAAGGGTTTTGGAGATAGACACCCATAACAAAATATATTCCGAAACTCTATTAATCAGAGTGCTTAGATAACCATGTCTCAGTTTGAACAAAATATCCAGGTTGTCCTGACAAACCTCTGTGCAGAGAGACCTTAGACACTCGAAGACAGTGTCTCATAGGCATTCAAATTCTCTCTTTTTTTTTTCCTTTTCATTTTCTTTCATTTTATGGGGACGGGGCATTCTTCCAAATGCCATACAATCACCCGCTATTTACAGACTCTAACCGAGAGCTCTTTTCAGGATTCTAGCTGTTCCCTTGAGTGCAGTTGTTTGGATTTCTCTTGCACTTGGTTCACCAGGTATACTTGCTAAATACTTTTTCAAGTTCTTCTTCATGAGTCCAGTGGCTCTTATGATAACTGAAATGATGGAGATCTCTTTGAGGTTCCAGTTTCTGTTCATATCATACATTAGACCCTGATATTTTGTTATTTTCTCCCTTTCAGCTCTGTTTAGGCCCCCATCATTAGGGACACTAACCTCAACCAAAGTTGCCACTCTCTCTCTCTCTTGTTCCATATGACAATGTGAGGTTTGACAGCTGCGTTTTCCAGATAGGTAGCTGTGGGGATTTCATGGTCATAATGGATGGTGTATGTCTCATTCCCCACAGTTCTCTCAGGTAGATGTTCCCAGGGCTTGCTGCTACACCTGATATTCAGTTTCTTACAGATGGTCCACACTCCATTGTGACTGTCTGTGTGTGTGTGCGTGTGTGCGCGTGTATGTGTTTTTAATATGTTTCCTTATACCTGTGTGTGTATAGATACTCATGTGTGTATGTGATACTGTTACTATTTGTATAAATGCGTATGTGTACTTGTGTGATGTATGTATGTTGGTATGGTATGTGCGTGTTTGCTTAAAAGTGTGTCCATATATGTATGTGTGCTGCTATGATTGTATGTACACACATGGAAGGAGAGAGAGAGAGAGAGAGAGAGAGAGAGAGAGAGAGACAGACAGACAGACAGACAGACAGACAGACAGACAGACAGAGTAGAAACTTTCTCACAAAAACAGGTAAAATTTTACTTATTGCCCCCACGCTGTCAACGGAAAAATAAAAGTGAAATTTTAATTATTTTTGTCGACATCCTAGAAATATTTGTGGGAATATTTTTTTTTAGGGTCTGGGTTTATTTTACTATATAAATATAGCATAAAATAATCATCTACTTCCTGACCAGAAAGCGTTTATCATCTAGTTCTTGACCACATACGCATCACAGAACGAATAATAATTCTTTGTTGTGTTTCCCCCCCCCCCCCCCCAAAAAAAATTTTTTTTTCAGAACTACTAGTATATTTTAGGGTTAGTGTTGGGTTTAACGATGGGCATGTTTTTGTTGATGTTTTGTTTACTTTTCTTCTTGTTTATTTTCCTGCGGAGCCTCCCACTTCTGTATTTTTCAAAAATACGGGGGGGGGGGGGGAATGGTGTTTAATACCAGGATAAAAAAGACGGTTCTTCTGACTCGTTTTGTACATATGAAATATTTCTGCCTTTAATTTAAAAGAGTGACTTGAAAGGGGGAGATAAAGCGAAAAAAAAACTTGTCAAATCTGATTTCTCCAAAATTGGACGTAAACGATATGAACGAATGAGGCGAAAAAAGAAACAAAGCCGAATGTGGTACACACACGCAAACGTAAAACTTTACAAAAGACATTATTTAGACAAGTTAAAAAATTTTTTTATAAATTTGGCTCATGATTTTATAAACTGAATTAAATACAATTTGAATGTAAATTAAAAAAAAAAAAAGATTAAAAAAAAACGATACGAAACTAAACTTCCGGTTTTTAGATGAGCTTGGCTTTACTTGTGTCTGTCTGTGCGTCACTTTCTTGGAAACTTTTAAGTGACAATATCCGAATATGATTAGGTTATTCTCCTTAAAACAGAAAAAAGATGGAGCTGATCCGGCAGATCGAGGTGGAAGCCAGAAGAAAGCATCGGCGGCTCAATTAAGAATACAAAAAGGTCCGGCATGTTGTCTTTTTAGCTTTCGTTTTTATTCCAGCTCGTTGGATTTGTAAATAGCAAATATCCATTTTTATTTTTGCTTCGATCCTCTTCCGTTGTTAACAGAAAAAAATACTAACTTCTTTTTTTTATTATTTTTAAAGTGTTTTAATTATTATTTCGTTACCTACGTGATATTTATTTATTTTATTTCAAATACTCCTCCCCTTTTTATTTGAATATATAAAAAAAAATCCAGACCAATAATTGGTAGAAAGTCTTTCTTTTAGTTCCGAGATTGACGAATCTCTTTCTGTTGTAATATTAACAAATAGCTACAACAATCGGTTATCTTGAACTTTTCAACTTTAAGATGGTTGCCATTAAAACATTTTCTTAATCAAATTAGTTCTAGTTTTATAACAATTTGGGTCAATTAATAATTTATTTGACCAAACAATACCGTAATAATATAAGCTCATTATTAAAAGTTCAAGATAATAAAACAATTTATTTATAAATAAATAAGAATGAAAAGAATTGCATAATTTAGTAGTTAATATTTCATGATTTATTATTTAATATTTGGACTTTATTCTCATCTTGGTTATTATATCCACAGCGTTTTGGCCGATGTAACGTCCAACCTTCTTCATGTGGATATTTTCAAACATAATAAGTCTATAGTCATACGACACATCTAGACAAGATTAACTTCAAGATTTCCAAAACTCATAACCGAATTTGACCCATGGAATACTGGTAAATGGCGTTGAATAACAATCAGTTCTAAGTGACTGTCTCTTGTAGCGGTTTAATATTCAATCAGGCGATACTAGCTAAGAATAACCTAATTAAGTACTTGTAAGGAATGGGTACCTAGAGGATTTCAATACTTACGGAGTCAGTCCTAAGTATTGATAATGAGTCTCATTTGTCTGTTTGCCCGAGTTAGACGATACGAATTTTGAAAGCCGCGAAAAAAACAATGTAAAAAGGCAGACGACACTAAAGCATACGAATCCAAAACCTGGTTAGGGTTTTTAAAAATTGTACCCCCTCCCTCCCAAAATGAATAAAGTTGATAAAAAAAAACTTCCTATAAATGAATAAAGATAAAGTTGATTCACTTACTGATTTGAAGAAAATTCATTAACCAATTCTTAACACGGGTATGGGTGTGTGCGTAATTGACGCTAACCTTAATTAAACACTTAAAACATATTGCCTTCTCCTGGGAAAATAAGTACAAAAAGAATTAGAGTGAAAGTACAGAATAGTTAACAAAGTGGTGCTTCTTCAGATCAGGACCCGAACTAACTTTGACCCCGTGGTTAGGGGCAGGGTTGGGGTCAAAGTTAGCTCGGGTCCTAATCTGAAGAAGTAGCAACAACGCCCCTCCCCTATGTTAAGAATAGGTTTCTAAATACGAGTATTAAAAAAACAAACATTTTTAACATGAGGAGGGGGTAACTATTCTGTACCTTCACCAAAACCCTAACGACGCTAAATCGATTTTTAGATTGGGTCCTAATCTGGAAAAGCACCAAAAGTTTAATATAAAATAAATATTGGTTGTGAGTAAAGTAATCAGTGGCAAACATTTTGCTTTTTCAGAAAGTAATGAGCTAGACTGAAACGGAAATGCGTCTCTGTCATATCAAAGAACCCACGTTTAATTTAATGGCTAGAATTCCGGTCCGGTATGGTATATTACTTCCTTCAAAAGCAAGATGACTGCCACTGATTACTTTACTCACAACCAATATTTACGGCAACTTAAAATGCTGATATTTTATATTAAATATTAAACTTTTTTTGTAACACAAATAGGTCACAAATGAGTGGGTAAACAAGACTATTTTTCACTTTATTTTTTAGCACTAGCATATTTATAGATTAAAAAAATATATTGAAAATATCTATTATCACGGACCAGAACTCGATTCGGTACTCTTTTTTTTTAAATCGCAATTGTTTTGAAAAGACAATTTGAGACACTGAAAACGTACATAACCAACATTTATAATTTGAATTCGAACCTTCAGGAAACCCCTGTCATTCCACCAAAAAATGCAAACCCTTAACGTTAAAATACTGTAATAAAATCCGGTGCTTCTACAGAACGGGACCCGTATCGATTGCGATTTATGGAACAGACCGGAAATCGCCGAAACAGTTTACGATTTGAAAACCGCAAAAAAATGTAAAATGGCAGACGGTACTCTTTCTTTTAAAAAAAAAAACTCGATTATTTGACCCCAACACTGCCCCTAACCACGGGGTCAAAGTTAGCTTGGATCCTAATCTGAAGAAGCACCGCTTTGTTAACTATTCTATACTTTCACTCGAATTCAAAACCAGGTTAGGATACCCCCCCCTCCCCCCAAAAAAAACCCATAAAGGTGAAAATACTTCCTGAAAATTTTTTTTAATAAAGTTGATTTACTTCCTGATTTGAAGAAAATGGTTAAACCCATTCTTCATACGAGTGGGGATAATCAAACCTCACCTTTTAACCAGGAGAAAAAAGAAAAAGTATCATTTAATGTCGGTACTAACTGACTGTTCGGCGACAGCTCGCTCATTTCCGGTCTGTTTCGTAAATCGAAATCGGGAACATTCGTGTCGATATGAGTCCTGTTCTGTACAAGTGCCTTAAATCCATATATTGCATAATTCTCATCAGTTATGGCAATTGCCTAGAATAGGTTCCGGATTATTTTATTATGAAACCAAAACATAAACAACAACAAAAAAACAAAAACAAGGGAAGTAACTTCATTTGTTAATAATGAAACAATTTAGTTAACCTTTTGAATTATTTCTTAAAACGATTTTGTGGAGGAAGCAACGGGATTCTCTGCGATGCTTGTGTGTAATTCGTAAACAATATGCATTTTCTACGCGCTGAGTAATAAATTTGAAAGTTAACAATTATCTCCTTTTATATAAAAGAAAATTTTGGACCCTATTTTGAACAATTGCTATTAAAATTTTAGGCTGACCAAAATTTGAGCCAACCAAAATAACATTTCTTTAGTTTTTATTTTAAGTATTGAATACACTTAATATATGGATTTAAAGTACTTGTGTAGGACAGAACCCATATCGACACAAATATTTTCGGTTTACGGAAATGACCCAGCCAGAGTAGATTTAAAAAATTTTTTTTTTTTTCTTAGTTTCATTAACACGAAACAAGGCAATTGCCACTGAGGGGCTAGTGTTAATTAGGGGCCATACTTACAGGGCCATCCTAAGTGGGGAGTTGTGCAACAAGCTTTTTGTTTACATTACGTTTAAACTTCTGCATATTGGTACAGTCAGGAAAACGGGGGCCAGGGAGGGAGTTCCAAAGGTTAATAGTTTGAGGAAGAAACTATTAAAGTAGAAAGTCCTCCGATATCTGGCACCTGTACAGTGAAGGGGTGTGATTTTGCTGACTGATGGGTCAATTGGGGGTATTTATGTCGAGGGAGGCACCACTGCAGTAAGTTGTTCAGAGCACATTCCATTAAAGTACATATAAAACAAGCACAGTGATGGGACAGGGGCTGGAGCTTGGTAGACAGTGTGAGATCTATTAGATGAGAGGCTCTTTTGTGGACCCTGTCTAAGAGGGAGAAACAAATCGTTGGTGCACCAATACTCCATGCATGGGCGAATGGTGACTTTATAGAAATATAGGATACTGGCAGGTGTGAGAAGTTTTCTAGCACGGTAGAGGGAGCCCACTTTCCTTGCAGCAGCCTTGGCAATGTCCTCTATGTGTTCGTTCCAATTCATGTTACCTGTGAATGTTAGGCCAAGGAGATTGAGATTAAATGATGGATTTTCAGGTAGAGTGCTATTAGCCATGGAAATCAGTGCTTGAGAAGGTTTCTTATAATTGTTAAATGAAAAGGAGCATTGTTTCATGTTTCTCAATTTTTGAGATGAGGATTGGTAATCTGCGAGGACCCGTGGCGCAGTGGATATAGTTCTAAGTGATAGTCATCTGAAGGTTGAAAGTGCAATCTTCGGTGCAGGTGATACAAAGAATTGCGAATTACTGAAGACTTCTCCCAGTCATGGCTGACGGAACGAGAGCATGCTACCCTCGTGGATTAAATAAAGGGTTCCGTTCGAAATTCCGTCCACATTCTTGAGTTCGAAAAGATACACCTGAAGAAGGCCGGAGGTTACAGCGGTCGAAACATGAGAATAACACTGAAGATGAGAACAGTCGTCCGAATAACCCAAATTATATGAAAGGATCTGTGTCTTATTAGCATTAAATGTTACCATCCATTCCACTATAAACTGGGGACTTATTTTCTAAGGATATATATATATATATATATATATATATATATATATATATATATATACACATATATATATATTATTATTATTTCATGTATCCACATAAAATTTTATTAGGGGATATAATTTTTTATATATCAATTTTCAGTATTTACTTCAACAGTGCTCGATACGTAAGTAGAGCTAGGTAGTAAGCTATAAAAATATATTTATGGCAGTTAAGCTACACAGAGGCTCCCACGTTTCATCCCCGGGGGGTGGGGGGATCTTCAGGCTGCCTTCACGAAAACCTTTCTTTTCCATCTGTAAATCTCCTTTCATAGGACACCTCATCAACGGACAATTACCAACTGGACAAACCCCATATCTCTTTCACACAAACTTTTTTTCACTCTCCATTACTTAATATTTTTTGAATTTTGGCTTTTCCACTGCCAACTTATCTATCTATGTAATTCCTTTCATGATAAGATTTTGATCTTTGAAAAGCCTTGGCTAAAGGAAAGAATAATAAACATAATTTTATTACTGAGTTTACCTTGCATTGAACAATCAAAGTTGTAATATATCTGTCATTCGTACATGTTTAGCCCTCTTCTTTCATCTATCTATCTATCTATATATATATATATATATAAAATGTATGCATGCATGTGTATTGAAGAGGACATCAGATGTAGTTATAATGTATTTCGGGAATTATGAGAATTTTTAAGGATGCAGTGTCTCAGCTGCCAACAACTGATGCTGACAGTTTGTGCCATGCTTCAGCAATCATGAACATAAAAAAATGTTTCTGAAAGTCATAGGTATGTTCTTATGACTTTGTAGACATGTGCATGAGACACATGAAGATCAAAAAAGGTACTCAGAGTTGTTGTTGCTGTTATCGAGATGGTTAAATAAATATTTTAAGAAATGCTTTAATTTAGATAGCAAACGGGAGGGCTCTAACACTGAACAGTAGTTTATAAACTTTAGTTCTAGGCAGAAATTACATTCGAAATGACAGTTTAAATGCCTCAAAATCATTTTTGAATATCTCGCAGGCACTGTGACAACCATTTTTTTTATTTTTTATCTGTAACTGGCAGGGCTACCCAGCGTTGCCTAGGGTCCTGGATAAGAAAATAGGAGAGTTAAAATGTGTAGGTAACGTCTTTCTTTTGAAACTTCTCACTCTGCACATCCTCAATCACATTACTTTTTGAGTGTTCCTCTCCCTCCGACACTCACTAACTTTATATCCAGGTTTATCGTCTATGCTCTCTTCGACAAGACGTTCAACGCTGTCTGGCTGTCCTTATGCATAGTCTCCAGTGATCACGATTGTTGGAATTGACGGTGTCCATTTGCCACTGCTTATGGTCTTGCCTGATGGTTTCTTTCCATGTCTTCTTAGGGCGCCCGGCTTTCTTTTTGCTGTCAAGTCTTAGGTTTCTGCAAGTTCTGATATATCTTTTGCTTTCAACATGCCCGAACCAGCTAACATCACGCTTCTTATGCATCTATCATAGACTTTACCATTAGTAATAATTGGGCTGCTAGGATTAGAAGTTCTCTGAACTTTTCCCATGCTGTCTTGACTGGTATGCAAAAAAAAAGATAGTCATCAGCAGCTGACTGACTGTTTGACATAGTTTCAGTGTTGTTTTTTGAACACTTACCAGTACGAATGAAAGTAATTTTTTTAACCTCCTCATGCACTAGTTTAGTCCCTGGTGAACCTGAGTGAATGTATATCTATTACTTATCAAGATTTGGTGTCTGTCTGAAGACGAAACTATACTATTGCTTCTATTAACGTACTATTTTACTATCTTTCAATGCTCAATCGGGTAGGGAAGGGTGTAGTATATGTCCGTTGTAGTGTTCGGACGATTAATTGGGAATCGGAAAAATCAGAACTTTTTTCAAAATCAGAAAAATTTGAGCCTAATTTCCGATTCCAAAAACGATTCTTTAAATTTTTTGTTTAAAACTTCATTTTCCATTGCTAGTACTAATGATAAAACGATAAATATTTATTGTTTTTTAACTACATATAACAACTAAAATCTATCGATCATAATAACGAATTTGGTAAAAATTGAACAGGTAAAATGGCATGAATGGATAAATAGGAAAAAAATGGCACAAGTGAAAAATGTAGATAAAAATCTCACAATGAGTTTACACTAAAGCATTATATGAAAAAGATTTGAGAAAGAATAGTAAGATCGCCTTCCTCCTAATGGTGTACGTTTACTTTTGCCAAAATATATAAACACATTACACGTGTTTTTATGATGATCCAAAAATTTTAAAAAGAGCTCTATAACTGAATATTTAGAAATTCGAACAGAATCTGGAATTTTGAACAGAATCGATAATTGTATCAGAATCTGCTAAAAGTATTGAAATCATCCCATCACTCGTCCGTTGGTCATGAGACCATCTTCCCAGGAATTACCTTCTACTTTGGTGGGGGATAGAGTAATACCTGTTCTGTTGTCACAAGACCATCCTTTCTCCAGATATTACCTCCTACTTTGGTGGGGGATAGTGTAGTACCTGTTCTGTTGTCACAAGACCATCCTTTCTCAAGGCACAACCTCCTACTTTGGTGAGGGATAGAGTAGTACCTGTTCTGTTGTCACAAGACCATCCTTTCTCCAAGCACTACCTCCTACTTTGGTGAGGGATAGTGTAGTACCTGTTCTGTTGTCACAAGACCATCCTTTCTCCAGGCACTACCTCCTACTTTGGTAGGGCATAGTGTAGTACCTGTTCTGTTTTCACAAGACCATCCTTTCTCCAAGCACTACCTCCTACTTTGGTGGGGGATAGGGTAGTACCTGTTCTGTTGTCACTAGACCATCCTCTCTCCAAGCACTATCTCCTACTTTGGTGAGGGATAGTGTAGTACCTGTTCTGTTGTCACAAGACCATCCTTTCTCCAGGCACTACCTCCTACTTTGGTGGGGGATAGTGTAGTACCTGTTCTGTTGTCACTAGACCATCCTCTCTCCAAGCACTACCTCCTACTTTGGTGGGGGATAGAGTAGTACCTGTTCTGTTGTCACTAGACCATCCTTTCTCCAAGCACTACCTCCTACTTTGGTGGGGGATAGTGTAGTACCTGTTTTTTTGTCACAAGAAACCCCCTTTCTCCAAGCACTACCTCCTACTTTGGTGGGGATAGTGTAGTACCTGTTCTGTTGTCTCAAGACCATCCTTTCTCAAGGCACTACCTCCTACTTTGGTGGGGGATAGTGTAGTACCTGTTCTGTTGTCACAAGACTATCCTTTTTCCAAGCACTATCTCCTACTTTGGTGGGTGGTAGTGTAACACCGGTTCTGTTGTCACAAGAGCATCCTTTCTCCAGGCACTACTTCCTACTTTGGTGGGGGATAGAATAGTACATGTTTTGTTGTCACAAGACCATCCTTTCTCAAAGCACTATCTTCTACTTTGGTGGGGGATAGTGTAGTACCTGTTCTGTTGTCACTAGACCATCCTTTCTCCAGGCACTACCTCCTACTTTGGTGGGAGATAGAGTAGTACCTGTTCTGTTGTCACTGGACCATTCTTTTCTCCAGGCACTACCTCCTACTTTGGTGGGGGATAGTGTAGTACCTGTTTTGGTTGTCACAAGAACCTCCTTTCTCCAGGCACTACCTCCTACTTTGGTGGGTGGTAGTGTAACACCGGTTCTGTTGTCACAAGAGCATCCTTTCTCAAGGCACAACCTCCTACTTTGGTGAGGGATAGAGTAGTACCTGTTCTGTTGTCACAAGACCATCCTTTCTCCAAGCACTACCTCCTACTTTGGTGGGGGATAGTGTAGTACCTGTTCTGTTGTCACAAGACCATCCTTTCTCTAGGCACTACCTCTTACTTAGGTGGGGGATAGTGTAGTACTATTATGTTGTCACAAGACCATCTTTTCTCCAGACACTACCTCCTACTTTGGTGGGGGATAGTGTAGTACCTGTTCTGTTGTCACAAGACCTTCCTTTCTCCAAGCACAACCTCCTACTAGTGTGGGGGATAGAGTAGTACCTGTTCTGTTTTCACAAGACCATCTTTTCTCCAGGCATTACCTCCTACTTTGGTGGGGGATAGTGTAGTACCTGTTCTGTTGTCACAAGAACCTCCTTTCTCCAAGCACTACCTCCTACTATGGTGGGAATAGTGATGTACCTGTTCTGTTGTCATAAGACTATCTTTTCTCAAGGCACTACCTCGTCCTTGGGGATGGGGATACATTAACAAGAAATTGTCACAAACGGCGGTTCACTAGCAAACTCATCACTTCATTACTAACAAGAATATGCAACTTGCCAGAGATAGGTTAGTTTGGAAGTCACAGTTTTCTAAAAGCTGTCTAAAACATGCCAGCATGTAAAATGGGTGTTAAACCGAATATAATGATAATGTAACAACTGTTTTTGTTAGTTGGAGTAAATTTTATACCATAATCAGCTTAGCGTCATACCGAATCTGAATACGTAAACTTTGTAAGTGTATCTTTGGTAGTTTCTGAGTTTTAGTCAGACTTACACATTGACAGACATACGGCTTCCCGTTATATAATAGACTCTCGAAACCCGTTGCCCGGGAAAATTAAGGAAACCCAGAATCATACCACTAAGAAGTCAATTGACTGGAAAGACTTTTCTTTTTTTCACACAAAATGCTAAGTCTTTATCCACGATATGAAAAAATATTTGTAAAAAGTTATTTGGGGGAGGGGGATACTCACTGACTAGTTTTCTTGGCCACGATGTGTGTGTTTGAGGTGGGGTTTTGTTTCTAATTTACAATATAGAACTGGATCGCAACCCCCAGAAGTAAATTTACCAGCAAATATTGGAAAGACTCTTTTCACACAAAATGCCTACTTTCTATCCACAATATAAAGAAAGTATTTGTTATAATAAATTAGAAAACAATAAGAACGAATAGTTAATTAATGAGATGTCGTTTTGCAAAGCAATATGCAAAGTAGTTGACTGTAGGATCTCAATTGTATGTACATGTACAGAAAGTTATTGTTCTATTTTGAATATGAATTTTGCGTTTTAGTCTCGCTATCAGCGTGAGTAATGGCTCAACTTTATAGAAATAATGTAGTTTTAAAGTCTTTAAGCTGTCAATTTGAAAGTATTTTCTGACTCATGTTAAAGTCAAGTATTATGATTCATAAGAAAACTGGTATTTTTCGACCTTGCCCTTATTCTTTAAATGAAGTAAAATTCTTTTAAATACTTAAAAAAAAAAAAAAAATTTTAAGTGCAGTATTTATTTTTATCTTTCCTTTAAAAAGAAGTTTGCCATCAGAGATTTTCTACTTTCTCGTCATACCAATCAACGATACACCCTCAACAATTTCATCCGACAAAGAAACTAAAATTTGCAAAATATTTATTAATTGATGTCTAAAAATCAGAGGTATCTGAATTTTCACAAAAGACTTCCACACCTCTTTGTATAAAACTGAAACTAACTATAGCCCACATTAACCACCCTTATGCTTAGCAGCTGCATTCCAACATTTACAATGAACATTTAATTAGTTTAAGAGTGACTCCTATAAATAGAAATATATAAACATATACACACACCTAACTTTATATAAATAGACTAGCAAAAGACTACCTCCGGACAGCTACTAATCTAGCTGTAACCTTATCTACAGAAAAACAAAGAAACAATTTTCTTTTCGCATTTTTGTAATTTGAAGAAAAACAACAAAAAGATTATTGTCATGGTGTTATTTGATATATTCCAAGGTTGAGATTGATTTTGTATAAGCATAAAAATGAATTCCCCATAATGAAAGGAATAAATAAATAATCGGGGCGATTATCAAGAATAATCAACAGTAAAAAAAAAAGGGGTGAAAAAACAAATAATCAATAAATAGCTGTTACCAAATGCAATAAAGTTAATGTTCCACCTACCTGCGTATTTTTTTTTGTGTGTGTTTTTAAAGCGTTTTTATTGCATTTTAATAATTCGTCCAAATCCGATTGCGTTACAGTTCCATTTTCAAGATAACATAAATGAACATCCCTGAAGTTTGTTTAATGAGTTTTTTTTGTTTTTTTGAGGTAAAAAAACAGTCAACAAATAACTGTCCCAAACGCTTTAAAATTTACTTTCTACCTAATTGAAAGGAGAAAAGTACAAAAACTCATCAGACTTCGTAGACGGTCGGCGATCGACTGCCAGCCATCTTTGTTTTAAGTATAACGTAATATAGTTGACCAAACTTTTTAATTGAAATAAAAACGCTTTAAAATACTTTAAAACACAAAAGAATAAAGCAGGTAGAAAAGTAAGTTTTATTGCCTTTGGTAACAGTTATTTGTTGATTATTAGTTTTCTTTGTCGCTTTTCTTTCTGTTGATTATTCTTGACACTTGCCAAAAGTGGAGTGTCAATTGGTTAAATAAAAGAATTATATATTCCTGAGTAATTTAAAATAATTACTTTGTGTTTTTCGCTTTTATTAAAGACAGAAAAATAAAAATAAACTTAATGACGATTTAAAAAAAATATGAATCTTGTTTTTTGTTTTGTAATTTAAAAATTAACAAACTTTGGTAAATTTATAGATTAACATCCTTACCTAAATTATCCATCCCCTTAAAAAATGAGATTCTACTTTTTAGGGTAATTCTAACTTATTAGGGCAGTAACTAATATATTTTTTAATACTAACCCTAAGTCCTACTCACGAGGTCGTACAACCACATGTAATCGCCAAAAATTGCCCCCCCCCCAATAAAAAAAAAATTATAATGCACAGAATTTATCTCCAATATGAAAATAAAAAATTGTTCCAGCTTGTTATCGCTTTGCAAAGTAAGGATTAAGTCAGAGTGAATGCAGTATTTTGGTGAGTGTCTAGCGTAGAGTAAGTCCAAGGTATTTTGTACTAAAGGTATGACTATCGACCCCACAAAGATTTGTTGTCAAAATTGTATGACAATGCCCCCCCCCCCCCCCCCCCCCCCCAAAAAAAAAATTTTTTAAAACTATTAGGGCTTCATGCCTAAGTTAAAAAAAATTCATTCATAAGTGTCTTGTAAACAGGGGACAAAAACTTTCGCATTTATTCATGAAATAAATAAATATTAATATTTTGGTAATTTCGATAAAAATTATTTATCTTTTAAAGAAATAAATGGATAGAAAAAAGAATTCAATTCTCTTGGGCGATGATGTGGGGCTCTTTAAAATCAATAAAAAAGAATATTTGGCATTGCGAGCGAGAGAGCGGGAAAGGGAGCACTCACCTTGATGCGTCAGTATATATTTCTTTCTATAAAGTAAATAAGTTTCATTTAAATGACCTTGAACTCCTTTGAAAATAAATGAATTTATACTTTTTTTTTTTTGAAATTAAATAGCTTTAATTATTGACGAAACTATTGCATATATATGAGAGAAATAGATACAATATAATTTGAAATCAATAACACCAAGCATTAATTTATTATAGACTGGTTACAAAATAGATATGCAAATTAGGATTCCTAATTTGTGTGTAAGGGTCTTTCGTCAGTACTATATATATCGTATTTAATATTATTATTTTGTATTATTGATTTACATGACAATAACCTGTTTTGATGGTAATAAAGGAGTGGTAAATGAAAAAAACTTTCGCATTTATTCATTTAGATGACCATTAATATTAAAATCTTAACAGATGTTTGTTTTTAATTTCATGCTAAGAGAACTTTTATTTATACCGATAGTATATTTCATTAAAATTTGTGACAACAAAACATTGATGACGTAGAGTCATCACTGAAGTTTATTATTATACTAAAGCTGAGTTAATCAACGTTTGTTTCCTTAAGGTTTTTTCCTATACATTTTAATCACACAAATTATACGCTAAAATATTTCTTAGTTTTGGGATTGAGTTATGTTTGAAAAAAACTTTTATTTTAATTGTTCTAATTAGCCGCAATTTGCAATTAACTTAAGTGGCCCATATCTTACTAAACTACTGTTTATTGGTCTTACCCTCTTTCATCGCCCTGTCAGAGAGGTCACGAATTCGCCAACTGCAACCCCGTGCATAGGGGTAAAACCCCCTTGAAAATGTCGCCGCATGTAGGCTATGGTTGGCACTTGTGATGCCGTAGGAATGGATCCTGATGGCTGAGCTATCCTTCCACTTTGGCTAGATGGGCGGTCGGATCCGGTCAATCAGCTGATTAAGCCATGCACTAGTATCTATAAGTTCATCACTAACTGTATTATTTAATCTGATTCTTCTAAAAATCAAAACCTTATTTCTCCTTTTTCTTTTTTTTTTCCTCCAAAATAGATACTAGAAGGCAGTGGCTTAGCAACAATCATGTTAAGAACAAACAAGATTGCCACTGCTAAAGAGTAATGTTGCCTCCATTCTCTCTGTAAAATTTCCTTCGAAGAGTAATGTTTTCTGAGAATATAAAATTATCCTACCGCTAGGATTGAATTTGACGACTTTATTTGGCATTAAATAACCCATACCTGGTTGATAACCAAACCAAACTCACCCTCTCTCACTGTCTGTTATTTGACCCTCTCCTCCTCCTCCTCCTCCTCCTCCTCCTCCTCCTCCTCCCTTTCTTATTTTATATATTATCTATCACTCTCGTTTCTCTCTCTCTTTCTCTCTCTCTTTCTCTCTCTCTTTCTCTTTCTCTTTCTCTCTCTTTTTCTCCCTCTCTCTCTGTTTATTAACACTCAAAAGTTAATAAAGGAAAGAAAATAATAAAAAGATTGAAATAGTCTTTTATAAACGATGGGGAATATCAACACAAGTAGTAATACTATTTAACCCAGAGTTTGAGAAAGAGAGTGGGGGGATATAACAAGAAGAAAGAGACTAATTTTATTGTTTTATATTTAACTGGCTTTGCAAACTCACTTTTTTCCTGATTCAAACAATCCCGCCAGAGCTCAATGGGTGACCCAACGTGTTGGTTTTTTTCTAGTATATATGTGTGTATATAATGTAGTGAAAAACAAATTAAACTCCGGAAAAAGAAAGATCTGTTATGTTTTTTTTTCTTTTGTCTTTCACTACATTTTGTCTCCATAATATTTGATTTTATTACATTGTGTATTTTATCCGCTTGTTGGTTAAAACATGAAACATATATGTCTGTGGATATTAAAAAGATATTTATTTATTAAAAATAATTATATATTTGTGGGTGATACTATACATTGAAAATATGATTGGACATTGATTAATACTAGTGATTTCAGGTGTGGGAAATCCGACCGGTTGGGCTAGGAAGTACACTACAGCTCCATCTTCGGTTAGCAAGCCTAATGGCAAATTATGGGGAATGTACAAATCGTAAAAAAAAAAAAAATTACAGTAGCTGGTGGGAATGCACTGACTGTCCTTAAGAACCGGGGGTATGGGGTGAGGTGTGAGTAATCATCAGTGAACTAAACATGGGAGCATGGAGAAAAGAAATGGTAAGAATAATGTGTCACGTATGGCAGGTTTATAAATAATAATAGTTAATTGTGAAATAAAAATAAGATTATATTAAAAATTTGGAGAAAATCATGAAAATTAATAAAATAATAAAATATTAAAATATGATGAAGTGATGGACACAGTAGCAGATTCTTGGCTGAAAGTGAGGGTAGGGAGTTCCTATTTACTTACCTCTCCGCAAGGGCAGAGTTAGACACAAGGTCGGTTTTTAATGTGGGAAGAAATCCGGCTTCCCGAAAAGGGACACTCTGAATTAAAACAAAAATTTAAATTACACTCGTCTAGAAGGATTTGCTCTTCATAAACCGAGGACAGAAAAGATAAAGTGTAGTATCAGAACAGATACTACACTTTGCTGCTAAAAGGCCAAAGTAAGAAGTGAGAGTTCAAAGAGTTGGAAGTATTGGTGTGTGTTTGGAAATGTTCTGCTGTTGATATGTATGAGAAAGAGAGCAACATGCACGTTTTAGAATGTTTTGGTTAGCCTTGCAGGTTCGGTTCGGTTCTGTCAGCGATTTCCATTTTTCGTTTAAGAAATTAGCCGAAACTTTTGATTTGATTTTTTTAGCAGATAGATAACATGTTAGTATTTGTTTACAAAAAATCGCCTTTTCAAACTACAATGGTGTTTCAGCAAAGATCAGTAAACTCTACTAATTAGAATAATTAACCCAATTTGTCGAAATTTAATAGCAACTTACCATAATAAAAACTACTATTACTTGTCCGTATTGTTTGGCTCTCTGAGATTGATGAGTCCGCATGGCTGTACATCTCAATTCAAGATCCACTCCTTTTTTTATATAGCCGTACTGACTTGAGGTTTCTTAGGATTCATTATGTTAAAATTTATTTTGTAAATATTTCTATAAATAAAAGATAATGTTTCTTTTTAGGTGTTTATTTAAGAATGTTTGCATATTAGCATATTGACAAACCAGATTAAGTTTTATTTGAAAGTAAATGGTCGGAAAGTACGCCAGTTTATTGCAAATAACATGGTACAACAATAACAAATGAAAATTGGCCAGTCAGAATCGGTTTGATTTTACAGCTTAAATGCTATTTAGGTTCAACTTTTAAAATCTGGCTAATATTTTCTTTTGTGTCAGTCCCAAGCTATGGCGGGGTCCGCAGTAATGTATTTTTGTCTCCACTTGGCACGATCATAAGCTTAGTCCGGGTGAAGACCGGTTTTACAGAGATCATCGTGCAGGGCGTTTGCCCGTCCCATCAGGGACCTTCCTCTCAGTCGTTTTTGGGTGAGTTCTAATTCAAAAGCGGGTTTCATGACATGTTCAAACAATCTGAGCCGCCATTTCCTCATCTTGCCTTCGATCGCAGCCGACATACTTTTGTATATTCAATTGATCGAAAAAAAATTTTTTTAAATAATTACAAACTAAAACAATTATAAAAAATCTTTTAAAATTTCTATTTCAATTGATAGAATTTAACATCTGGGCATCTATAAAATCACAAAATTGAAGCCAACCTTTAAAGAGCTAAATATACAACATGTAGTCTGGGATGAATGCTTGTAAAACAAAATGGTTTAACTTACAAAAAGTAGTTAAAAAATTCTTTAAAAAAAAATTTTGTTTTTAGGGTATTTCTCCTTCATTTTTCTATTGCCTATCTTCCCCTTGATCACTCCTTCTACCAAACACTCTCTATCTATCTGACTCTCTCTCTCTCTATCTGACACTCTCTCTCTCTATCTGACACTCTCTCTCTCTCTATCTGACACTCTCTCTATCTGACACTCTCTCTCTCTAGCTGACACTCTCTCTCTCTATCTGACACTCTCTCTATCTCTATCTATATGACTCTCTCTCTATCTGTCTGACACTCTCTCTCTATCTGTCTGACACTCTCTCTCTCTGTCTGACACTCTCTCTCTCTATCTGTCTGACACTCTCTCTCGATCTGTCTGACACTCTCTCTCGATCTGTCTGACACTCTCTCTCTATCTGTCTGACACTCTCTCTCTATCTGTCTGACACTCTCTCTCTATCTGTCTGACACTCTCTCTCGATCTGTCTGACACTCTCTCTCGATCTGTCTGACACTCTCTCTCTCGATCTGTCTGACACGCTCTCTCTCGATCTGTCTGACACGCTCTCTCTCGATCTGTCTGACACGCTCTCTCTCGATCTGTCTGACACGCTCTCTCTCGATCTGTCTGACACGCTCTCTCTCGATCTGTCTGACACGCTCTCTCTCGATCTGTCTGACACGCTCTCTCTCGATCTGTCTGACACGCTCTCTCTCGATCTGTCTGACACGCTCTCTCTCGATCTGTCTGACACGCTCTCTCTCGATCTGTCTGACACGCTCTCTCTCGATCTGTCTGACACGCTCTCTCTCGATCTGTCTGACACGCTCTCTCTCGATCTGTCTGACACGCTCTCTCTCGATCTGTCTGACACGCTCTCTCTCGATCTGTCTGACACGCTCTCTCTCGATCTGTCTGACACGCTCTCTCTCTCTCTATCTGACACGCTCTCTCGATCTGTCTGACACGCTCTCTCTCGATCTGTCTGACACGCTCTCTCTCGATCTGTCTGACACGCTCTCTCTCGATCTGTCTGACACGCTCTCTCTCGATCTGTCTGACACGCTCTCTCTCGATCTGTCTGACACGCTCTCTCTCGATCTGTCTGACACGCTCTCTCTCGATCTGTCTGACACGCTCTCTCTCGATCTGTCTGACACGCTCTCTCTCGATCTGTCTGACACGCTCTCTCACTCTGTCTGACACGCTCTCTCACTCTGTCTGACACGCTCTCTCTCTCTCTATCTGACACGCTCTCTCGATCTGTCTGACACGCTCTCTCGATCTGTCTGACACGCTCTCTCTCGATCTGTCTGACACGCTCTCTCGCTCTGTCTGACACGCTCTCTCTCTCTATCTATCTGACACGCTTTCTCTCTCTATCTATCTGACACGCTTTCTCTCTCTATCTATCTGACACGCTTTCTCTCTCTATCTATCTGACACGCTTTCTCTCTCTCTATCTATCTGACACGCTTTCTCTCTCTCTATCTATCTGACACTCTCTCTCTATATCTATCTGACACTCTCTCTCTATATCTATCTGACACTCTTTCTCTCTCTATCTATCTGACACTCTTTCTCTCTCTATCTATCTGACACTCTTTCTCTCTCTATCTATCTGACACTCTTTCTCTCTCTATCTATCTGACACTCTTGCTCTCTCTATCTATCTGACACTCTTGCTCTCTCTATCTATCTGACACTCTTGCCTTCTCTATCTATCTGACACTCTTGCCTTCTCTATCTATCTGACACTCTTGCTCTCTCTATCTATCTGACACTCTTGCTCTCTCTATCTATCTGACACTCTTTCTCTCTCTATCTATCTGACACTCTTTCTCTGTCTGGCAATCTCTCCCTGTGTCATGCACTCTATCTCTCTCTGTCCTTCCCTCTCTCTGTATCTCGCTCTCTATTACAGGTTTGACCAAAATTAACAAGCTGCGATGAAGCTCAAAGAGGATCTAGTGTCGAGAAAATACATTTTTATTACTTGGTGGGCAGATAGTTGATCATAAAAAATATCAGAAATTTGCTTAATTAGAAAATGCATCAATTTTGGTTATCTCTATTCATTTCTCTTTTTTTGCTGCTAAAACTGAGTCTATCGTTGAGAGGCAAGTAAATAGACTTTTTCAGTTAATTACAAATTATGGCTAATTAGAAAAATTAAAACAATTTTTTGTCAAACATAACTCAATCTCAGAATTGAGGTATATTTTAGCATGTATTTTCTGTGATTAAAGTGGATCGGAAAAAGCCTCCAGGAAAAAAAAACGTTGATTGACTCAACTTTAGTATAATGATAGATATGGAATTTTGGTGTTTGTTTCGTTACTGTGTAGACATTTTTTTTCTCCATCTTTTTCCATATTTTTTTCATTTCAATTTAAAAAAATTTTTTTTAATGTATGAGAGTCTTGCAGCATCATAGATGAAATTACCATAGTCAAGTTTTGATATCAATTGTATCATCATTATCATTATCAGCATCACTTTATGCCGTTAACTGTGTTGACATCACGCTGTTGACAGATCTCCAGTTTATTTCTGTCGGAGCATCTAACTTTGAGGATGCTGATGTTTTTGTTCATGTTATTTTCAAGGTGGAAGTCTGACAATGATTTGAAGTCTTTCATCACTGGGTTTAGCTACATCATCTTTGGTCGTCCTGATGGTCTTTTGGTAGGTTTTGTTAAGGCTGCTTGATGTGCAAGTGTTTCTGATAGCAGTCGCATTAAATGACCAAACCATGAAGGTGTTCTTTTTAGTATAACAACACTATGGTTTTGCACCGGTGCAACAGTAGAGATCTTTGTTCGAGACTGCCTTTGGCCAGCTGATTTGGATGACCCTTCTCAGTAGCTTCCTTTGAAAAGCATGAACATTGTATTCTGATCTGTTGGTCAGTCTTAAAACCTCTCAATTGTACAGGAAATTGCTTTGGATGTCTGTTGGTCAATACTCTGTTTCACTTCTTCATTGATATGCTTCCTATTGAAGACTGACTTCTAGGTCTTGTATGCTGTTGCAATGGCATTTACTCTGGTTGGATTGAGCGGCTGCTTTCCTGACCTGAACTACATCTCGAATCATCAAGGTTGCATGAGATGGCTAGCCAATCGCGATCATCCGTGGACCTGAGATTTGAGGCAAGTCATTGTTCAGGTCCCCAGTTGTCCACTGATACGCTTGCACCACCTAGACAGAGAGGTAGGGAGGATTACATCATGAATTAGCTCTCCCTCTGAATGACGTGCTGCATGTCCAAACCATTGGAGACGTCGCTGCAACAGAACAGACGGCAGAGGCTTAAGATTTGATTGTTGGCGGAGAACAGCAGTTGGGATACAGTTAGCTCTCCAGCAATGCAAGATGCGGTGGAGGCAGTCATCGTCAAAGACTTCCAGCTTCCGCCTATGAGCCACCCTCATTGGCCATGTCTTGCAGCCATAGAGAAGAATCAACCAGATGACAGATTGGTAAATATTCCTTTTTGTCTTTACTGAAATCTTCTGACGTCTATCAAAGGTCTTGTATGCATCTAAAGAAATCTCTTTTCATCTTTTGACGTCTTCCTCTATGCCTAGCATTTACATTTTTTCCCAAGCATCATCTCCACCTCTATGTACGTGATATTTCTCTGTCTTGTTTATCAATAGACCTTATTTTTGTGGCATGCTACAGTTGTTTGGTATGATTTAATTAGTGATTTTTTTATCAGCTCCACAATCAATGTGGGTCACCACTAAAAGAAGATTCTCAGAAACCGTACATGAGAGATGAAAGACAACTCATTCAATATAATGCCTAGAAATTTATATTCATCTGTTATTCAATTATTCATTTTGTATTAATCAGATGATTCTATTGTTGGCATGGGTTTCCCCCGATATCTTTCGAGTTAGAATTCTTTTCTAGAAAGACATTGGGTATTTATAGGAGGGACCACGTGAAGGTTGCCAACATCCTACGTGAAAGTGTTTCTGTGGAACGAACTGGATTTGAACTTTGCACACCCAGGTCGTCAATCCGTGTTAACTACTTAGCCACTGTCACTTCCCGATTTGTTATTGGTATGTCTTTTATTATCATCATCATCATATTCGGTTTAACGTCCATTTTATATGCTGGCATATGTTGGACGGCTTTTAGAAATTGACTTCCAAACTTATCTCTGATTAAGTTATTTTGGAAGTCATTTCCTTAATCAAGGTAAGAATTTTATAAACCGGATGCCCTTTCTGACACCAACCAGTGAGGTCATGGGGACCAGTGTTTTTATTGAGACACAAGTCTAAAGAGCGCTTCACCTGCCGTTTCTGTTGGCTACTTATTCTTCTGAAGTGATTTGAAGACTTCTTCTGCTTTGGCGGACGGAACTTTGTCTAGTTCAGATTCTTCGTGTGGTATCTGAGCAAGATTATTAATTAAACACAAAGAGATCATTGTGTCAAAATATATGTAGTTCTTTATTAAATCCTGATGCATACATTGGTCAGAGAGACTTTATGCCACTTTTAAGATCTCCCATTATTTCACTTTTGCCTGATTCACTCCCTAATCAAAGCTCTCCCTTAACTGACTTGTTAAAAAAAACAACTCTCATTCAGAAACTCTCCCAGCTTTCTCTGGCTTCTAGGTCCCACACATTATTCCCATGCATCCTATTTGAACTGTGACAGGCCAAATCTAGTCTCTATCATTCTTGGGATCAGCTATTTGGGGTTAGATATCTGAAGGCCCCATAATGCAGCTTTTCTATTCATCTATTAGCAGGGATCATTATGCGGTTTTTTGTTTGTTTTTTTCTTGTTAAGGTTGCAGAAACGCAAACACTTCAACTTAGTGAAGATTTGAAGCCATTTTCTTCAATTGATTTGCTAATTTTATTTAACAAAAAATTGGTAATTTCTTAAAGCGTCTTTAAAGTTTTGTAGACAGAAAGATTCCCAAGTTCGAAAAGATGCACATGAAGAAGGTCTGAGATTACATCGACCAAAATGTTTCGAAAATAACAACCAAGATGAGGATAGTAGTCTGAATAATGCAAATGATCAATCCTCATTTCAAAAATTCCGAAACAGAAATATAATTATTTGTAACTTTTAGGCATGTTTGCTTTTATTTTCGTAATCTTTATCGGGTGATGACTGGATTGGAAATTGCAGATGGTGAGCCGTATGCAAATCTGACACCAGAGTCAGATTTTAAATAAACATTCCATACTTACACAACTCCATCACAAAAAAGTGGAAGCCATCACAAAAAAGAGAAAGTGGAAGCCATCACAAAAAAGAGAAAGTGGAAGCCATCACAAAAAAGAGAAAGTGGAAGCCATCACAAAAAAATAAGTGATAATTCTAAACAGTCCGAACGTCGTACGTTTTTCTAATTACCTTCCCCCCCCCCCCCATGGCCATCCTCTACACATTAACTTGAACCTCCCACCCACTTTCTAAATACTAGAAATACCAGTGCTAATTAACTTTAACGATAATTGAGAGAGAGTAAAAAAAAAAAACTACCTCCTTTCTGCCCGCCCCAGTTTACTTTTTTTTTTTTTTTTTTACGGCATTTCAACCCTTTTAGGATTATTTGATGTCGGAATACAATAGTTATTATAAGATGACTAATTCACCCAAAGTTGGGACAAATCGTGGTTTCATACTTATTACTATTTAATAAAACATAATGACTCTAATAGGATTTGAACTCTGCATTGCTGATCTTATAGTCGGTGTCGGTATCCATTTGTCTTCCTTGTCCCCTCGTTTTTTGTTAGACTGTTATAGATTAATATATAGAGTTCTAGGCCCATTCCGGGTCACATACGTGACCATTCAGACGCATCTTTTCAACTTTGAGATAATACTGTGTCTACAATACTCACTTTCTAATCAAAATATGTGTCTTACAGCAAACTTCAATCATTTCTCTGTCTAAATAACTTTAGTTTTCATTGATTTGAACAAATCTTCACACTTAAAATGCTCACTAGATTGGGTCACATACGTGACACCACACAAATGAGCATTTTCAAATTTTACTTTATGTCAGCAATTTTCTGTGAATTATCAAGGTTCTACAAAAGGAAATAACCATTTTCCAAAGGAAAATATGTGTAAATTTTGACTCGCGAAAATTTCAAGTCACTGCACATCTCTAATCAACCACAAATTGGGTTTGAGTTGGGTCACGTACGTGACAAATTTTGGGTCATGTACGTGACGGTCTGAATTGCAGGCATAAAAAAATGGCTGTGTAGGAAAATGGAGAGGAAAGGACAGAGCCTAGACTGTAGCTGCAAATGTATTTAAAAGAAGCATATGCTTTGTTCAAAAACACTCACCCAGATATCACTATTTGTTTCTCCAGTTTTTGTACACTGAGGCCAGAAAATGTACTTACAATGAAGAACTTTCCTAATGAAGAATGCAATGCAATTCAGATTCAATGAAGTTAATCTTATTTAAATGTGCTGTTTTTTTTTTTGTCAGAATTGCCACTGATATTATCATGCATTTATACGGTACACATTTTGTTATTTGAATATGTACATTAGCTTATTTTGTCAAGGCCTGACAATTTGTTCATCAATTCTATCTTTATTAGCAAGTTCATTAAAGATTTATACTTAACTATGTTAATAAGACACATAGTTTTGATTAGAAAGAGTTTATTCTGAGCAAAGTATTATCTCACAAGTTGAAAAAATGCATCTGAATGGGCGGTCACGTACGTGATCGAGACTGGGCCTTTATGAACCTGCAATACAGAGTTTTATGAATATTTGAATGCTCAAATTAATTCCAGCCAAGATTGTTAACAGGCAAACTTAAAAAACTGCTTGAAAATACATGTCACATACATCTCTGTCACATACGTGACCGAATTATGTATGTGTTTTTGCTAAAGCAATTGGTTGTAGTTACTTGACATTTTGGCTCAAGGATGGTATCAGTATACTTGCTTTGTAAAGAAAATTTGAACTGTCTTTTCCATGAACCTTTTATGCTAGCAAAACTTATATCTCTGATGGGTCACGTACGTGATGGAGCAAAGTAACCTTTCAATTATCATGTATAAGAGGTATTGCTCTGTAAAAATACCTCTATCTTATTGATGTACACTCAGATAAATGTATGAATGCTGTTTAAGAGATTTTTTAAGCTTTTATATACCCAAATAAATCCATTAAAAAAGAGTGAAAAAAGATGTATTTATACGGCAGAGGTTTGATGGTTTTCAGATAAGCCGTATAAAAAAAAATAAAACGTTAAATAGCACTCCAGGGCCAAAAAGAGATACTTCAACCTTTCTAGTTTTCATAAAAATAAGTGCCAGTCATGAATTCTTAAAAAAAAATTTACACCATCATAAGACCACTTTTCATGGAATAAGCTATCACTGCTGACTGGGTGTAATTTCTTTCTCTTTCTTTGTTCCCCTCCCACACTTTTTCTCTCTCCTTCGCCTCTTCTCTCTCTCTTACTCCCTTGTTCTCTCTCTCTCTTTCTGTCTCACTCCCTCTCTCTCTCTCTTTCTGTCTCGCTCCCTCCCTCTCTCTCTTTCTGTCTCGCTCCCTCCCTCTCTCTCTTTCTGTCTCGCTCCCTCCCTCTCTCTCTTTCTGTCTCGCTCCCTCCCTCTCTCTCTTTCTGTCTCGCTCCCTCCCTCTCTCTCTTTCTGTCTCGCTCCCTCCCTCTCTCTCTTTCTGTCTCGCTCCCTCCCTCTCTCTCTTTCTGTCTCGCTCCTACTCTCTTTCTTTCTCGCTCCCTCACTTTTTCTTTCTCGCTCCCTCACTTTTTCTGTCTCGCTCCCTCACTCTTTCTGTCTCGCTCCCTCACTCTTTCTGTCTCGCTCCCTCCCTCTCTTTCTCTCTATTTCTGTCTCGCTCCCTCTCTCTCTCTCTGTTTCTATCTCACTTTAGCCCTACTCAGCATTTACTTTCTCTCCTGCTACTGCCCCCCACCCCTCACCCACACCCTATCTCTTTCTTTCGCCCTGCCCTTGCACACACACATTTTCCCTCCTGCTGCTGCCTCCTCCTTTCTCTTTTGCTCCCCCCCTTTCTCCTCCTTACAATTTCTCCACCCTTCAATCCCTCCCCCCTCTTCAATTTCTCTCATTCTCTCATCGTCCTTGTGGTCTACAAAACAAAACTTTCTAATATTCAACATTTAAATGTTAACAAAACATTTCCATGAATTCCCATTTGGCTGATTTTCTTTTCTCTTTGTTTTTTTTTTTTCTTTCTATAAAACCAAAACAAAATAGTTGCCATAATTTTATGGCTGCTTTATCACGTCAAGCTATAAACATGGCTAAAATGTATTTTAGTTTCACTGTGACAATATAAACCAGTGAATAGTACTCATTTTAAACCAATCTTGTATGAAACCTCTCATTTTATTTTATTATAAATTTTAAGATTTGAGATTTAGACGGAAGAGATGACCCGGGTCCCGCTTACCTCGACAGTATGTTTGAAGTTGGCAAGAGGGAAGCTTTCCTGTCAGTTCTTGTGTTTTTGCAGGTGTGAAATATTTTGTCCTGGGCATGATCTTATAGTGCATTCCGTAGTGAGATTCCAATTTGGGAGCTTTGGGGAGGGTGGAGTAACCCTTTAGTTAACATAAATCCCATGTTTACTCTGACCCAGAATGATAGTATCTGTCAGTTCAATGTATGGGTTAAATAAAATTTGTTTCGAGCATGACTTTCTTGGCCTTTTGGTTAGGAGCAAAGTGTAGTATCTCTTCTGATACTACACTTGATCTTTTCTGTCCTCGGTCAGTGAAAGAGAAATCCTTTTAGACTGAGGCCATTTTTACTTTTGTCCCAGTCCAGAGTTTTGGGGGAGCTGTATTTTCCCCTACATTAAAAACCGTTCTTGTGTTTATCTCTGTCCTCGTGGGAAGGCAAGTAAATGGAGACACTAAGCTACCGCTGTCTGTCCCAGTTATGATAAAAACTGCATTCAGTGGTCAGGCTCCAATTTCAGAAGTACTATTTCATCATCATCGTATTCAGTTTTTTGTTTTACACGTGTTGGACGGCTTTTAGAAATTTACTGCCAAACTTAACTATGTCTTGCCATGTCCTTATTTATCCCCCTTTCTCTCAAAGTCATCTTTATCACTTCCTCCCATGTTTTCCTTGGCCTTCCCCTGCCAACTAACACTTCTACCTCAACTGTTCTACATCTACTAACCCGAGAACACTCATCCATTCTTTCAACGTAGCCATACCATAGAAGTCTCCTGTTCTCCACACACCTACCTATACTGTTCAGATTTAATCTTTCTCTGAGGTCATCAGATCTAAACCTGTCTTTAAGACTAACATTACACATCGATCTTATCATTCGCATATCATTTCTCTCCATGCAATACATGTCCTCAACCCTGACTGGCCAGGTTTCAGTTTCGTACATCGTCACACTGCATACACAGCCTGATAGACTCTTCCTTTGGTTGATAGTGGTAATGCTCTGTTGGTTAGTAGAAGTTCCTTGAACTTATTCCATCCAGTGAGTGATTTCCTTCGTCTTTCCCTGTTAACTGAACCTGTTACTTTGACTGTTCTACATCTACTAACTCAAGAACTCTCATCCATTCTTTCAACGTGGCCATACCATCAAAGTCTCCTGTTCTGCACACATCTCCCTATACTGTTCCGATTTAATCTTTCTCTGAGCTCATCACATGTAGGTCTGTCTTTAAGTAGCAATACCCACCATAAAACGGTTTGGATCAGCACAGATTTCAAGGTAGTTTTACTAAAATAGTCATATTTTAAAAACCAAAGCACTTTAGTCCTCAAAATACCACCATTTTGTTTGGAAATGAATATCCTTTCACATGATATATTTGAGTTTTCAGCAAATAATGTCATAAAAATGTTGACGCAATTTTCGGCCATTTATGTCACTTTTTTTTACCCCTCCCTCCTTTTTTTTTAAAATGTCGTACCACAATTCTATGGGGAATTTTGTCATGAAATTTGGAAAACAATCAGGAAAAATATCAATTTCAGTTATTGTTGGGGTACAAAATTAATTGATTTATTATTTTTTTTTTTGTAATCTTAAAAATTAAACTTCAACATGACGTATCGAAAATAATGTTTTTGTTTTTTTCGTACCCTAACTAGTAAATAAATCAATCTTTTTACTCTTTTTATACATTAAAATTATAATTGTATGTTGTGTTTTTCGGTAGTAGTAATTTTGAATTACCCTATCCGAAATAATATTGTCCCATTATCAACGAAAGTCAACGATGTAACTATTATGCTGATATAGCAGCAGCTGGTTATAAGATGTTATAAGCAGTTAGTTTTGTAAACTTCGTTCACGGACTTATTTTGAAAAAAAAAAAAAAGACAAAAATACTTTTTGTGCTTAAAAAAGTTAATGCAGTTTGGTTCTTTTATAAAACAGTGACTCCTTCAAGAGATATTGGGTTTTCAAATATACTCAACTTTCGAACTTTAATTCTAGTAATAATGACTAGTCGCTAATGTAAGAAAAAATAAATAAGATTCTACTTTTTTTAGACGATTAAATGTGAACACCTTAAAAGTCTTGGCGGAAAAAGACAACAAAAAATAATTTAGAGTAGGTATCAGTTTCGCGTATAAATTTAATGTAAAATGATATCTTATTTCCCGGCCATTGTTGTCTTTTAGTGCAATAAAATAAAAAATATTTTTTCAAAACTTAATATAAAGTAAATAATTACTCTACCACTAACTCTAGGTTCGAGTGATAAGCCCACCCTCTAAAAATGCCTTCTCTTGAACGTGTTGTACCATTAACCTTAAATCTGAGTGACAAGCCACCCCCTAAATAAAACTCCTTTAGCCCTAACATTAAAACAAAAACCCTTCATTAACCTTATCACTAACCCTAAGTCTGATCCTCCATCCTACAAAAAGCCCATTAAAAACACACATAATTATCAAAAATAATAAGAAAAAAACCCAGATCCCCCCATAAAGGAAAACGCACAGGATTTATCTCCCATAGTAATAAATTAACTGCCTTAAAACGCTAGAATGGCCCGGAAATGGTGAATTATTTTACATTAAATTTATATGAAACTAATCCCCCACTCTAAATTCTAAAGTAATTGGGTTTTGTTCTGCTAAGTTTTCAGTGTGTTTACACTAATTGCCCCTAGCCCTACGACTAACTCGAAGTCCGAGTGGCAAGCCCCCCTCTCCCACAAAGATCCTCTTGAAACCATACATAATTGTCTAAAAAATAAAAAGCAGACCCCCCCCATCCCCCCCCCCCCAAAAAAAAACACGAAAAACGTACAGGATTTATCTCCCATAGAAGAAAAATAGGTTAACTGCTTTAAAACGCTAGAATTGCCCTGAAATGGGGGATTATTTTACATTAAATTTATATTTGAAACTAATTCCCACTCTAAATTCTAAAATAATTGTTTTTTTTCTTTCTGCCAAGTTTTTCAGGGTGTTCACACATAATTACCTAAAAAAGGTAGAATCTCATATTTTGGGAGGCAAGGGGGCGATTTAGCGGAAGTTGTTAATCCACAATAATACCAAAGAAATCTTGCAATTTTTCAGTAAAAATGTTATATCTTTGTTAAAACACAAGATTAAGCAATGAAATTTGCCATATAAGTGTATTTTTGTGCACTGAAAATCTCTAGAAATAAATGTTCTCTGCAGTAAATTCATATAAATATGTTGCAATACCTTAAAAATACAATATATCCATTTTAAAGAAAAAGTTAGAGAACTCAAAGTTGAATTGTAATGCATTTTATGTACAAGTAACTGGAATCTAATACTAGGACTGTTTAAAAATGAATATATTCCACTTTTACGTTAAATTTATCCTCCCACTCTATTTATATTTTTTTTCCGAAAAGATTTTTAGGGTGTTCACACGTAATCGTCTAAAAAAGTAGAATCTTATTTATTTTTTTTAAATTGGTGGCTAGTAAGTCATTTCTAACTAGAATTAAAGGTCGAAAGTTGAGTAAATTTGAAAACCAGTATTTCTTGAAGTATTTTTTATAAAAGGACCACAAACAGCATTAACTTTAATTTTAAGTAAAAAAAAAAATTTTTTTTTTTTTTGGCTTTTGTATTTTCAAAATAAGTCTGTAAACGTAGTTTGTAAAAATTGCTAGTTTTGTAAACAGCTGCTGATGGCTAATATAATGGCTGATGGCGGTGATAATGTTGTCGGTGAACAGTGAAATTGTTGACTTTTGTTGAAATGGAGACAATATTTTTTCGGATAGGGTAATTAAAAATTGCTACTACGAAAAGAGAAAACGACATACAGTTATGATTTTAATACATAAAAAGAGTAAAAAGATTGATTTACTTACTAGTTAGGGTACGAAAAAATTTTTTTTTTAAATGTTTGATACTAGTCATGTTGAAATCTTATTTTTAAGACAAAAAAAAAAGGAATTAACCAGTTTATTTTGCGACTAAATTTATGATATTGTAATTTCGACATTCATGCAATAACATAAAATATTATTTTCGTTTTTATCTATATTTAGAAATATTTTACTCTCTCCCCCCCCCCACCTTTTAACTAATGAGTCACTACTTATGAAGGCTAAAAATAACTGGAGTAGAAGAGTTAATGAGATGGATAGATTGTCATTTGAATGAATATTATGAGAGGATTGAAAATGATGAATGGAATGAACAAAATTGGATTAGTTATGAGTAAAGTTTTTAATAAGTTTTTGTTGACATTAGATTTGAAGACGACCATGTTGTAACCTGCAGGGAAGCAGTCCCATGGTAACGTTCCTCAGATTGGAAGTTCTTAGAAAGAAATTCTGTTCATGGAAATTCTGTTTCATGTTAGGCACACAAAGAAAGAAGGGAAAGTTCTTTTGCAGTTTTGGTAGAAAGACGAGTTCTTGCTGTGTATGTCTTACGAGGAAGAACCAGGGATTGAAGCTCAGTCGATCACCTTCCATAGAAATAACTATAGAGTAGAGAAAGACTAACAACGTCCCTTCGGTGAGAAAGGGGCTGTAGAGAACAGAAGAGATCACCCCTCCTCCACTAAATTGCAAAGTCGATTTTGAAGTCTGTCATGACAAGAAAGAATGCTCTGAACGGCACTTTCCCTACGTACTCCATCTTAGGGTGTATATTTGACTCTTATAGCTAGAGAATTGCATCGGCAGTCGGGTACTTTCTGGAGCAGTAGAATAGTCCAGCCCTTTTTTCCATCAACCATAGCAACAGATTGGATATAAGTTTTCCGTTTTAGATTTGGAGTGAAAGTCAGTCCTAAAAGCTTATCAAAACAAGGACCTTTTTTACAAAACCTTAATTAAAGTAATAGTAATAGTCAACAGTTAAGCTTTTGCAATCAAACCAGTTATTGTATTACAATAAATGTTGCCTATCGTCGTGATTGTCTAATTGCTCTGCTTCGGATAACGACGACGATGGTGATTGCGATCTCGTCTGGAACTTGTTAATGCTGAAAGGAAACTTCTCCAGTTTCTGCTAATTTAAATAAATCAACACCGACAAATGGTTACGACAATCTGTTCTTTTATTTTAATCGCTGTCATGGGAGAGGAAGGAGACGGACAACCTCAGTTTTCTTTAAGTACTCATATTAAGACCCCATCTTATGCATTGTGTTCACCCCACTTCCCAGTTAATTTCTCACTATGAGAATCTTCCCTAACTTCGATGACCTCACTTATGGTGTGTTTCCGATTTTCACTTTCTTTGTTCACACGGTTGTCAAACCTGATTTTCTGACTTTAATAAAGCAACCACTTGTACGTGAACGGTTAACCTCCACATAAACAGTGATGAAAAATCAGACTAATATTTTTATAACACGTGAAACGACTTGTTACTTTATTGATTAAGATTTTATGCCCGAACGATTGTATCTTAACACCATGGAATTTCTATTATAGCAATTTATTAACTTTTAAAAAATCTTATTTAATTTTGATGTTTTATTTTTTTAAATTTCAGATATGAATGAATTAAATTTACCAAAAACATGTCAAGTGGATTTTCCAGACCCAGATGACCTCTTAAATTTCAAATTAGTTATTTCTCCTGATGAGGTAAATAAATAAAAAACACTTAATTCATTTTTCTCTTTTCATGGTTTGCTTTTATCTTATAAATAAAGTAAAGTGAGATTGCCCCCTATTTCATTGACTAGAATAGCTTTATAAACAAAAACTACATTAAATCAAATCAAATTTATTGGTAAAAAAAAATAGCCAAGTACAGCAAGCCCTATAAAAAGGCAGAAAATATTACACCTATATACAGTCTGAATGTTTGTCGAAGGCCACTTTGAATTTGGATATGATAGGTATCATCACAACCTCCTTCGGCAGGTTGTTCCAGGGAGCAGAAACACGGACGGAGAATGCAGCCTTTCTAATGTTGAGACGAAAGCGGTGATGGTACATTTGCTCACATGAGAACAGATTTAGTCTTTGAATCTGCTTTTTGTAGGTAAGCACAGAGTCCCGTCATCATCCTTGTTGCCAACTGTTGAACATGCTCGAGGTGTACTATATCTTTTTGAAGATTTATTGCTGGGATGGCATAGGCATAGTCAAGAATGTACCGTACCAGAGTTATGTATAGTGGATGGAAAGTGTTTGCCATTAGTTTGAGGTAGAATCTTTAAGCATTCATTTTCCACATATTTTGATCCGTGTTTTGGAAAAAAAAAAATTTGTATTTCGAATCGATTTTTAATATTTTTATATTTAATCCTGTTCGATATTTAGTTTTTCTTGGACATTAATAGAAGATGGAGGAGAACTTACCCTAATGCTCACATCTACTACGCCTTCCACCCATTACACCAGTGACATGTTTTATGAGAGACTTTTCCACATCACGCTGCCTTATAACTTTTTCAACATATCCATCTCAGACGCTATGTCATCTGTTTTACGATTATGCTTTTTACCGTTTCTCCTCCTTTTTTGATAAGCGATTTGTCGCTTCCGGGTGTTTCATTTTTTTTTTTTTTTACGCCACAAATAAATTTCCCTTCCATAGTTTAAATACTTCCAAACACTAACAAAATAAACTTGTATTTCTAGAGATTGTTATACAAACAGACTTATAGAGTGATCTCTTATATTACCACCAGTTTTACACGATCATCGTTCAATTTTAGTACATTTTAAAAAATTTTTTACTCTTAATAAAACCACATTTTCCATCGTAAAATATAACGCATGTAAATACGTTTGCTGTTTACGTCTGTCATGTGAACGTTTTTGGCGTCGCAAATTATTTCTCCAGCTTCTTGATACTGAGAATGTACGCTAACCAATTATTCAATTTGAAACATTTTCATTACAAAATAAAATACATGAAATAAACACTGATAAAATTAGCAACTTTACTGGACTCACAAACAGCAACTAAAATATTCTACTTCTTTTCTTTATAACTTGAACATTTATGCTTATAGAAAGTTAACAATTCAAATAAAACTACTTATATGGGGTTAAGGGGTGGGAGTCAGGGTTTGTACAGTTGGAACTTATAAGGTCCGAAATTTCAAAATATCCGATTAACTTTGGTTTCTTATTTTAAAGTCTGCCAATGTTCAGACTATTGATTCTTCGGAGGTTAAAAAATCTGACTTCGACACCTAGCATTCTTACGAGTCCAATTCCAACTCTTTCCAAAACTCCTGACTTCGCAACCCTGGTTGTAGCAGTTCCAAACCACTGATGAGATAGCTGTATGTTCTCCCTGTACGCGCTTCTGCGTGATTTCATACTTTTAAAAGGGACTAACTCGACCAAGACTGATAGGAGACTGGACATTTATTCAACTTGATCTTCATTCTAAATCACTGACAAGTTGAGGAGAGGGGGACAGAGAGAGAGCGATTAAAATCACTAATTAATTATATTTTGTGAGCCCATATGATTTATCCGCATGCTCCCAAACGGACTCTCCTGTTCTCTATCACACCCTCTCTTTGAGCCATATGATGTCATATCCGTTTCTATTATATTCCTACAACCTATTAATTCTAACCTCCGGATCACCAAGTTGAATTCTCTACGGTTTCTATTTCCTGTTATTCTCAACTAACTATCTTATATACTAGTGAATTTATTTGCCCAATATCTAACACCAAGTATTATATCCTCCTTTGGATATTGAATGTCAGGTGAGGTCAGGCCTGTTATATCGGCTCCGATACCCCATTGTCAGGGCTGAATATATTAAAGCTTGATTAGCTCCTGATGGTCAACTGGCTACATTGGTTTGGTCATGTTAAGAGGAGTGATTCTTGGATAAGAAATTGCAGGGGTCTTCAGGTGGAAGGCCGGAGGAAAGTGGGACGACCCAAACCATCATCAACAAGGATCTTAGACAAAAGAATGTGAACAGAATCGATCCTCAAGATTGCCAACGTTGGAGACTGAGATTGCGCGTTGCCAGAAAACATCAGACTCTCGACCAAGAGAAATAAGACAGTAAAATGGATGATGATGATGATGATGATGATGATTTGGGAGGGTGGGTTAGTTTATGCTTGATTGCCATTGAGGAATGTGGACAAGGCAGATCATGGATAATTTTGCACCCATTCAGAGTTATATTTTTTGGAGGAGGTTGAATCTCATACTGTGAGTGGGGCAGATAAACAAACTTCCATTAGTGGAGGGGTGGTGGGGGGGGGTCTTAGGATAAGCCACATTTTCTCAAATTTGTCCCATTGCTATTATTTTCATTTATTCATGGTTTAAATCTCAGTCAAATCAGAGGTAGCAAAAATTTCAGTGGCGGAAAGGGGATATGCTCCTTCAGGAGATCTCTTAATTTGTCGAGTACATTGGAAATTACTGGTAGGTTGAGAGAGGATAACCAGTTTATGTGCAAGAAGTGTAAGACAATAGAAATGGATGAGAAAGTATATCTGGATGGCAAAGCTATTAAGTTTGTCAAGAAGTTTTTTTACTTTTGTGGTGATACCATTGGAGCACAGGTTGGAGCAGGTGCTAGTGTAATTACAAGAGTTTAGAGGTCATTACTAACTAAAAGAGTGTTACCCCTGTCGACTAAGAGAAGAGTCTATTAGATATGTATACACAGTGAAACCTAACCAGTGAGGGTTGAGGACTTATGTTGTATGGAGAGGGGACATCAAAGGAACATTAAATCTGGACAGTATAAGATGTGTACAGAATTTTGATGGTATGGCCATGTTGAAAGAATTAATGTGAGTTCTTGGATTAGTAGACATAGAACAGTTGAGATAGCATGTTCATTTCACACAGGAAGGCCAAGGGAAACATGGGAGGAAGTGATAAAAATGGATTTGAGAGAAAAAAGGATAAATACAGACCTCGTCAGAGATAGGTTAGTTTTTAAAAG
>OY744539.1:83215350-83302850 GCA_963556195.1 Sepiola atlantica | reverse complement strand
GACTTGTATTACAATCGAAAAAATTAATTCAGAACCATGATAGAAGCATGGTTTTACAGCTGAATGTCCTTCCTAACACGAATCTGTAACAGAACAAGGGTCTGTATTTTATCGTGACACAACCTCAAAGTGAGTTACCAACCACGGTCAACAGTCTCCACTCTACAGAGTCAGGCAGTTAGGTTTTCAGCTTCCTAACACCCACCAAAGTTCATTCTTTTAGAACAGGCATCTGGTGCATTTCATAAAAGCAATGAAGAAATAGAGCTTGTGCATGACAACTGGAGGACAATACCTGGTAGAGATAAGAATATAGAGACTGCCACTTGTCTAGTTTTTTTTTGTACATAGTTCTGTTGCCACTGACCATGCAGGATGCAAATATACAAATATAAAGGAAACAACGAATTAACAATATGTCTGCGGATGGTCTGAAACTGCTGGAAAACACAAAAACAAGATAGAAACACTAATGTGCACTACTATAGATTAAGAAGGGAAAACTAAAATCAGCAGAAGGCATATAACTATGAAATCAAGAGGTGATGAAAGCTCATGGTGAACAGGTAACTGTTAATACATGGCCACTCTGGATGCACGAGTCCCACACCACCCACTAGAATGAATTGCCAGTTGGTCAGAGACTGCTTTTTTGGTTGTTCACAGCTGGCCCTCTGGAAGCTGTTCCTTAATTTGCTCCCCATGTGTTGCGTTTCAACCTTGGGTCATACACGCAGAAAGCCAAGTTGCCATAATCGTTTCATTAACATTAAAGTTCACAAATTGTATTCATGTTCCTTTTGTACGCACTTCTACGTGATCCTTCCAGACTGATCGCTTGCTGTCCTGAAATCAAAGCTCTTCATTTATACTTTAAAAAGGACTAAGTCAGGACAAAATTGATGGAAGACAGAGGAGGTTTATTTAACTTGATCTTCATTCCAAATCACTAACTAGTGAAGTGAGGGAGACAGATAAAGGTCGATAATCACTGTTTAATCATATTTTGTCAGCACATCTCATTTTTACACGTCCACGCACTGCGTGCTCCCAAACGGACTGTCCTCTTCTCTCTCACACTCTCTTTGAGGCATGTGATGTCGTATCCGTTTGTATTAATTTCCAGTCTAGCAATCGTCACCTCGTGTTCATCAAGTTGACCCCAGCTAACCTTTCATGTCTTGTTATTTTCAACCAATCATTTTATATACTAATGGGTCTACTGACCCAATATCTAGCACGTGAACCTGGTGGATGAAAGATGGTTGCTCCACACCATGAAACTACACTGTTTATTTATTTTGTTATGCTTTGTTGGACACCTCTCTTTAATCAATTCAATACTCTGATATCCAGCAGGCATTGAATAATGCCAATACCACCGCCAAACGAGTGAGTATGATGATCAATGCCTCTAAAACAAAGATTCTGTCAGCCAAATACCGCCTTTCCGACAGAGTCCTTATCATTCTCAACGGTACCACTGGCAAAGAAGTCCAGCAGTTCAAGTATCTTTGCTCAACCTTTACAGCCACGGGCTAGGGTTAGGATAAGATCACAATCCATATCGATTGCCTTCTGTTGCCTCCAAAGTAGATTGTGATCTCCACAAGAGATAAAACTCTCAGCAAAATCGACTATATACCTTGCGCTGATACGCACAATACTGCTGTACGGTTGCGAGATCTGGCCCCTGTGCAAAGATCTTCACACACTCGACGTAACCTACGCATCTGTCTTTCCAACCAAATGCCAACCGCGCCATCCGTGCAAGATAGCTTGTGGGTGGCCAGATGATGATAAGCTAAGAAAAAAGTGGATGTAGCCAGTTCCAGTGACCAACTGAAAAAAAGACCGGACATTTAGGATTTCAGGTCGTAAGTAGATATATTTCGGAGACAAGCAGATTGGACAGATTAGATTGGAATAGACCAACAGATCGGGTTAATCAGATCGACTCGGCTAGTTAGAGGGCTCGAGACGAATTAGATAAGTTTGGCGGGGTGGTACGATGGAGTCAGTTTTAGTTGAGATTCTGAACTTGAAAGATGGGAATTTAACTTGGATGTAGATGCTAGCGGCGGGACCCAACAACACACACCCACACACACTCATAACCAACAAGTCAAATACACAATGTATAAATTTGTGTTTGTTCTTTTATTATGTGTCTGTGTTGCTTTTGCTTTGTATACAACTTGTAGATCAGTGCACGCACCCTTGCTGATTGTCAATGCTAGAGTCGACACAGCCAAGATAAGCTGTAAAAGAAGGAAACCCATGCCACAAACATTGAAGGTCATCGGGCCGGCATGGTTATACACAGTCAGTTAATAGATGTACACTAGTAATACAATATTCTTCGTCTTGAGTCATCCATAAGTTGATGGTGAAACGACTATTTTTTTTTTCTTAATGCTTATTGTGTATGCAGCATGACAAACTTGCACATGGTCCATGGTACTCCACTAACTGGAGCGGTTATACCTCCCCATTGTCAAATATATATGATCACCTGCAAAGACATGCTGTTCTCAGAACCAGATCATCAGTTTGTCGATGAGTGCAACTGGAATTATGGCTACCTGTAGAATAGCAGCATTTGTGGTCACGGTTTACTCTTCTAGATCGGCCGTGTTCTTTATATGCCCATGGATATTAATAAGGTGACTTCGAGAAGGATGTGGCTCCTCACCATGCACGGCTGGTTATTCACTCTGGGGAGACTATATTTTGCGCATGACATAGTGCTGGGATGCATGAAGACCAGTGGAGGAAGCCAACTTTGAAAAGTACCCCCCCCCCCCTCTGTAAACCCTTGAGCCTTAATACAATATTAACCTGACAGATGAAATTCTGTAATCTTTATCAACCTTCTCTCATACCCCTTTTTGTAGACAGAATGAAAACACTTTAATTTTAAAATAATTCAGAAACTGGTTCTGCAAACTTTTGTAATTTTAGTAAGTAGCTTTGCAAAGATCAATAGGAACCAATTGTATTTCGCTACTGGTATACTACAGTATGTTGCATTGTTGTTGATTTATTTTATCTATCTTATATATAATTATACATATTTATTTATCTACATATATATATATTAATATCCACATACATATGTTTCATCTTAACCAAAAATCATCACTGTACCACTGGTTGTAGGATTCAAACCTCGGACTGCCTACATATATATATATATATATATATATATATATATATGGTCTAAAGAAGCTTTGAGTCATTTTAAACAAAAGAAGAAAAAAAAGGAAAATGCAGTTTAAATTCCTAGAGAAACTAACTAAATCCAAGATATTGCAGACTTAGCATTCGTTGGGAAATTCATAAATAAAAAAAAGGGGGGTGGGATTCAAGTATCTAACAGTGAAGCAAAAACAGGGGACCTTAACTTCAGCATGAAATATTAAAACGGGGATCATCAGCTGTTTACCATGTAATTGTTTCGAAGATTTAAAAACAGGACACTTATAATATTCATGGCTCTCCAATGGTACTGATCAAACGACCATTTCCTCAATCAAGTGTGGAAATAATTCAGCTTAAATTTCACTAATATATACATAAATAAATAATAATAATATATTACCCTTATGACTACCGTGTAATATGGTAATTTACATATCAAATAACATTAATTATAACAATAATAATAATACTATCTAAACACTATATATATATATATATATATATATATATATAATATATATATATACACACACACACACACATTTTTATATATATATATATATATATATATATATATATATATATTTATATATGTATATAGGTCCTATGTACTTTGAGAACCGTTATGATAATCATTGCTGCCAAGAGTAAAAACATAAATTCTAAAAGCGAATTTCTTTTGGCATGCAGGCATAAAAGAAAATTTAAATATATCAACTTTATAGCCCCTACTAATACCCCTCCCCCATTCAATAGCCAAACCTTTCCTAGATAACAACAGACTAGTATTACAACAATTAACTTCAACTACCTAAAACAAGTTCTTCTTCTGGTCGTTCCCAAACCTTTATTTTTACCACATATACTAGTACTTATTGTATCCATAAGTTTAAAACTCTCTTTAACTTCGCATGGATATTTTTCTAACACTTTAATCTTGATACCAATCTTCAACGATAAGCATACCCCCCCCCCCCCCGAAAAAAAAAAGATTTATCCTTCAAATCTTATTTTCTTTATCAAAGCACACTCTACAGATTTTGCAGTTTTAAGATTTGCAATCGACAGCCAACTTTTTATAGCTCTATTTCTCCACCATATCTCCCTCTCATCTCATTTATCATCCATTCAGTTCAGTTTATTTAACTGCATGCTAAATATTTCCTTTTTACACGGTTACCTCTAATTATCCAAACCCCAACCCTGACCCCTGTACAGGGTGATTCATAAGTCACTTAGCTATTTACTTTTGAAATTCTAAAGTTAAAAAATATGGTAATACAAAACAAAGTTTATTCAACAAATTCATTCATGGGAGTGTAAAATTACAGCAAATTTTCAAAATTTCCACCTTTGTTCTGCATGCATAGCTCCATTCGTTTTTGCAAGGAATTTACGACTCTTTGTAGCATATTTGATTGATTATGAAATAAATATGTATAGAAACAAATATATAAACGAACAAATTTAAAATAACAAATAGCAGTAATTAGAGAGTAAGATAATTATCAAAAGTTTATAGTATGTTTGTGCTTCATATTGTAATCATTTTAAATAGCTAAGTGAAGTGATTTATGAATCACCCTGTATATTGATCTCCCTAACATTGTGAGACTAAAAAAAACTCTCCCTAAACATTAGTAATATCTTAATACTCTTACCCGGCCTTTTTGTTTACAACTCTTTTCCATATCGAGATAATACTTCTTTTATTTTTATTCATTTATTTAAACATTCGACAATAATTTAATTAATTTTGAATAAAAGATTTTTTAATTTAATTTTAATTTCCCTTTACATTTTTATATTTTAATTTCATTTCCACAAATTTTATACCCAGCATTAACCCTTTACCAATCCCAACATTATTCATTAATATTAATCTTTACCACCCTTTTTGACACAACCTATTCATTCACTTATAAATAAGTCACTAAATTGTCTCACTTAATGCAACCCTTGCTTTAAAATCTATTTTTACATCTGAAACAGGCCTGTATCCAGGCATCCTCACCTACACACCCACACCCAACCCACCTTCACATCACTTGTCTAAACCCTCTCACCACTCTCTTGCTGCTACCTCCACCTTCAATTTCAACCTGATTGAATTTGAACTTCAATTTCTATAACGGCTTAGTCAATTTCCCAATTTCTGCTGATTTGCATCTTCTTACCAGCATACTTACCTGGTTTTGAAAATTACTTCTTGCTATCTCATTTTTAACCCAAATCCATAAAAACTAACCGGAGAGCCCAAGGGAGTCGTCCAAAATGACCTTTAATGCACAGCTTGCATCCTAAACAGCCTCCTCCAACCGGATTATTTGTGCCTTTAATGGTTTGACTCCTCCAAGTTCATCGGATTTTGCAACTTTTAAATGCTTGTCTTTCTTGGATCTTCTACTTTTTAACCCAATTTTCGTGACACTTTCAACGGTGAACTTTTTCATATATTTTCATTCTCTTTGCTTTAAACATTTTCTTCAATTTCCCTAAAAAAAATTTCATACTTGTATTTACATCTTTTCAAATTATGATTTATGGTAATTTCATGTACTAACTTATCTCTTTGTATTCCTCTGATGATAAGAATCCATTCTTTGAAAAGCCATGGCTTAAGGAAGGAAAAATAAATATTTTTTATTTGAATACACCTTGTTTTGAACAACTGAGGACGTAATAGATTTTGTAGTTTTACAATCTTTATTCTCATTTTTGATTTGTCATACATATATATATATATGAAAAAGGAAAACCAAAAACTATATTATTTATGTATTCATCAACGTTTCGTTCTTATTGTAGACTTCCTCAGGATGAAGAAAAATGCAGAAAAAAATCATAGTCATTAATTTTGATTTGCCTGAAAATGTTTGAGTTTCGGCAAAAATGAAAAAAGCAACTTAGTTTAACTCGCTATCAGCAGCAGTTCAGGCAAATCAAAATTAATGATTATGATTTTTTTTTGCATTTTTTTCATCCTTGAGGAAGTCTACAATAATGACGAAACGTTGATGAATACATAAATACTATAGCTTTTGCCTTTCCTTTTTCATTTTCCATTACGTCAGATCATTTTATTCCCATTTATATATATATATATATAGAGAGAGAGAGAGAGAGAGAGAGTGAGTGATACTAAATTTCCTGTATCAATAGAAAAATTGAGCAAAGTGCTCAATTGCTGCTACAAGGGTGGAATATATTTTTATTGATTAATTATACAATCATTTCTTCACGCTAAAGGATCACAGGTTTCACGGCCCCTGCACAATAAAGTGACTGTCTGATCGTCAGCCAGCACATGGAGTTACAACAAAAGGGAGGGGTGGGGTGGGGGGGGGATGGGGCAAAAGAACAAAAGTCGATATAAAAAAAAAGAGAGATGAAAACTGCCTTCCGGCAATGAACCATCAACCCATTAAATATCATGATTCGCCTTTGTTATATGAGCAAATTAAGTGCAGTCTGCAGCTCCAATGCTGCACTTTAGCGGTCTCATCCTTATGCATGAACATAATAATAATACTGCCCAGGTCAGGGATCGACTGGAAACGAAAACTAAATGATAAAAACACTCACTAGTGTTGTGAGGCCCGAACAGGTTGGTCTAAGGGAGTTAACTACTTAATTAATAGGACACAGTTACGTCCCCTAGATTAGCCAGTAGAAATTACCTGTTAATATAATGTCATGGGATCTAATTAAGGGCTAAAACATAGATGCCCTATATTAATATGAGGTTAAAAGGAAGCTGAGAAAGGAGGATCGTAACCCAATCTTTCATGCACATAAAATCCAGTTTGCCAGGGGCAGTTGCAAATGTGACCTACAGACTAAAATGAGTGAAATCTAATCATGGGTATTAAGCTGCCATGCTATTTATAATACCTAAGGGAAGGCCTGTGGGATTGATAGGAGAGAGGGGCCGGCTTACAGGTACCTCCTAAGGGAGGGGGTGGGCCTTACAGGTACTTCTTAAGAACATCAGGGGAAACCTGCCATGGCATTTGTAAAAAAAATATTAACATGTTAAAAGAAAAAATCACTGACCGCAGATAGGAATGATGAAGTGTATCAAAATAGATACTACACTTTTGCCTCCCATGAGGGCGAAGTTAGACTTCAAAAATCAGTTTTTGAACAATTATAAACAAATAAATAAAACTTCGCTAGTTACTCGCCTCCCTACGAAAAGAAAAAAAAGTATCCACTTTTTCTTAAAATACACAACACGAAATATAGAATTGCGTTTAAAATTTGTTTTTTATTTAGTAAATAAAAATAAAACGAAACAAAATGATAAATTGTTTTGTTTATTGCAAAACGACAGATTACAAGTCAGCCGATTTTTAAAAAAGCGTATACATGTTAAAAGAAAAAAAACCCGAGTTGTTTTGTAAATAATGACCACGTGTATTGCGAGGTCAACCGGAAATCGCCGGTGCTTCCAAAAGATGTCCCGCTTGTTTTGTTACTGAACTGGGGTCCTTATTGTTATCTTGCTCCGAAGATTCAATCTATTGACTGTTGAAATGAATCTTATATGAAAAGTTTAATTTGCGCTTTTGTGTCATTTTTACATTTTTTTATGCCCCAAATTTTAACACACACCCTTTTTAAAATTGATTTCGATGAAATTACTGAATAATACTAATATGTCGTCTTCCACAACAGTAATATATATTTGTTAAAAATAGAACACAAAAAAATAATATGTAATTTGTCACCTATGCCGATTTTCTTTCTGTGATATTGAAGTAGTTGTCAGTCTGTGAATGAATAATTGAGAGAGAGAGAGAGAGAAGTGTGTTCAAAAAGTAATGAGATGAAGGATGCGTTGATGAGAGACAATAAATAAAGATAGAGTTTACTTACCTTCTCTCCAGGAAGTTAGACACAAGATTAGGTATGGCCTTGAAAAGCTAGCGCACTAGTTGAAGTGCACTCTCGTCTACAAAACATGCCTGAACAGCCCCGTCAGTATTCTCCGGTAGGGGCACTTCAGGCAGTTAGCAATAAACTAACCCCTTCTCAAGGAGAAGGTAAAGCCTGGGAAGGTGGACCTCCTGAGACTGAACAGAACCATACCTCAGCCCGGCAGCAACAAAGCCACTGTCGGACTGATTGTCGAAGATATATCCTCGACTCGTATGAAAACCCAACCCCGGAGAGAAATTTTGCCTATATACTTGCGTATGGTCGGTTTTTAATATGGGGAAAGTCCAGCTCCCCCAATGCCTGTATAGTTCTGTCAGCATTCCCTCAAAAATGAGGGAGCCTCTGGCAACAAACAATAACCTTGACACCTATCAGTAATAGTAATAAAGAAATGCTCTGCTGAGCTGGCCCCTGTCCTCTCCAAACTCTACAACAAATCTTGCTTCACTGATAGCTGAAAAATTACCTCTTCAAGAATTCTGGGAATAGAACTGACCCTTAGAATTATCGCCCCATCAGTATTGAATATTATATTTTTTTGTATGATTTTGCATTTTCTATCGTTTTATTAATTTGCATACACCCTGAATACACTCTTCACTGTCATTTGCTGCATTAATAGCAAGCAAATTTCCCGCCTGGATAACTTTTTCGTTTTTGGACACCATTCACCACCTGGATAAAGTTTAACAAAAAAGTGTGTTTTTGGCCAATATATTTGATGTTTTATATACTTTTATGTATTGTTTTATATATTTTTATATATTTTCAAAGCTTAATTTTGTTACCTGCAGTAATGTCATTACGGTAATGGTCCTCTGAGGAGAAGATTTTCTTTAAGAACTCATGAGTTAAGGGCGCAATATCACTCCTTGTTTTTGAACTTTAATAAAATCTGATTAATTTCTCATTTTATTATGGCATTCAATTAATATTATTGCTCTATACACTATATTGAGGTTTGTTTTTATCCTGATAGTCTACTGGTTAAAGATATTATTTATATCTTTAAAGTATTATCGTACTATATATATATATATGTTTCTAAAAAAGCAGATAAACTATTTGTTTTTATCCTGATAGTCTACTGGTTAAAGATATTATTTATATCTTTAAAGTATTATCGTACTATATATATATATATGTTTCTAAAAAAGCAGATAAACTATTTTTTCTATTTGCAGGGAAGACTGGAAGCCAGTATTGACTGTTAATTCAATAGTTTATGGTTTACAATATTTATTTTTGGTAAGTTTTATTTATATTTTTATTTTTTATTTATTTATTTTTTTAATAATTATTTTAGTGTTTGTATGAAGTGAAATTAAAAGCAAATTTCCTGCGAGGGAAAAATCAGAATTCAAATGCTTTTTAGAGTAAATTTTATATTTAAAAAAAAAAAAAAATGTAAAAAATACAGTTATTAGCCAACAGAGACCAAGAAAGAAAAGAATTAACGTTTAAAGTTAATGTGTGACGAGTCGTTGCTGATAAAATGTTATGAAAGATTTTTAAAAGAGAGGGAAGAAATATTAAGTTTCAGAATTTTTTTAGATGAGGATTGATAAATTGTATTATTTTGATCTTTCAGACTACCATTCTCATCTTTGTTGTTATTTTCACAACGTTTTAAACTGGGGAGTCTTTGTCGAACTAGGTTTCTAGCAATCCCTAGTTATTTAGAGACATGGTAGATGTATAATTAATGGGTTAGGGGTGCGCTGATGAATAATTATTAAGGTGAAATCGGATGGTTGGTTAATCTGACAAGGGTGCCAAAAAATCGGTTTTTCATATTCAAAATAAATTCATGGATAAATCTTTCCAACAATTGTACATGTGTAGAATTTGGTATATTTGGACTACTGTTCTCATCTTGGGTGTTTTTATCACAACGTTTCGTCCGATGTAACCTCCGACCTTCTTCAGGTGTACTTTGTTGAACTCGGGAATCTGTACGGAATTTCGAACGGAACCCTTTATAAAATCCACGGGGGTAGCATGCTCTCGTTCCATCTGCCATGACTGGGAAGAAGTCTTCACTAATTCGCAATTCTTCGTATCGCCCGCACTGAAGATTGAACCTTCAACCTTCAGATGACTGTCACTGAGAACTGAATTATACTTAGTACTATATCCACTGCGCCACGGGTCCTGAAGAAGGTCGGAGGTTACATCGACGGAAACGTTGTAGTAAAAACACCCAAGATGAGAACAGTAGTCCGAATATACCAAATTCTACAAATTATCAACCCTCATCTCAAAAATTCCGAAACATAATTGTAAATGTATTTACTTTCTCTTATTAAGTTGAGTAAATTTTACAATGAAAGTCATCATCTGATTTGAATTTAATAGAAATTATGGAGACTTAACAAATAAGCTTCATACTTTTTCCCAAAATGTCAGTTATGAAAAAAAATAAACGTTTTACCATTTCAAATGCGGATTACTACAGCAGGGATGTAGGTTGTTTGCGTTTTAGCATTTTTCTGTCTTTTCCCTTCCAATCCAGAAAAGGCGGATTTGTGCTGAAATCACTAACGCCTCCTCCGATGGTTTTGAGTTCCCAGCTGTTTGATCAAAATCTTTTTCTTTTTATAATAAGAAACTGCTGATATCTTCCAAATCGCTTACTCTTCCCTTGTATGACAGTTCTCTCTGAAAACTGAAGATGCTTATTTTGCCTTCAGATGATTCATGAAGGGGATAGGGGAGTTAGATGATTTTCGCTTCATCAAAGAATGACATGTCACTTGTACACTGTCTTTCTCTTACTTTTTAGTTTTTTAGTTAAAACTGATTGGAGTTGTTTAGGACATACACATGGTGGGGGGTTCACAGGTGGGAAAACTCATTCTGATTTCAGCTTTTTTTGCGATTGGCTACTCACGTCCCTGCTACTGTTATTCTGAGGCGATATCAACTTGAAAAAATGTCTTTTGTTTTCTTTACATTTGGAAAGATGTAAAGCATGTTTTAGTAATGTCTGAAAAAATGCCATATGTCCGTCCTTATCAGTTCCTCCCATGTTTTCCTTGGCCTTCCCCTGCCAACTGACCCTGCTACCTCAACTGTCCTATATCTACTCTCCAAGAAATTTCAGTTTGACCATACCATCGAAGATGCCTTTTCTGCATACATCTCCCTATTTAATCTTCCTTCCAGATTGATTCTTCCTCTGAGGTCATCAGATCTAAGCCTGTCTTTAAGACTCGTATTACACATCAATCACATCATTTACATATCATTTCTCTCCATTGGTGAAAAATCGACTTTTTTTCCCCGTAACAATCTATTTACCATTACAAGTAGTTCATTATCATCGGTTTAACGTCCATTTTATATGCTGGCATGTATTTGGCCGCTTTTAGGAATTAGTTTCCAAACTAACCTATCTCTGGCGGGGTTTTTATTTATCCCTCTTTCTCTCAAGTCCATCCTTATCACTTCCGTCCATGTTTTCCTTAACCTTCCCCTGTGAACAGACCCTGCTAGCTCAACTGTTCTATATTTACCAACCCAAGAACTTTCATCCATTCTTTCAACATGGCCATACCACTGAAGTCTTTTTTGTACACATCTTCCTCTACTGTCCAGATTTAATCTTCCTCTCTTCTGAGGTTATCAAATTTTAGCCTGTCTTTAAGACTCACATTACACATCCATTCTCATGTCATTTTTCTCCATGCAACGCATGTCCTCAACTCTCACTGACTGGGTTTCACTTCCAACCATCATCATACTGTGTACACATGCCTGATAGACTCTTGTGTTTCGCTGTCCAGGTGTTCAACTTCCGCCCTAAGCTCACATAGGCAGCTCCTGCCACCTCTTATCCTGAAGTGAATGCTGATTGGCCAGTGCCACTGTTATGCAGATTGACCACTAGCGCCACCGTTGAAAAAAAAAAAAAATTATTTATATAATTAGTCAAGGGAGAGATAACTCAACTCGTAACTGGCATTAAAAATTGATCTTTGCTCTCTTTTTCCTCTTTTTTTACAGGAACCAAACCCAGAAGATCCTCTCAACAAGGATGCTGCTGAGGTCTTGCAGAATAACCGCCGCTTGTTTGAACAGAACGTGTCAAAGTCGATGCGTGGAGGTTACGTTGGCTCCACATACTTTGAGCGCTGCTTAAAATAGGATCTCCTAAAGAAGTGTACCTGTGTATGTATGTATGTATGTATGTATGTGATTGACACTGTATGAATGTGTGGTGTGTTTGTGTGTGTGTGTATAAATATATATATTATAACAGTAATAAATTGGTTTGAACTTGAAACTTTACTGCAGTTTGTTTTACAGGGTTTTTTTCCGATCGTGAGAAGTGTCTTACTAAATCTTTAGCGTTTCTTGTTTAAGTACAAATTTATATTCAAATACGGCATAACCACGTTGACACACCGAATCACATTAGATCACCGAAGTTAAACGACGTTGAGCCTGGCCAGTACAAGCTGGGTGACCGTTTCAAAATACTAGGTGCTGTATGTCATCTCCCTTAACCGGGATATATATGCTGACTGGGGACCGCATGTGAATTTGTATTCCCCATAAACTTCGACTTTCAGTGGAAGGTGGAATGCCCGACGTTGGGCGAATACTAACAAAAAATGGTATTACCGGTTAAATGAAAAATTATATTCAAATGAAAAGAGACAATACAAATTTGTTGAAGCACTTCTGATGATAGGGATCCCTGTGAAACTGCAGTAAAGTGTTCAGTCATATTATTGTTATAAAGCTCTATCTGAAAAGATATCGAGCAATTTGTATGTGTGCAAGATCTGCTCTCTTGATTCGGTTTTGTTCCGATTTTGAGAAGTTCATTTTCATGTTATATTACTCTCGCGGACACATATACACACTTGAGTTGGGGTGTATGCCGGATATTTGACCTGTCCTGTTTGACCTTCTGTCTGATTACTCCGCACTCCTTAGTGACTTCTTTTCTTAGACATGCTCAAATGTGTACGCGTGTGTGTCAGCAGACACGTTTACGTATTAACACGCAAGAAATATTCAAACTTTTTTTCTTCTTTTAACAGGGATGTGAGATCTCCGCTTTTTAACAGAATTCCGCTTTTTCTGAAAATCAAAAAAACAAGATTTCTGCTAAAATCTTTTTTTTTTTTTTTAAATTTCTGCCTTGGTTCTCAGTTTTATTTCTCTTTCTCCCTCTCTTTCTCTCTCTCTCTCTCTCTCTCTCTCTTGCTTTGTCTTTCTTTCTTTTTTCCTGTTTTTTCTTTCTTCCTCTTTCTCACTTTGTTTTGGCTTGTCTTACTTCCCTTCCCACTCTTTCTGGAAATGTTAATTTTGTCATATTTCAAACGATTCATGATGGGGAGGTTAAAAGAGGTAGAGAAGGGGCAGGTGAGAAGATTAGTGAGGTGGGGGGGGGCAAGTTGGGAAATTGAGGGGGTGCACAACTCCTTAAATTAGAAAAAATAATCTCGATTTCAGATTGTTTTGCCATTGGCCGTTCACATCCCTGTTTTGAACACTTTATTCCCAACATGTTTCTCAACATGTGCGTATATGCAAAGAGCTGCATGGGAGACAGGTACACTTAAGTAAATACATGCTTGGATTGAAGCCGTTGCACATGTATATTGAGCTAAAATCAATCCATTAAACACGCATAACAAATCACCTACACAGTTTATATCATTAACATCGTTTCAGCTTTTGTAAAAAAAATGATTTGAAAGAAAAAAAACCCTTCTCAACTCCTATTATTCCGAGCTTTGAGGTTTGGGAGTTTTTTTCCCGATTGCTGTGCTCGTGTTTGTTTACTTGGAATAACACCTACAGTAATCCTGCGCCCTTCTCCTTCCGCTCCCCTCTCTGTAATGTCTTGCTCGTTGTTTTCTTTATGTCCTGTGGGTGGTGCTTGCCAGATTGAGTGCGCTCCGCTTTGGTCCTCAGCCAAACCCATTTGATGTGTCTCCACATATTCACTGTTTTCTCTTGTTCACTGTTTCTCTGGTAGCCTTTAACTCCCCACCACCAAACCCTGGTGATTACGAGATTCAGAATTACCTTTTTTTACGTTTATCTCTTGTGGGAATCTCAGACTGTCCAGCTTAGGTGACTGCTTCCATTTTGGTGGGAAATTATTATTTTTAGGAAAATTAAAAAAAAAAAAAAAAAAAAACAATAGAGGGGGTTCCTATATTTAAAAACAAAGAATTGTTTGAAACCCTGTTTTTTTTTTTTACTCTCCCTGTGGAAATGGGGGTAAAAATAACAGTGAAAAAAAACTGAAGATATTTTTTTTTCTGGGGGGTGGGGTGGAGGGGTTCTATTTTTCCAAAACCCTCTTTCAGAATGATTCCCAAGTTTGCTACCCAAGGTTTTGGAAATCCGTAAGTATTCTCTCCTCAGGAGAATCCATTGTTAAATTCAAAATGCACTTACATATATATATATATATATATATATATATATATATATATATATATATGGGTGACCATTTGGGAATACCAGGTGCTGTATGTGGTCTGGACAGGGCATGGGCTCCACCAAGTTATATCATGCTCACTGAAAAGTTAGAACAGATAGGGTTAGAGTATTTGCCTAACTCTCATGATCTCCGGTGACGTTATGGGATGGATGGTACATAAACGTTTTTAGTCATTTATACACAAGAAAAAAATAATGTATATATATATATATATATATATAATATGAATTATTAAAAATAATGAGCAATTAGAATGCCATACAATACATTTTAGTTTTAATTTTTTTTTTTTTCAATTAAAATAAAGGTTAATAAAACTAAAAGGCATTGTATGCCGTTCTAATTGCTCATTATTATTTTTAATAATTCACATTATCATATAAACAATGCTTTCTAAACCAATACAATGCAAGCCAAAAAAACAATGTATATAGACCATCCACAGAAACAACGCTCACTGCTAACAATACAGAAGCATTTTCCTCTTTCGTATTCCTAGTGGCAGCGGTACTATCCTAACACTAATACACTGCCTATATATATATATGTAAAAAGTTTTTAAATGCTAAGAAAGGTGATGAGTTCGTTTTTTCTTTTCACTTTGAGTTACCCAGTGGGTTTGGGATACAAATATAACCCCCCCCCCTTTTCCTTTCTATATTCATTATTTCCTCTCTCTTTCTCTTTGGCCCTTTTCTATCTTCCTGCAGGGATTTTTGAGTGTGTTTTTATGCATGGGGTCTGTTGTCATAACAAGAGCACAGCACGGGGGAGGAGGGGGGGGGGGGTCAGACGGAGCGGAGGTTGGGACAAAGCAAATATTTTGCACAGATGACTCCAAATTAATAAAAAAAATAATAATGAAAATTGGCAAGTGAGAAAATGTCCAGGCAAATATATATATATATATATATATATATATATAAACTTGATTGTTACAAACTCTTGAAACTTTTCAACTGGTATTTTTAAAATTTTCGCTCGATATTTTCACGGAACTTAAGAGATCCATCTTTGACACCAATGGCACAAAAAAAGCAACAACAGATAATCAGACGAATATCCTTTCTCTTTCCTGTTAACTTTTTAATTTTTCTTTATTTTTGTCCAATTATTTAAAAAAAAAAAAAAATGGATATTAGTCAAAGTAATTCTCATGCTACTGATGGATTTAAAAGAACATTTCTTTCTTTTTAACATGACATGCACATATACTTATATATATATCCATACTGACACACAGACACACACAAACATTTTTCTTTATATATATTTTTTTTAATATTTAAAAAAAAAAAAGAAAAACAATTTTCACCAAAACTTTTTGTCGATGAAAAAAGAAAGGAAGGAAAAGACAATGGTAGAAATCTCTCCTCACACAATTATTTTTTTTTTCCAATTTTAATGGGTTTTTGTTATTCTTAATTTCACTTTCAATTGATTTCATTTTTTATAAATAAAGAAATCACTAAGGAAAAAGCAACATGGGAATTTATTTTTTTTACTTTCATTCTGGAATTACATTCTAAAAAACAAGCATTTAGACTTGGATAAAAAAAGTTCTTGTCAGCCATTTTAAAAGTTTTGTTTTTTTAAATAGAAAAAAAAATGTGTTTAGAAAAGAATTGTTTGATCTATTTAAAAAATCGTAATTAGAAGAAAAAAAATTGCTTAAAATTAATGTTACTTAGACAATTATTGTTGCTTACAAAATTATAATTTCTTAAAAATTGCTTAGAAAATTATTATTGCCTAGAAAATTGCTTGAAAATTATTATTGCCTAGAAAATTGCTTGAAAATTATTATTGTCTAGAAAATTGCTTGAAAATTATTATTGTCTAGAAAATTGCTTGAAAATTATTGTCTAGAAAATTGCTTAGAAATTATTGTCTAGAAAATTGCTTGAAAATTATTGTCTAGAAAACTGCTTGAAAATTATTGTCTAGAAAATTGCTTGAAAATTATTATTGCCTAGAAAATTGCTTGAAAATTATTATTGCCTAGAAAATTGCTTGAAAATTATTATTGCCTAGAAAATTTGTTAAAAAAATAGACTTTTTTCGCATCTATTAAAAGAAATTAAACATTTTTACTTTACTTAAAAAAATACCATATACTAACTATATATTTGTTAATTATTTAAAGAAAAAAAAATTATTTAGCCAAGAAAAGATTAGTCAAATATCCTAACATGTAATTAAGTTGTATGAAGCAAAAACTGTTTTCTTTAATTAGAAATATAAAAGAAAACAATAAAAAAAACGTCTAAACAATGCACTTGGCTGTGGTGTTCTGATTACTATAACTAGATTCATTGAAATTTTGGGCTCTTGTAACATGAGAGTTTTTTATATATGAGCAGAATCCAGCTTGGATGATCAGGCAAAAGCTTGAATCTCTAAATATCCCGCATTTCAAAATGTGAGAAAACATTAACAGAAAGATGGTAGCTCCAATGTACTGACCGATGACATCTTAGAACATCACACGTCTCCTAGATGTTCATGAAGTGAAATAGGTTTCTGTTTTTTCAGTGTGACATCAGGGACAGAACGACTGACATGTAGTGAATCATCGGACATGATCAGGTCAGTATCATTTGATAAGAAAATAAATATATGCATATCTATTTAAAAAAAAAAAAAATTCTTTTTTAGCTTATCTAGAGATGGTGGGGGCATGTAATTACTTAATAGTTAGTAACTATTTGCAGTTAATTAATAATCTATCTGTAAGTGAAAAAAAAAGGTTTCAATCAAACTTTCAACCATTCTGTACTTCTCTTTGAAAGTCAACTAAGTCTGCAGTCCAAAAAGTAGTTTTTGTACTAACACCACCACCACCACCATCATCTATGTAAATTGACTGCCAACCAGAAGCATCTAGCTCTAAGGACTCTGAACAGTCAATATGCGAAGGGGAGATAACTCAATTGACAGCTTGACTGCTAGTGCAATCTCAATTAACAGAGATTGTCACCAAGGCAAATTAAAGGGCCACAGTACGATGAGAAATAACTGTGGGTAGACTCTGTCAATCATTCATCTTTATTGTCACACTACAAGTAGCGATAAGGCATTTTATCACAGTAACTATTTGTAGTCTTTGTTTTCTACCAAAAATACTGTACTCCTTTTTTTGGCAAATAATGCCCATGGCTCCAACAACTCTGATTTTTATATATTTTCAGTTTCCAAAGTTCTTGTGCTGCACTAGCTTCCATTCTCCGTGTTTGGATTGCAGTTTCAAGTCTTGAAAAGGGTGATTAAAATTGCAACATGCTTTATCAGAAACTTGGTATTGCTGAGATTATGGATGCTTTACGTTCTCTGCATCTCAGGTGGTTCGACCATGTACAGCGTGCTACCTCTTATATCAACTTCATAATACGTTTGGAACGTGTCAGACCGAGAAAGACATGGTTCGAGTGTGTAAGAAGCAACTTGGCTGGTGTCAGCCCTTTGGATCGGACCGCATGGGGAGCAGGTGGGTGAGTCCGGGACACTAAATATAAAAACCACATAAAAAAAAAAAGAATGACCCACAAGCATTTTATGAAGAAAGGCAGCACACAAAAACTCTGGGGTAATCTTCTAACAGTCTACGGACACTCGGTAGATATCGCCTTTTCAAATATTTCACACGAGTTTCTCATTTGTCCTACATGTGTTCTTTATTCATAATCACTTTATTCTGTCTGCTGTTGACACAATTCTATTTACTTGTACTTGAAATAGCATTAACCCAACAATTTAGCAATCTCTAGCCACTCGCTGTTCCGATGATGTATTCCATAGATACGGAGGCCCAGATGAGGTTCCAGGTCAGCTTTAACCGTCATCAGCCAGGTTTTTCTTTGTCCACCACATTGATTTTTTCCAACCTTGTAAGGAAGCTAGGGCAATTGTTTCGTAGATGAACTCCTCTGGTTGACGGCGAAGGGCATGAACAAGCCAGCGCAGAAAAAATTTCATATCTTGGCTAATAATTGATGTATTCTTTAAATTCAAAGTGCATCTCTTAGAAGCCGCGTTGAACGTCCACCACAGCCTCAAGATAGGATCTGACCTTGTAGCACGCAGTTTTCAGTGTCTTTCGGCTTTGATGTTGCAAGTAGTGCAGTGGGTGTCTTTTGTAACTGCGTCTTGCATAGTCTTTAATTTCTCGTACCTTTTCTTCTTCGTCGCGGAGGGGATGTCGTCCCGATGTCGTCTAGTGGTTGAGTTCTTTCTTCGCTTCTGTACTGCCATGAACATCGCCGTCCGCTGTGTCTACAACAAAATTTTCAGAACACGATTCAGGAGGCAAACAATCTTTTAAACTTTGATTAGTTTTATTCAGGCGTCAGTTACTGTCGCTCTTAGAGATGTTTCACTAATGTTGAGGGAGAGACCAAATTACTACTCTATCGTGGTTAATTCCTAGCTTAAGTCCTTAGCCATTCGAGGAGAGGGGAAGAAGGAATCTCATGCCTGTATTCTCGTAGGGAAATAAATTCCCATTTTTCATTTCGGACTACATAGAGAAATATGTCTGTTCAGCTTGCTTCCAAAAAACCAGACTGGCAAAACTCTGTTTCCCACACAAAAACCCGTGACGTCACAGAACCCTTATGCGCAGGTGCATTCGTCACAGCTGACTCCCTTGAACCCCCGACCTAAAAGGTGTCATCAAAATGGTGGCCTGTCAACGTTTGCGAACATCAACTGTGAGAACCAGTTTTATTCTGCACTAGACTGTACGGGTCTACCCGCACTAAATCGCGCAAGCCAAACCAAATGATCCCCCACACATACGTCCACTCAACATTTGTCCAGCCTCACAGGGCCATTATCCAACATTGTGCCTTGCACATAATAATCCATGGTGTTGCAATAATGTGAATTGAAAGGCCATATTTTGGTGCTGGATAGCGGTGAAATTCTCAGAAAGCCACTGAAGGTTTTCCTGGAGGTGTGACATTAGGCTAAGTCCTGCTCCCCAATATATGGCCTTCCCGCAACCACTGTCTCCGCCCAGCGCTTGACAACAGTGGATAATGACTCAGTCTCTTTTTGAACTTAGCCTTTGCTGAAAAGAAACCCAAAGGTTACCACAGTTTGAGGGAACTTGATCTTCATGCAGACTGTCGGCTAGCCAGCTATTGATCTTCACATTGTGTAACTTGGTCTTCATGAAGACTGTCGGCTAGCCAGCTATTGATCTTCACATTGTGTAACTTGGTCTTCATGCAGACTGTCAGCTAGCCAGCTATTGATCTTCACATTGTGTAACTTGGTCTTCATGCAGACTGTCGGCTAGCCAGCTATTGATCTTCACATTGTGTAACTTGGTCTTCATGCAGACTGTAGGCTAGCCAGCTATTGATCTTCACATTGCGTAACTTGGTCTTCATGCAGACTGTCGGCTAGCCAGCTATTAATCTTCACATTGTGTAACTTGGTCTTCATGCAGACTGCTGGCTAGCCAGCTATTGATCTTAACATTGCGTAACTTGGTCTTCATGCAGACTGTCGGCTAGCCAGCTATTGATCTTCACATTGTGTAACTTGGTCTTCATGCAGACTGCTGGCTAGCCAGCTATTGATCTTCACATTGTGTAACTTGGTCTTCATGAAGACTGTCGGCTAGCCAGCTATTGATCTTCACATTGTGTAACTTGGTCTTCATGAAGACTGTCGGCTAGCCAGCTATTGATCTTCACATTGTGTAACTTGGTCTTCATGAAGACTGTCGGCTAGCCAGCTATTGATCTTCACATTGTGTAACTTGGTCTTTATGCAGACTGTCGGCTAGCCAGCTATTGATCTTCACATTGTGTAACTTGGTCTTCATGCAGACTGTCGGCTAGCCAGCTATTGATCTTCACATTGTGTAACTTGGTCTTCATGCAGACTGCTGGCTAGCCAGCTATTGAACTTCACATTGTGTAACTTGGTCTTCATGAAGACTGTCGGCTAGCCAGCTATTGATCTTCACATTGTGTAACTTGGTCTTCATGCAGACTGTCGGCTAGCCAGCTATTGATCTTCACATTGTGTAACTTGGTCTTCATGCAGACTGCTGGCTAGCCAGCTATTGATCTTCACATTGTGTAACTTGGTCTTCATGAAGACTGTCGGCTAGCCAGCTATTGATCTTCACATTGTGTAACTTGGTCTTCATGCAGACTGTCAGCTAGCCAGCTATTGATCCTCACATTGCGTAACTTGGTCTTCATGAAGACTGTCGGCTAGCCAGCTATTGATCCTCACATTGCGTAACTTGGTCTTCATGCAGACTGTCAGCTAGCCAGCTATTGATCCTCACATTGTGTAACTTGGTCTTCATGAAGACTGTCGGCTAGCCAGCTATTGATCCTCACATTGCGTAACTTGGTCTTCATGCAGACTGTCAGCTAGCCAGCTATTGATCGTCACATTGCGTAACTTCGTCTTCATGCAGACTGTCGGCTAGCCAGCTATTGATCTTAACATTGCGTAACTTGGTCTTCATGCAGACTGTCGGCTAGCCAGCTATTGATCTTAACATTGCGTAACTTGGTCTTCATGCAGACTGTCGGCTAGCCAGCTATTGATCTTCACATTGTGTAACTTGGTCTTCATGCAGACTGCTGGCTAGCCAGCTATTGATCTTCACATTGCGTAACTTGGTCTTCATGCAGACTGTCGGCTAGCCAGCTATTGATCGTCACATTGCGTAACTTGGTCTTCATGCAGACTGCTGGCTAGCCAGCTATTGATCCTCACATTGCGTAACTTGGTCTTCATGCAGACTGTCAGCTAGCCAGCTATTGATCGTCACATTGCGTAACTTCGTCTTCATGCAGACTGTCAGCTAGCCAGCTATTGATCTTCACATTGTGTAACTTGGTCTTCATGCAGACTGTCGGCTAGCCAGCAATTGATCTTCACATTGCGTAACTTGGTCTTCATGCAGACTGTCGGCTAGCCAGCTATTGATCTTCACATTGTGTAACTTGGTCTTCATGCAGACTGCTGGCTAGCCAGCTATTGATCTTCACATTGTGTAACTTGGTCTTCATGCAGACTGCTGGCTAGCCAGCTATTGATCCTCACATTGCGTAACTTGGTCTTCATGCAGACTGTCAGCTAGCCAGCTATTGATCGTCACATTGCGTAACTTCGTCTTCATGCAGACTGTCAGCTAGCCAGCTATTGATCTTCACATTGTGTAACTTGGTCTTCATGCAGACTGTCGGCTAGCCAGCAATTGATCTTCACATTGCGTAACTTGGTCTTCATGCAGACTGTTGGCTAGCCAGCTATTGATCTTCACATTGTGTAACTTGGTCTTCATGCAGACTGCTGGCTAGCCAGCTATTGATCTTCACATTGCGTAACTTGGTCTTCATGCAGACTGTCGGCTAGCCAGCTATTGATCTTCACATTGCGTAACTTGGTCTTCATGCAGACTGTCAGCTAGCCAGCTATTGATCTTCACATTGTGTAACTTGGTCTTCATGCAGACTGCTGGCTAGCCAGCTATTGATCTTCACATTGCGTAACTTGGTCTTCATGCAGACTGCTGGCTAGCCAGCTATTGATCTTCACATTGTGTAACTTGGTCTTCATGCAGACTGCTGGCTAGCCAGCTATTGATCTTCACATTGTGTAACTTGGTCTTCATGCAGACTGTCGGCTAGCCAGCTATTGATCTTCACATTGTGTAACTTGGTCTTCATGCAGACTGCTGGCTAGCCAGCTATTGATCTTCACATTGCGTAACTTGGTCTTCATGCAGACTGCTGGCTAGCCAGCTATTGATCTTCACATTGCGTAACTTGGTCTTCATGCAGACTGTTGGCTAGCCAGCTATTGATCTTCACATTGTGTAACTTGGTCTTCATGAAGACTGTCAGCTAGCCAGCTATTGATCTTCACATTGTGTAACTTGGTCTTCATGCAGACTGTCGGCTAGCCAGCAATTGATCTTCACATTGCGTAACTTGGTCTTCATGCAGACTGTTGGCTAGCCAGCTATTGATCTTCACATTGTGTAACTTGGTCTTCATGCAGACTGCTGGCTAGCCAGCTATTGATCTTCACATTGCGTAACTTGGTCTTCATGCAGACTGTCGGCTAGCCAGCTATTGATCTTCACATTGCGTAACTTGGTCTTCATGCAGACTGTCAGCTAGCCAGCTATTGATCTTCACATTGTGTAACTTGGTCTTCATGCAGACTGCTGGCTAGCCAGCTATTGATCTTCACATTGCGTAACTTGGTCTTCATGCAGACTGCTGGCTAGCCAGCTATTGATCTTCACATTGTGTAACTTGGTCTTCATGCAGACTGCTGGCTAGCCAGCTATTGATCTTCACATTGTGTAACTTGGTCTTCATGCAGACTGCTGGCTAGCCAGCTATTGATCTTCACATTGTGTAACTTGGTCTTCATGCAGACTGCTGGCTAGCCAGCTATTGATCTTCACATTGTGTAACTTGGTCTTCATGCAGACTGCTGGCTAGCCAGCTATTGATCTTCACATTGTGTAACTTGGTCTTCATGCAGACTGCTGGCTAGCCAGCTATTGATCTTCACATTGTGTAACTTGGTCTTCATGCAGACTGCTGGCTAGCCAGCTATTGATCTTCACATTGTGTAACTTGGTCTTCATGCAGACTGCTGGCTAGCCAGCTATTGATCTTCACATTGTGTAACTTGGTCTTCATGCAGACTGCTGGCTAGCCAGCTATTAGTCTTCACATTGTGTAACTTGGTCTTCATGCAGACTGCTGGCTAGCCAGCTATTGATCTTCACATTGCGTAACTTGGTCTTCATGCAGACTGCTGGCTAGCCAGCTATTGATCTTCACATTGCGTAACTTGGTCTTCATGCAGACTGCTGGCTAGCCAGCTATTGATCTTCACATTGTGTAACTTGGTCTTCATGCAGACTGCTGGCTAGCCAGCTATTGATCTTCACATTGTGTAACTTGGTCTTCATGCAGACTGCTGGCTAGCCAGCTATTGATCTTCACATTGTGTAACTTGGTCTTCATGCAGACTGCTGGCTAGCCAGCTATTAATCTTCACATTGTGTAACTTGGTCTTCATGCAGACTGCTGGCTAGCCAGCTATTGATCTTCACATTGTGTAACTTGGTCTTCATGCAGACTGCTGGCTAGCCAGCTATTGATCTTCACATTGCGTAACTTGGTCTTCATGCAGACTGTCGGCTAGCCAGCTATTGATCTTCACATTGTGTAACTTGGTCTTCATGCAGACTGCTGGCTAGCCAGCTATTGATCTTCACATTGCGTAACTTGGTCTTCATGCAGACTGTCGGCTAGCCAGCTATTGATCTTCACATTGTGTAACTTGGTCTTCATGCAGACTGCTGGCTAGCCAGCTATTGATCTTCACATTGTGTAACTTGGTCTTCATGCAGACTGCTAGCTAGCCAGCTATTGATCTTCACATTGTGTAACTTGGTCTTCATGCAGACTGCTGGCTAGCTAGCTATTGATCTTCACATTGTGTAACTTGGTCTTCATGCAGACTGCTGGCTAGCCAGCTATTGATCTTCACATTGTGTAACTTGGTCTTCATGCAGACTGCTGGCTAGCCAGCTATTGATCTTCACATTGTGTAACTTGGTCTTCATGCAGACTGTCGGCTAGCCAGCTATTGATCTTCACATTGTGTAACTTGGTCTTCATGCAGACTGCTGGCTAGCCAGCTATTGATCTTCACATTGCGTAACTTGGTCTTCATGCAGACTGTCGGCTAGCCAGCTATTGATCTTCACATTGTGTAACTTGGTCTTCATGCAGACTGCTGGCTAGCCAGCTATTGATCTTCACATTGTGTAACTTGGTCTTCATGCAGACTGCTGGCTAGCCAGCTATTGATCTTCACATTGTGTAACTTGGTCTTCATGCAGACTGCTGGCTAGCCAGCTATTGATCTTCACATTGTGTAACTTGGTCTTCATGCAGACTGCTGGCTAGCCAGCTATTGATCTTCACATTGTGTAACTTGGTCTTCATGCAGACTGCTGGCTAGCCAGCTATTGATCTTCACATTGTGTAACTTGGTCTTCATGCAGACTGCTGGCTAGCCAGCTATTGATCTTCACATTGCGTAACTTGGTCTTCATGCAGACTGTCGGCTAGCCAGCTATTGATCTTCACATTGTGTAACTTGGTCTTCATGCAGACTGCTGGCTAGCCAGCTATTGATCTTCACATTGCGTAACTTGGTCTTCATGCAGACTGTCGGCTAGCCAGCTATTGATCTTCACATTGTGTAACTTGGTCTTCATGCAGACTGCTGGCTAGCCAGCTATTGATCTTCACATTGCGTAACTTGGTCTTCATGCAGACTGCTGGCTAGCCAGCTATTGATCTTCACATTGCGTAACTTGGTCTTCATGCAGACTGTTGGCTAGCCAGCTATTGATCTTCACATTGTGTAACTTGGTCTTCATGAAGACTGTCGGCTAGCCAGCTATTGATCTTCACATTGTGTAACTTGGTCTTCATGCAGACTGTCAGCTAGCCAGCTATTGATCTTCACATTGTGTAACTTGGTCTTCATGCAGACTGTCGGCTAGCCAGCTATTGATCTTAACATTGCGTAACTTGGTCTTCATGCAGACTGTCAGCTAGCCAGCTATTGATCTTCACATTGCGTAACTTGGTCTTCATGCAGACTGTCGGCTAGCCAGCTATTGATCTTCACATTGCGTAACTTGGTCTTCATGCAGACTGTCGGCTAGCCAGCTATTGATCTTCACATTGTGTAACTTGGTCTTCATGAAGACTGTCGGCTAGCCAGCTATTGATCTTCACATTGTGTAACTTGGTCTTCATGCAGACTGCCGGCTAGCCAGCTATTGATCTTCACATTGTGTAACTTGGTCTTCATGCAGACTGTCGGCTAGCCAGCTATTGATCTTCACATTGCGTAACTTGGTCTTCATGCAGACTGCTGGCTAGCCAGCTATTGATCTTCACATTGCGTAACTTGGTCTTCATGCAGACTGCTGGCTAGCCAGCTATTGATCTTCACATTGCGTAACTTGGTCTTCATGCAGACTGTTGGCTAGCCAGCTATTGATCTTCACATTGTGTAACTTGGTCTTCATGAAGACTGTCGGCTAGCCAGCTATTGATCTTCACATTGTGTAACTTGGTCTTCATGCAGACTGTTGGCTAGCCAGCTATTGATCTTCACATTGTGTAACTTGGTCTTCATGAAGACTGTCGGCTAGCCAGCTATTGATCTTCACATTGTGTAACTTGGTCTTCATGCAGACTGTCGGCTAGCCAGCTATTGATCTTAACATTGCGTAACTTGGTCTTCATGCAGACTGTCAGCTAGCCAGCTATTGATCTTCACATTGCGTAACTTGGTCTTCATGCAGACTGCTGGCTAGCCAGCTATTGATCTTCACATTGCGTAACTTGGTCTTCATGCAGACTGTCGGCTAGCCAGCTATTGATCTTCACATTGTGTAACTTGGTCTTCATGAAGACTGTCGGCTAGCCAGCTATTGATCTTCACATTGTGTAACTTGGTCTTCATGAAGACTGTCGGCTAGCCAGCTATTGATCTTCACATTGTGTAACTTGGTCTTCATGAAGACTGTCGGCTAGCCAGCTATTGATCTTCACATTGTGTAACTTGGTCTTTATGCAGACTGTCGGCTAGCCAGCTATTGATCTTCACATTGTGTAACTTGGTCTTCATGCAGACTGCTGGCTAGCCAGCTATTGATCTTAACATTGTGTAACTTGGTCTTCATGAAGACTGTCGGCTAGCCAGCTATTGATCTTCACATTGTGTAACTTGGTCTTCATGAAGACTGTCGGCTAGCCAGCTATTGATCTTCACATTGTGTAACTTGGTCTTCATGCAGACTGTCGGCTAGCCAGCTATTGATCTTCACATTGTGTAACTTGGTCTTCATGCAGACTGTCGGCTAGCCAGCTATTGATCTTAACATTGCGTAACTTGGTCTTCATGCAGACTGTCAGCTAGCCAGCTATTGATCTTCACATTGCGTAACTTGGTCTTCATGCAGACTGCTGGCTAGCCAGCTATTGATCTTCACATTGCGTAACTTGGTCTTCATGCAGACTGTCGGCTAGCCAGCTATTGATCTTCACATTGTGTAACTTCGTCTTCATGCAGACTGTCGGCTAGCCAGCTATTGATCTTCACATTGTGTAACTTGGTCTTCATGCAGACTGTCAGCTAGCCAGCTATTGATCTTCACATTGTGTAACTTGGTCTTCATGCAGACTGTCAGCTAGCCAGCTATTGATCTTCACATTGTGTAACTTGGTCTTCATGAAGACTGTCGGCTAGCCAGCTATTGATCTTCACATTGTGTAACTTGGTCATCATGCAGACTGTCGGCTAGCCAGCTATTGATCTTCACATTGCTTAACTTGGTCTTCATGCAGACTGCTGGCTAGCCAGCTATTGATCTTCACATTGCGTAACTTGGTCTTCATGCAGACTGTCGGCTAGCCAGCTATTGATCTTCACATTGTATAACTTGGTCTTCATGAAGACTGTCGGCTAGCCAGCTATTGATCTTCACATTGTGTAACTTGGTCTTCATGAAGACTGTCGGCTAGCCAGCTATTGATCTTCACATTGTGTAACTTGGTCTTCATGAAGACTGTCGGCTAGCCAGCTATTGATCTTCACATTGCGTAACTTGGTCATCATGCAGACTGTCGGCTAGCCAGCTATTGATCTTCACATTGTGTAACTTGGTCTTCATGAAGACTGTCGGCTAGCCAGCTATTGATCTTCACATTGTGTAACTTGGTCTTCATGAAGACTGTCGGCTAGCCAGCTATTGATCTTCACATTGTGTAACTTGGTCTTCATGAAGACTGTCGGCTAGCCAGCTATTGATCTTCACATTGTGTAACTTGGTCTTCATGAAGACTGTCGGCTAGCCAGCTATTGATCTTCACATTGTGTAACTTGGTCTTCATGAAGACTGTTGGCTAGCCAGCTATTGATCTTCACATTGTGTAACTTGGTCTTTATGCAGACTGTCGGCTAGCCAGCTATTGATCTTCACATTGCGTAACTTGGTCTGTATGCAGACTGTCGGCTAGCCAGCTATTGATCTTCACATTGCGTAACTTGGTCTTCATGCAGACTGTCGGCTTGCCAGCAATTGATCTTCACATTGTGTAACTTGGTCTGTATGCAGACTGTCGGCTTGCCAGCTCATGATCTTCACATTGTGGAACAGGTTCTTGCAGAAGTTCTTCCCGTCTTAGAAGAAGCAGAGCATTCTCGGTTCGACTGGGTGTTTGAACTTGTTAGGGAGTTTCTTGGATTTCTTAAGACAGTTCTCTTGGGCCATTCGCAGTGAATAGTTGGACCTTGCAACTCTTGTATAAGGAGTAGCAAAGATTTTCGATTGCCGCTTTCTTCATGGTCGCCACACTGACGCTTATTTCTCTCACTAAGGTACCCATTGAAGTTTAGCTTGTATATAGTTTCATTTTTTCATAATCTTTAAGTGTGACAATTTTACCTGGAACTGCTGGCATTTGAAAGTCGCAGTAGATGTTAGTAAGGCTCTTAACTCAGCATAAATAATGACGGATAACAATGTAATCCCTTATAAAATTTCATGGATGTGAGATCTCAGCTGTTTAGCAGAATTCTTCTTGTAAATCAGAAAAAGTAGAAGTTTGATTTTTTTTTTTTTTTCTTTAAATTCAAAAAGGCGGATTTCTACTTAAATCTGCTTTTTAAAAAAAAACTTTTGGCAAAATCTGATTTCTGCCGAATTACTAGAACGTTACATATTTTTTCATCATTTGGCTAGATTTTCTCTTCCTTTCTCTCTCTCGATTTATCTTTTCCTGGGTTTTTTTTCTCTTTCTCTTGATTTGTCTTGCTTTGCCTCAAGGAGTCACGAGCGGGTAAGGGAGGTAGAAGACTTTGTTTTCATCAAAGAATGACTTCCTGTCCTCTTCTTTCACGTATGCACTTGGGGACTATTTATTGCTAATGGTCATGTTTTTTGTTCTTGTTTATTTCTTGGACCAAACATACAGGTTGAGAAATTCTATCTCGATTTCAGATTGTTTTGTCATTGGCCATTCACATTCCTGTAAAATGTAATTAAAAATAAAACCTTTTATTTGTGGTACAGCAGTGGAATCATAGTTATAAATCAGAATAATTGGAAGTCTTCACATTGTCGGAAGTTCTTTTGAGTGTATCTTCCTGTGAAGGAATGTGTAATTTCAAAGATTTGCTATCTCGACAGTAAGACGTTGTGGAGCACATTTGTTTTCAATAAGTAGTTCAGTAATTTGTATTGCTTCCTGATTCTGAACATGATTCTTCCACCAAAGAAAATACAGTTAAGAACTGCTACAATTTCATATATATATATATATATATATATATATATATATAATTATAATAATAAAAGAGAAAAGGTATTTGTGCAGAATAGACATCCAAGACTTTAATGGTGATTCCTGAGTTTTGACAACAAATTCTGGACTTGGCCAATATATGTAGAGGATAAATTGAAACACTACCCACCTTCTATTTCGGCAACAGGGCTTATCTGTTTGCCTTCTACTAATATTTCATAAATATACCTAATTCCAATTTACCGGCCTCCATTTGTAGCCCCCCCCTCTACATACAAAAAAAAGCAACAATTGAACCTGCTACCACTAACCCAAAGTCCAAGTGGCTACATCCACCCACCTAAAAAGGCCAAAAGAATAATAAAATAAAAACAGTGTACTAGCCTCTATCCTGAAAAAAAAAAAAAAATCAGGAAAACAAAAAATTTTTGCAAAAAAAATAAAAAAATAAAATAAAATAAAATAAAGAAGCTTGTTCTGTTTGCCGAGCATTCAAGTAGCTATATACGTCACAACTCAGGGTTCTGAAATTGTGTGGATGTCTATTCTGCATTAGCATTAAAAAAAACAAGTAGACATTTTTAATTGATTTTATTAATTGCTTTACAAAAGCTGATATCTTCCACGTTGCCTGAGTGACTACAGAAAAGAAATCATGGAGAGAAACTGAGTTGTAGAAGAAATCTGAAACTTTTCTTGTCCAACAAAAAGTTCTAAAACTAAATGAATTTAAGAAAAAAATAGTTATAACCCAATCATTTTTTTTTATTGACCGGATTTTGCCTATTGTTTTAAGAGGTAGCATGCAGTTGAAAATGAAATTTATGTTTATAAAATAGTTTTTAATATTAGTATAAGAAAAATTGTAAAAAAAAAATAAATTAATTTACTTCCCGTCTTTACACTTTGTTTTCAAAGAAAAACAAATTCTAAGTGAAAGAGGGGTGGCGGGGTGATAGTTTAAAAAATGTAACAATTATTTTGCGAGTGTAAGATATTAAATACAATTAGATCTAAAAGAAGCAAAGTAAAAAAAAAATATATATAGTGTAAATCAAGCTACATCAGAGATTTTCTTTTTGAATTAACTATTTAAGGTGTGTTGATTGCTGTCGTCTTTGGGCTAAGATCACTAATATCTGTTCTGATTGAGGAGAAATCCTTCTAGACTTAGACAATCTTTATTTTGTTTCCAATCCAGACTACCCTTTTTGGGGGGAGTTGGATTTTTCTCCACATTAAAAGCTGACCCTGTATTTAATTTTATCCTCGTGAGGAGGATAAGATTATTTTAGGTATGTGGTATATAGGAAACAGATTTAGAAAAAGAAAAAAACTAATAATAAATGCATGATTAAAATACGGTTAACTACATATTTAATATTGCTCATTTATAGTCAAACGAGAGTTATTCCCCATTGATTGCAAATTGAGTGTTTAGAATGAATAAAAGGGCACTTCAGAAAAACATCCGAATTCACAACAGCAAGCCGCAATCAATAGACTGTCTCTCCGGACATAATTTTAAGTCAATCTTTTTCATGTAAAATTCTATAATTAAAACTTGCTGGTAAATTTTTTTTAAATGAAAATTAAATATAAATTAAAAATGGATTTTTTTTTAATATCTGTGATTGGTAGAAAAATTCATATTTCAATGTTTCGAAAAAAAAAAGACCCAAATAAACAAACATTTGATTACTTATTTTTCTAAAAGAAATTATTTAAAATAAAAATACAGAACTTTTCCTTTCAGCAAGTTTTAATTATAAAGTTTTACATGAAAAAGATTTTGACTTTTAAAAAATTATGACCGGAGAGACAGTCTATTGATTGCGGCTTACTGTTGTGAATTTGGAATAGCGGCACACTGACCCAGTCGAATGTTTTTCTGGAGTGCTGAATAAAGATTTTAAGAATTTTTTTTTTCTTTTTAAATGTGGCACTTTCGATTAATTTGCATGACATTTCTTTGCCCATAAGAACTGTGCTTTTATTGTTTACAAAAAAATGTGATCCGTTGGGTCACCCATTGAGTTCGGGTTAGATTATTTGAATCAGAAAAAATGTGTTTGCAAAGCCAATTAAATAATAAATATTAAAACAAAAATAAAGACATAATCCCAAACTAGCCTCATTAGATCTCTCTCTCTCTCTCTATTTATTTACCTTTCCGACTAGAGGTTAAATAATTATACTGCCTGTGGTGATATTCCCTTTTGTTTACAATGGACAATTCCAATCGTTTTATTCTTTTCTTTCTTTATTCCTTTTGATTTTTAATAAACAGAGTGACATACAAAATAAAAATAAGAGGGGAGGGGTATCACACAACATACATTTAAAGGGTGAAAGTGAGAGATAGAAGTTTAGTAAGACATGGGTCACGTGATGAGTTATTTTCAAATTACGGCTAATTAGAACAATTAAAATGGAAGTTTTTTTTTGTTGTTTTTTTTTTTTTTCCAAACATAACTCAATTCCAAAACTGAGGAATATATTAGCATGTATTTTGTTTGATGAAAATAGATAGGGGTAGGTTAGGGTTTAGGGAAACAAACGTTGATTAACTCAGCTTTAGCATTGTAATAGATAAGCTGTGAGGCAATAGTTTGGTTAAATATTATGTTACTAGTGACTATCAAACATTCCTTGGCTTTTTGGCTAGGAGCAAAGTGTAGTATCTGTTCTGATACTACACTCCATCTTCTCTTTTCTCTGTCTGAAGCAAAAATCGACTGAGACAATTTTTATTTGAATCCAAAGTGCCCCCTTTTTAAGGAGCTAGATTTTCCTCCCACATTAAAAACCGACCATGTGTCTTTACTTACCTTCCTACGAGGGCAAAGTTAGACACAAGGTCGGTTTTGGAGAGTCAGGTAAATGGGGACCTATACGTGTTAAAAACCGACCGTGTGCGTAACTCTGCCCTCGTGGGGAGACAAATAAATAAGGACTATCAAACACTCACAATTCATTTTTTATTTATTTATTAATTAATAAGATTTTAAACATAGAACTTTCATTACTATTTACGACATAAATTATCTTAAAGGAAATAATTAAGAAATTAGTCAAAAACAATTTATTTCGTTTTACCTGCTCATTTGTGACCTACTTGCGTTAAAAAAAATTATATTGGTTTTCAGCCTTTAGAATTACCGTAAATATCGGTTCTGAGCAAAGTAGCAATCTTTATTTATGTTATGGATCTTACTTCCTCTGACTAAATAAAGATAGCTACTTTGCTCAGAACCAATATTTACAGTAACTTTAAAGACTAGTTATGTTATATGATAACCATCTTTATGTAGACAAAAGGATTTTCTTTTTTATTTGAGACTTTTTACAAACTGGTAACTTTTTATCACTTTTGGCTTAATATATTTCCATCTCCTTTTTTTTTTTTTTTTTCATAACGTTCTCAGCGTTTCCTTGTTTATTAAACTGAAAATTTTATTAATTATATTAAAATAAATGTTGTAAGCGAAGGTCAAAATTTTGTAAAATACAAAACCTGCTATTTGTTTTGTTTACTTGTTCATAATTCAACTGGAAGTTAAAAACAAAAAATTGTGTCAGAGAAAAAAAAAAAAGTTTAGTTTTGCTATATCATTTCGGCGTGCCTGTCCTATCAAAGATCCTAATTTATATCTATATAAAGTTAGATATGTTTATATATTTGTGTGATTCACTCCAAAGATAATTAACCAATCATGAATTTTTTAACACTGCTGCTAAGCGTAAAGGGTTAAAATGTGGGCTATATTTAGTTTAATGCAAAAGAGATAAAAAAGAGGGTGAAAGCCCTTCGTGAAAATTTTGACAGCTCTGATTTTTGTGAAATGTTAACATTAATAAATATTCACCAAATTTCAGTTTCTTTTGAGTATTTTAAAGTGTTTTTAAGAAAACATAATATGGCCATAATTTCCCATCTGAAAAATAAATATTTAAGATTCGCACTAAATTTAATCCATTAAGCCAAATTCCATAAATTTCAATTTTTTTTTAAGACCCCTTAAGCTTAAGCCTTACATTTTAGACATCTAGAATCAAAATGGACTTCATCATAATTGGAATAAGGATTCAAGACATATCGTTTAGTAGCATTATATCTTGATTTTAATCTTCGTAAGGGGACATAAAAATGGTGCAAAACTGTTCAGTTTCGGGAATTAATTTTACCCGTCCTGGGACAGGTATTCTTTTAATTTATCCAGAACAAAAAGAAATCATATCGGTTAAGGCACTAATAATTGAGTTACCTCCCCTTATTTAAAAAAATTTATTAATTTTTTATTTTGCAGTTTATTTATCGTGATTATTTGGGGAAGATATTAGGATGGAGTGCAAACATGGGGAAGCTGGCTGCTATCACAAGTGAATTGAAGGCACACATCGTCGAATATAGGCAGGACAAACATGGCAATTTTAATAAGTTATAGGCGGCAGAGTTTATTTTTTTATGGATTAAGTGTTCAATCTGGGGTCAATAGGGTTGGGAGTGCAAACAATGGAAGACTAAGAATGTAAGCCATTTCAGTATTAAATCGCAATGGCAAGATCGTTCTAAGTAAATATGCTGAATATAAATTTTTAAAAATTAATTTGGTGCGTTAACGGGTAGAAGTTGTAGAAGAGACATTCTGTGCATGAATTTTGACATCGTGTAAGGTAATCACTGGCTGGCGTGCTTTTAACCTATCGGCGTCCATGCCCCCCCCTTTTTTTTTTTAGATCCAGGCGGATAATTAACCATATTTGAGCACCATCTGTATTTTTCAGAGTTATCTATTATTGAGTCATAAAGATTGGCATTTCTTTCGAATATTACGCCTACTGTCTGATGTATATTGGCAACACTGATGTCTCACTTTTCAGTATACTGCGAAAGTCTAGAAACGAAAGATACAATCAGTTTCATCGATTATTTTGAATTTGGTAAGTCGTCCTTACAGCTAACCCACATTTTTATATATTGTATAAATGAATGCTCTAACTATCCTATAAAGTCAAGTAAATCTTTGAAAGTAATTTTGCTCAAATATAATATTGTATCTACAAAAAAATTTTGGTAAAAAAAAAAAAAAAGAAAAAAAAGGGGCACTAATGGGTTAATCTAAGACTTTCATGGACAAATAGCTCATTAAAAGACACACACACACACACACATATATATATGTATGACACCCTTCTAGGTCACTAGTAATCAATTCCTTACTTGCTTCTTCCTCTTCTTTTTACCCTGTTAACTATTTTTCTTCATTTGTAATGCTATCACAGATGTGAAAACATCGCATACCTGATATAATATATATCATATGATTCAATAGCCCCCAGCTGAACATGAAATATATCTATATATAAAACTCCGTGTTCGTGCGTTCCCTATACAAAGAAAAGTTAGAGAATCTACATAAAATCTAAATAGTGTATTCAATGTAAAATTTACCAGGGAAGGCAATAGAAGTGCACCCCTTAGTTGGCTATGAGAGCAGAACCCCTTAAAACGTCAAATACATTCTATCTAAGTATAACATTTTCTGACCAAAACAATGGAAGTGGTCTTAAATCTCCTAAGTTCCCTCCTAACCTAAGGGAGCTGGAGGGGGAGGGGCTGAACCTCCTTTAAAACTTCAAGTATATCCTATTTTGATAAAATTTATATCATACGTATAAAATTCTCCAGAGAAAACAATGAAAGTGGTCCCAAATCTCTTATCCTCTATGTGCCAAATATCTATGTGCCCTCACCTCTAAGTGACCCATGGGAACAGAACCCCCTGAAAAATTCAAATATGTATATTCGATTTTATATCTGTGCATGAATTCTTACATTGTGTATGATCCTTTTTTTTTTTTAGGACCAGAAGGATAATTAAACATATTTTAAACACATCTGTATTGGAAAACTCCCATATAATACCTGTAATCAGGTAGGTTTCTGACACTTGTATAGTTATTACTTGCCTTGTGTAGAGAGTGGGTTATGTTCTCCACGATACACAATAATTTGGACTTCCATTCTCGTGGTTCATGTGTGTAATTATATATCTTTCTAAATATGTGTGTAAGGCAGAGGAGGTGATTGTGGTTAATTGGATAGTGACGCGAACTGACGGCCTGGATGTGCCAAGTTCGAATCCGGTTCGTTTCATAACACCATTTTCACCGAGGATGTTGGCAACCTTCACGTGGTCCCTCCTGGAAGTACTGATTCTTTCTAGAAAAAAACCTTAGAAACTAATGCCAACAACAGAATCATGTTCAGACGAATTTACTTACTTTATATATACAAGGCATATTTTTTTTTATATGTTAAATATTTTATATTAAAATTTTAAAACCTAAACATGATGCAATTTGAAAATGAATAAAATCATTTATTTTTTTTTAGGCTAAGACTTTCGATGAACACATCATTCTCAGAACAAAACCTTTTCTTTCTTTTACATCTTGTTGGTATTAACCCGGGGGGGGGGGGGGGGGGAGATCCCCCGTTGTTAAAGACGACAGTTTAAAGCGAAGAAAAGTCCAGTCGATGTGCTGCGCTGGTTTGGCTCGTTTTGAATAAGGAAATTGCCCACATCTTTGAAGCATCCATCTATATGAATACTTTATATTAAAATTTGAAAACCAAATCATTGCATCATGTTTTGGTTTTCAAATTTTTTAATATAAAATATTCCTATACATGGATGCTTCAAAGATCTGGTCAATTTCCTTATACGTCAAGTAGCCGTTCATGTCAGAAGCTTTACCATAAGCTCTAAGTTAATGCAGAGAGTTTAAAAAAAAAAATTTTTTTTTCTATTTTTTTTAATTTTAAGCGTACCAAAACTTTGGGTCAGTTTCAACAGATTCCACGATACTTCTTCAGATTAGCACCGGAGTTAACCCTGCCCCTGACGACACCAAGTTGATTATAGCTTGGGTCCTAATCTAGAAAAGCACCGATTCCACCAAACATAATTAAATTCATTTGCTCAAAATATGCACTTATTTAGTGTTTTATAATTCATTCAATTTTTTATTTTTATTTTGTAAAAACGAGTTGTTTTTTTACCAGTTCGAGTCAAAAATAATAGAATTCTCTGGCTATTATCGAAGGAAACACAAGTGCCATTTTTGCTGCCAGAGAGCGGAAGAATACAAATTAAAAACAAACAAATAAAACAAAATAATTGACGTAAAAAAAACAAAAAAAAAACTTTTTTTCTTCAAGCCGAAGCGTTTGGTAAACAATCTTTTCGGCTCTTTTTTGTCTGGATTATTGAGACTTCTATTCTCATCTTGGATGTTATTTTGACAACGTTTCGGCCCATGTAACCTCCAACCTTCTTCATCATTTAGATCGGATGTTACATCGGTTGAAACGTTGTCAAAATAACATCCAAGATGAACAGAAGTCCGAATAATCCAAATAATCAATCCTCATCTCAAGAATCTTAAAACATTTTTCTCGTTTATTTTTTCATATATCTAATATAATCATATGCATTGTTTGTTTCAATATCTATGTATAAATCGCTATTTCTCTGCGTGTATAACTAAGCCAAGCATCAGCAAATAAGAAGTATTAGTATTGTTTGTAATTACGACGGCAACTGTTTTTTTCCAAGTGATTTAATTCTAAAAGGTAAATTGGGAAGCAATAGACAAAAAATATGCAGCCATTTTTATTTTACGGGATCACTCGTATTTAAATATATCTCGTAGGGGTGGTGGAAACGTGGTAGTGTAAGGGCCACTTGGCTAAGATGGCTTTGGTGAAAATCCATGATGAGTCAGCATCAGGATCCGTCGTCCTCTGGTCGTTTGTGCCTCTGATTTTTTTCCATGTAACTTTAATTATAAAAAGTTGTAGCTAAGTTGGGAAGTCATATTTTATGGCACAGATACACTCATAACATTAATTATTGACAGAAATTGTTTGTATGACATTTTAAATCCTCAAAATATGTCGTGGATCATAAAAAAAGGTTTGTTTAACAATAAGATCACAACTTTGCTCAGTAGAACATAAACAGCCGTCAATACAGTACCCCCGTCCCGTAAAGAAAAAAAGTCCAACTCTTCCGCAATGTGGTAGGGGCGGTGCAGTCTCACAGGTACTTGGCTAACAGGATTCTGGTGGCAATGCAGGAGGTGTCACCATCAGGTACCATCATCTCGGTGGCAAGCAAGGACATGTCAGGCATGGAATCGCAAATCTATGAAGTGACGCTAACGATCTTGCTTCTGCACATAGACAACCATCATTTCTTGTGTTTTTAGCTGATGAAAAGGGAGCCTTCAGGTTTCCCTTGACTATGGCTGAACACTTTAGTTTTAAAAAACTCTGTTCAGTCTCGAGAGACAATGGACACCTTCTGTAAGGGTGCCTGCGCGTGCAATTGTGAAGCAAGAGTTGCGCAATCGCCAAAAACACCTCTACTGAGTCGGCACCGCTTTATTCCAGTGGCAAGGAGAAGTGCAAAACGACTGAAAACACTGCCGGGATAAGCGGAGAGTACATACAGCACCTGGTATTCCCAAATGGTCACCCATTTTAGTACTGACCATCCTCAACGTCGCTGAACTTGGGTGATCTAACAGGAACCGATGTGGTTATGCCATATATTAACTTTACTTTTACTTATATATATATAAGTCAGGTTCATATTATATTCCAATAACCATGTTTTTATTTTATTATTTTTATTTTTTCACATTTCCAAAAAACATAACATTTCTGTGAGATATATTTTTTATGGTTCGTTTCATTGGTCGTGCGGCAAACAACATTTTTATGTCAATATCGTCTCTGCAACATTACAAAATCATCAGAAAAAATTCACAAAGAGTAAAAAGTTCTTGGATTAAAGTGTCTTGAAAAAACCTACACTATACAGTGGTTCATTTTTTGGGTGAAACCAAACAAAAAACAAAGAAAAGAGCAAACTTACATGTGGGGGAACCCGCTAATACGCCATTTTGAATTTTTCGTTCATATATATATATATATATACAGGGTGGGCAAAAATAAGGGTCCTATTTTTTAAAATTCATAACTTTTTTATTTATTGATTTTTTTTTTTTCTTTTTAGAATAAGTAAAGGACCCCTTCCGAAGCAAGCATGAGCCGTATTAGCCCTAAGGAACAGACCCTCATTTAGAAAACATTATTTTTGCTTAAAAAACTCAAAACAGTGTAAAAAACAATACTTTAGTTTTTGTAAGTTTTAAGAAGTGTTTTTCGGTTAAAATTTGTTTTGTTTATTTCAAAAAATCTCGGAAGGGTCAGTCTACACACACATAAAGTTTGGTGAGTTTAACTTTTATTTTGTGGAAGTTATTCAAATTCAAGTTATTCAAATTTAAAGATAGGACCCTTATTTTGGCCCACCCTGTATATATATATATATACACACACATATATACATACACACACACACATATATACATACACACATATACACACACACATATATACATACACACACACACACACACACATATATATATATACACACACATATATTCTGAACTTCTGTAAATACTCTCTTGTACCGTGTTGTCTTATTAACAGTCTGTAAATAATGACAACTGTTTTTTTTTTTTTCAAGTGACTTTAATTATAAAAGTTGTAAGTTGGGAACCAAAATTTGCAGAGGAAACAGGAGATTAGTAATTTCTTTAAAATGTTTATCAAAGATGATTTTGTCTAAAAGTAGATTCTCTTAATAAATATGTATGAACGTGAAATTGTCGTAGCGTACTATTTATAATACTTTCTTTTATTGCTAATTTCTTGTATTTCCTATATCCATAATGCGACTTTCTTGTCTTGGTCGATTTATTTAATTGAATGTGATATGTGCGGATTACATAAATAGAGTGATTAATATTAGATATGCTTAAAAGGAAAGATGGTTCAATTTGCCATTTTTATGACTGGAGAATGACATATGGAAGTGGGGGGGGGGGAGAGAGAAAATCAGCTGAGACTTAGCGAAAGCAAAGGCGTTTAGTAGACAGTATTTAAAATTATCCACATGTTAATAATGACTTTGAAAAAATTATGCATATTTTCACACTGGTTTACAAATACAAAAAACTTTGTGTAAGTATAAAAACAAATGTTCTAACCTCATTTTCAGGTGCACTGATTTCATATAGGATATCCATTTTCACTTAAAATAAAAATATTTTAATGTTTTTGACAAAAATAAAACAAAAACCATTTCTATCTGCTATACTATGATGCATATATATCATATTATACAAATAATAATATTATTTAATACTGTCTATGCTACGTGTTTTTTTTTATGGAATATGCCCTTTTTTTAATACAGATGCAACACCCCACCCCCACTCCAGCCCTTCATCACTGTGATAGGGGTGAAGGCACCACTTGAAATTGCCTGTGAAGACACAACTAAGGTTAAATTTAAGCAAAATAAGATATCTCAATATAAAGGAAAACTACAACCAGCATGTGCAGTGTAAACAAACAAATTGATAGCGACAGCGGGATTATTAAGTTTGCATCTTGTGATTTTGTCCGAATTAAAAGAAATGCCGGATGACCATCAGTGGCGGGGAAAATCAGTGTTGCACTTGTGTTGTAAGAAATAAACATTCTGTATTATGAATATTTATATCATAACTTGCGGCTAGATCATGTTGACATCCTTGCTAGGAAGTGTAACTCACAACAGATCAGGGTCCTGTCATAGGGATGGCTCAGGCCATGTGCTCCACTTTATGGTATTAGACTGGTGAGAAGCACCCGATATGAACCTTTAAGCTAAGAAGTGGGTGGGTGGGGGGTGGGGTTACTATATTATAATCTGGTTAACTGGTTAGAATGCAAGTATTCCAACAAGTTGTTTATGGGTTCCATCCTGCCTCGCCGCACCTTTCACAAGTGCCTGAAAGACCATATTGTACAGGTCAATGCAACTTTTGTGAGTAAAATTGAGTATGATGAAACTGGTTGGATGGCATGATCTTCAAAGGGATGACCCCCCCCCCCTCCCCGCACTGCATGATGGATGTCTGCCATGCAGCACCTTCTATGACGCAGATTGGTTCGGTGGGTTTAGTGGCATATCAACCCTTTTGTGTTATTTAATGGCAATGTCTGTTTATTTTGTGCAAGATTTGTGTTGGTTCTCCCGATTTACTTTCCGCCCACTTAAGTGAAAAAGTTATATTACAAGGTCAGTTTCTTTTTATGTGCGAGATATTCAGCTCATCTTAAAGAAGCACTCTGGGTGGGACAAAAATTAAAATTACTCCAGCCAATAAGGATTTCCTGTTCTTCGATCGAGAACAGACCAGATATTACACTTTGATCCTAGTCCGAAAACCAGGAATAGTTGTCAGATTTGTCTTAAGTTTTATTCAGTTAATTTTATTCATTATTTTTTTTTATTAGGCTTGTAGATATTAGATTTTTTAGTATAAGCCTAGTCTTCAAAAAGTACACCATAAGTTCTACCCGGAAGTCATCAAACAATTCTCTCATGCTGGTAACATTGTCTTATATCTTTGTCGCATGGGAGTAACATCAGTACTTGTAATGGCTATTATCACCCTGATCAAGTTAAGTTGGCTTCCTCGCAACCCACTTTCGTCGATCCTGAGCTAGGTCATGTGACCTAGCGCAGAATCGTCAAAAGTGGGCTGCAATTGTCAGTAAATTCTACAAAAGTTTCTCACTGTGTATAGGACATGAGAGGGGGGGGGCGTTTGCGTTTACAAATGTTATAGTAGAATCAATATCGCAGAGTAAGACTATTTGGTAATTTGAATTCACTACATCATAGTAAAAAAAATTTTTCAAAAGGAAAAAATATTCCCCCCCCCCCCGTTTATATATGAAAATTAGACTTTTATAGTGACACATAGCTCAATTAGACTATAAATTTGTTTCGATCTCGCCCGAACACTCATCCAGTCTAATAATCCATACAAACATTTATTTATGCAAATCAGACTTTTATAGTTACAGATGGTCAAAAGACCTACAATTTTCTCCATCTCTCCTGAACATTAGCCCAGTTTAATGGTACTAAACCAGCAGTGGGGGTAGAGCCATATAATATAAAATATAGATTCAAATAAGCGAGGTAAAGACAGTGCTTTTTTTTTCAATATTGTGTGGAATAAAAACATTATATTATGAATATCTGAATTATAGCGCATTATATTTATGCGGAAGCTCAATGTCTTTGAAATGTTTGGAGTAACTTTGAGAGATAGACGAAAAAATACAAATATCAGAAAGAAGCTTAATATTAACAGATCCATCAATGAAGAGAGAGATTAGCAAGGTTTGGACATGCCTCTCAGCTACTAGACTCCGACGAATTGGCTACTCTGGTGCCCCCTCGACGTAAATTCACTAGACCAACTCGACAATCAACTAAATCCCATCCATTCATTGATAAGGTCCCCAGATGCCGGAGAGCTTTCTACTCAAATAGCTTCTTTCCTCGTGTTGCTGGCCTCTGGAACTCCCTCCCTGCCCCCTGTTTCCCCGACAGTACCGACATGCAGAAATTTAAAACTAATATGAACAGACATCTCGCTGCGCAGATCCCAATTTAGGTTGATTTCTCCCTTTTGTCTTTTCTCAGTAGCCCCTTACGTCTATAGTGGCGGCCTGCCTTGTTTGGGGTGAACTATGTTGAAAAAAAAAAAAAAGAAGCTATATGAAGAAATCATTAAAAGAAGATTTCATTGGAGAAAGATAAAAAAACGACCACCAAAGAGATGAGCCAACAAGATCAGGGTTGAGACTGGCATGCTGCTCTTGACAGCTGAAAGACTGGCTCAAGATCGTTATCAGTGGTGGAATTTTGTCCCCAACCATATGGCAAAGCTCTCTGGAATATACACAGAAGTTGTTAGATATTGAGTAGGTAGATCACTAGTATATAATTTAGTTAGTTGGGGTTAGCTGAGGTGAACTTGATGATCCTGAATTCAAAATTCCTTAGGCAGTGGGAATGTACTAGAAACGGATATGACATCACATGAGGGTGATAGAAAAGAGAGTCTGTTGGGAAGCACGCATTACCGTCGGACATAGAATGACATGGGCTGACAACATATAATTAATTAGTGTTTCCGATCTCTCTCCCCTTTTCCCGCCCACTGGTCAGTGATTTGAAACGAAGATCATATTGAATAAATGTCTCGCTGTCTTTCATCAGTTTTGTCTTGAGTTAGTCTTTTTAAAGGTATGAAAGAAACTTTAATTACAGGACGGTGTTCCCTTGGTCTTATAAAGTAAGTCATATTTATGTGAAATAAAAAAAAAAATAATAAAGTAGAACAAACAGTCCGTAAATTTTATTTTGTATCAAAATTATAAAAAAAAAAATTTGACTCAGATAAAAAAAAATTTGACTCAGATAAAAAAATATCTGATTGTACCAAATTTATTATTAAAATCAAAACAAATTATAGATTTAGAATCTTATTCGTTTCATTAGGATTTAAGAATCTAAATTTATATATATAAATGCCAATCTGTGTGTGTTCCCTATAGAAAGAAGTTTAGAGAATCTACATAAAAACTAAAAGTGGATTTATATGTAAAATTTTCTGGAAAGACTATAGAAGTGATCCCAAATCTCTAAGTGCCCCCCCCCCCAACCCAACCCATCTTAAAACTTCAAATATATCCTATATTGATGAAATTTAAATCGTATGTATAAAATTCTCCAGGGCAGACAATAAAAGTCGTCCTGAATCTCTATGTACCTCTAAATATGCCGAATCACTATGTGCATCCCCCTCTTAAAACTTCACATATGTATATTCGATTTTAATGCGATTTAAACCATATATATAAGACAATAATTCAGAGAGTTTTCAAAAATTTCTGTTTCTTCTGACTATATTAGGAGGTGAAACGGGGTGGAGAAGCAATAAAAAAAATAAAAAAATAATATTAAAAGGTTATGCTGCTTTGGGAGTTTGTTTGTCTGCAAATAGAAACGCGATTGGTTAACAAAAAAGGAATAGGCAGGATACACATTACTATGGCAGAAAGTTTTTACGGTGTCAATACCCGAGTTCGAATCTTACGTAAGCCTAAATGATTTTTTTTAACGGAATAAATGTTTCATAAATTTAAAGAAATTAATATAACATAAAAAAAATTACATAAATATTTTTTTTAAACTAAGTGACCATATTTTTTGATAATCCACATAAAATGTAGACATCAAAGGATATTCGGCATTAGTTCAAAGTGAATTGGTTTTGTTTGAAAAACATAATTTCAAATGTTTTTTTGCTAATGAAAATTAATACGTAAATACATTCATCATAGTTACTTACTCTCTCGTGCATATTTTTTCCTCATGAAATTTCACAAATATTTTTCCTCGTACTAAAGCAGTAAAAATTAGGTAACGATGGGAATTGACCTACCCAGGTAGTGTACTAACACCTCTCAAGAAACGGGTATAAACTGGGAGGAAAAACTCATTTTAGAAAGGAGGAAGAAAAGAAGTGGGAGGAGAAAAGAAGTTGGAGGAGAAAAGAAGTTGGAGGAGAAAAGAAGTGGGAGGAGAAAAGAAGTGGGAGGAGAAAAGAAGTGGGAGGAGAAAAGAAGTGGGAGGAGAAAAGAAGTGAGAGGAGAAAAGAAGTGGGAGGAGAAAAGAAGTGGGAGGAGAACAATAACAAATGGTTAATTTCATATTTCATCAAGGAACGGATATAAACTAGTAATAAAATGAATGATTGGTTTAGTTTGTTTCATGGCAACTCAACACTTTTTGATTTTTAACGTTGAAAAACATCACTTTTTATAAATGATTCATTGTATACGATTATTTGAACGCAAGTTGTTATTTCTACCCATAACTGGAGGAGAGGGGCCAATTTGCAGGTTCATACCTCCCCAAAGTATTAGCATGTAAATGACCATAATAAATCGAGATAGGATCTGAATTCGGTACAGCCGATTTCATATTCTCTGTTGTCATCCATAATGCACATCATGAACCCCCTAATAAATGAATGAAACAAACATAAGATTTCAATGAGTTGAACTTTTTTTTTCTTTAAATTGAGAGAAAGTACAAATTCAAAAATGATGGTGTTTGCATTAGAAATTTTGAAAAGTAAAAATTCTTTTTCTCAGTTCAAAAAACAACAAAAAGAAAAAGTGTTTTGTGTTGAAATCAATTAATCAGTCGAAGTGAAGAAGCTTGTGTTTTCTTGTTGCAAACAACACTAATAATAATAATAATAATAATAATAACAATAACCAGTGATCATTTTTCAGTTCTTCGAATAATAATAATATTAACCAGTGGTGATTTTTAGATTCTTTGAATAATATTAACCAGCGGTTATTTTGAGGTTCTTTGATATGACAGGGGCATACGAAAAACTAATGTTTTCCCTCGGTTTAGAAGCACAAAATGGAACATCATACACGACTTTTGTTTTAAACTTTAACTCCAGCTAGCATTAACTTCTATTCACCAGTTTAAAGACTTCGAAAGTCTAAATTAAAAAAAAATTACAAATTAATCAGTTGTCGATCGTTTTTCGAATCTATTATAAATAGATTAAAATGTCTGACTTGTGTATTCATTCATTCTATCGTAACAATTTGAAAGTGATACTAGAGTTTTTAAACTGCCGATTAGAAAAGAAATTTTGACTTGAATCAAGTTTTCCAAGGAAAAGTCAAGTATTATGGTTCATTGTGCTTCTAAACAAAAAGAAAAACAGTAATTTCCAGATGCATCTCTGTCGTATCTATTTTGGTTTTTGACAATAGAAATTTTTTATAGATAAGTTGCAACCTAAAAAAATCTTTAAAATATATCAGCATGAAAAAAACATTAATTGTGGCTGACAATTTGTGTGATATATATATATATATATATATATATATATAAAAACTCATTATTGCTAATATATATATGAAATATATATATATATCTATTTGGCAAGTGAGCGTTTATTGCCAAATTTTTAACTTAAGTAAAAGTTAAAAACAAAACAACAAACCCAAAAGTGAAAATTTCATGTGCTTGGGTTGTTTTGGTTTTTATCTGTTTTAAAGCATCTTTATTTTATTTTTTTTTTTATTCATCTTTTCTGTTTTGTGTAGTTGGTCCCTTCCGAAAACTGCCGTTTCATATTTTGATCGCAGTAAACAAATGATCTGGGTGATTAAGTAGTCCTCTGCAGGGCGGCCCCGTAGCCAAATCCTTTCGGCCCAAATTGCTTATTATAACACGCTGGAAAAAGAAAGAAATATCAGTTTCAAAAAATTTTTTTTAAAAATCAATAAATAAAAATCAATAAATAAAAAAACAAAAATAAAATTAAAAATTTTTTTTTTAAATTGTACTAATTAAAAAAATGTGCCTGAAAATTACCAAAATTTAATATTTGAGTCATTAATTAAACTAGCAGAAATATGCCTCGTCTGGTCGCATCTTTTTGCGAATTTACATGACGAACGAACAGATACTACACTGATCCCCCTCTGCAAAAAAAAAAAAAATGAGGTAAACCCTGTAAGGATGGTATCATGGCAACAGAACAGATACTACACTACTTCCCAAATGAAGAGGTAATGCCTGGGAGGATGGTATTATGACAATAGAACAGATACTACACTACCCCCCCCCCCCTCGAATTTGGCATTGAAAGATAATACATCAGTCTGAAATAGCTTCAGACAAACAGATACCAAGTCTATATAAGTAATAGATTGGGCTGCATCAGCCAACAACTTGAATAGTAGGGTAGACTAGACTGCAAGCCTGTGGTAAAGCAACTAGTCTAGGATACTTTCATTATTTTATGACAAATCAAACATTTTTGGCTTTAAATAAGCAAAAAATGTTTGATTTGTCGAAACAATACTTAATTCATTGTATATGCTTTATTGAACAAAAGTTACTATTTTACCCATTTTTGGAGGGGGGGGTAAATTGGGTGTTTATAACTTTGATAATAGTAGTAATATATGAATTAGCCCAAAAGATATAATGGGAGTTGAATCGTGACATTTGTAGAAGTAAACTAAGACTTGTTCATGCGAAAGTGACGTCATCACGCTAGTAAGTAGCAAGCGAGATCTGTCGAACAGTCAGACTGTCGATAATGAACGAGAGCTTTTTAGAAAAATAAAGAATTAGAAAACTTTAAAAATTGCATTTAAAAAAGAAAAGAAAGGAACACGATTCAATTTATACTGAAATTGAACTTTATTCAATATAAATTAAAAAGAAAACAAGAATTAAAAATAAATAGTTGTGTTATTGCTGCGTTAAAGTAAATACACATTACGTTGTTTCATAAAATTCGTTTTATTATTTTGATTGTGAACAATCTAAAAACGATTTTCGTTACAGAAGCTATTAAAATAAAGACATACAAAGTCAAGCAAAGCCGATTATAATTTTCTTTCAAGTTACAATATCAACCTATTTGTTTTGTAGAAAATATGGCTAGTTACTAATTACGTGTGTCCTTATTTACTTTCTTTTTTCAGAGTTAGACACAAGGTCAGTTTTTAATGTGGGGTAAATCCAGCTCCCAAATAGGAGGCTTCTGGATTGGGACAAAAAATTAAATTGTCTCAGTCTAGAAGGATTTTTCCTTCATTTATTGAGGACAGAAATGATGAAGTGTAGTATCAGAACAGATACTACACTATAAATTATTTATTTGCAAAAAAAAAAAAAAAAAAAAAATGAATTTAAAAAGCCAAGGAACTGTAATTATGAATTTAAGCGGGGAAAAAACTAATTAAATAAACAAACAAATTAAAAACAAAAGATAAATAAACAACTAATATTTTAAGTGTTATAAAAATGAAAAACAATTTATAAACAAATTTATTTTATTGATCATTTCGCTTTGTTTAAATTGTATTTCTTGTCCTGAAATAAAATTATTTTTTAAGTGTTCAAAATGTAACTTTAAGTTAATGTTTTAATTTTTTTTTTTTTCTAGCATCAAACATATTTGAACTGTTTTAGAATTTTATTATACGCAAAGAACTTTTGGGCACAAAAAAATAAACCATGAACATTCTTTTAACACAAAACAATTGAAGTTTTAACGAAATTTCTAGTCAATAATATTTTATTGCAAACAAATTGTTAATAAAAATGATGTGGACATAAAAGTTCAATTTTATATACGTTCAAAATTAGAATTTTTTTGTCAGGACAAAGCGTTTTATGTTATACAGACTTATTATGTAAAAAATATTTCAAACTTTAGGGGGAAACAAGCACGTATTTGTTTTTTTATTTAATATTTTCCTATCAAGACACGTTTGTCATTCATCTTGAATTTTAGTCTAAATGAGTTTTTGTATAGTTTTATCTTCAAGTCACGATCAGACTTCCACCTTGAAAACGACATAAAAAAAAACATCAGTAGCCTTTTTTAAATACCAAACAATTACTAAATATAAGATGAAATAATTTAAGAGAGAGATTACCACCATCATATGTTTACATGTAGTGTGTAACCGTTCCCTTCGAAGTATCTTGTTTATCTTCTTAGGACCGACCACTGTGATGTCAGCAGAAAAACAAGACTCTGTGAAATAGCCTTCTCTTTATGAAGGTCACGGTTGAACTCAGTATAGCTGATTCCATAGTCTATGATGGACACGAGTTGGTCAATTGTGCACTTTCTTCAATAGTTTAAAAGGAATCAGAATCAGAATCATCATCAGTTTAACATCCGTTTTACATGCTGGCATGTGTTGAATGGCTTTTAAAAATTGACTTCCGAACTAACATATCTCTGGCCAGGTCTTTATTTATACCATTTTCTCTCAACTCCATTCTTATCACTTCCTCCCATGATTTCCTTGGCCTTCCCCTGTGAACTGAACCTGCTACCTCCAAAGAACTCTCATCCATTCTTTCAATGTGGCCATACCATTGAAATCCCCTGTTCTGCACACATCTACCTATACTGTCCAGATTTAATCTTCCTCTGAGGCATGCGTTGGACGGCTTTCAGAAATTGACTTACAAACTAACCTATCTCTGGCAACATCTTTATTTATCCTTCTTTCTCTCAAATCCATCCTTATCACTTCCTACCATGTTTTCCTTGGCGTTCTCCTGTGACTGAACCTGCTACCTCAACTGTTCTACAACTACCAACCCAAAAATTCTCATCCATTCTTTAAACGTGGCCATACTATTGAAGTCCATTGTCCTGCTCACATCTCCTTATACTGTCGAGATGTAATCTTCCTCTGAGCTCATCAAAACTAAGCCCGCCTTTAAGACTCGCATTACACATCCATTGTATCATCCTCATATCCTTTCTCTCCATGCAACACATGTCCTCAACCCTCACTGATCAGATTTCACTTCCATACATCATCATCACACTGTGCACACATGTCTGATCGACTCTTCCCTTGGTCGAGAGTGGTAACGCTTTGCTGGTTAGTATGATGAACCTCAAACCATTGGTAGGGCAACTCATGCATGAGAACGAAAACTGACATAACAACGGCGATGAGAACTCCACCTTACATCCTATTCTAATTTTACATTCTGAGGGGAGGTAACTCTTATATTTATTCCATCCTGCACTCTATAATAATAAAGCCCAATGTGTATTTATTTGTATATAAATAAATATACTTCCATCTCGTCATACAAAAGTTAGCGAGTAAAACATGTGCCTTTTTCTAGCCCATGGACAAAACCATTTGAAGTGGTGAGAGGAAGCGAGAAAGCAAATAGCAAGTCAGACAATCACCTCAGACTTACCCCCTGCCGCTTAAAATGAATTTGGATAAAATTCTGCACCATGATAAAAAGTCAACAGTGGATGTTTTTTTATTCTTTAGGTCATCAGAAATGATAATTTATAAATGAAAAATAAAATTACTGAAGTAATTCTATGATTTTAGATGACTATTTTATATCTAGTTAAATAGTGAACACAAACACTGGCGAATCATTATTTTTTTCTGTCATTTTTAATGGAAAATGTACACTAGTAATTTAATAAATAACCTCACTCACTATCCAGGTTTATCGTCTATGTTCCCTCTGATAAGAGGTTCGACGTTGTCTGGCTGTCTCCAGTGATCACGATTGTGGGGATTGACTGTGTCCATTTGACACTGTTTACGGTCTTCCTAGGGTACCCGGCTTTCTTTTTGTTGTCCAGCCTTTGGTCTCTGTTACTGCTGATATCCCCTGGCTTCTTTCAACATGCCCGAACCAGCGAAGACGGTTTGGCCTTATTAGGACATCAAGTTTTGGGATGGACAATTTCTCAAGTATAGTGTCTGACCTAATGGTCTGGATCTAGTCCGGTTTTACGTTGCATATCTACCTAATCATTGCCCCGTCATTTCCCTAGAGTCGAGCAAGTGAGGGCACAACATTTACTGCCATAACACATCACGCTTCTTACGCAGCTATCGTAGACCTTACCCCTGGTAATAATTGGGATGGCTCGGGATGTTAGGAATAATAATAAAATTTAAAAAAATAAATAAAAGTAGATGGATCGGCCTTAGGTGACTCGAAGGCTCACTTTTCATTAGCTACTATACAGAGATATAGGGGAGGGAGCCACTCCTTTCCCTGAATAACTCAACTTACCCTTGATTCCCCTTATAATGTTGAGGGAATCACTTCGGGTCTTGCAACATCAGACCTCTTCAGCCTGATCAAATACCAGCTTGTGACCCAGTTGTCAACTAGAAAATTATGAGACATCTGGAGGTGGGGAAGGGTGCAAGAGAAAAACAAAAGATCTCCTTCCAATAACAAAATGGTAAACTCCAAATGAGTAATTCTCAACATTCGTGAATAATAAGTGGAAAGTGCGAACTCACCTTTGCAGTAAATCTGTTCATCTTTGTCGCAGAGTGTAGTTGAGTCCAAAGACTTATTACATGTGGTACACTTGAAGCAAGCTTTGTGATAGGTCTGCAATTAAGAAAGGAAAGGATTAATGACTTGCAAGCAAAATTATGTAAATTGTTTTAAAATGTTCTTTTTTTTTTTTTTCACCGAGAGAATCTATATTATGAGTGAGCATTTCCTGCGTGTGCTTTGGTCATTTGTAGTTTGGTTGTTTTACAGCATATCAACCCGTTTCGGGCTATTTAATGCCGAATCCAGTCATTTTGTTAAAAGTTTTTATGCTTTAAGTTCTTTATATTATCAAATATTTATTTATGGTGTTTCGTTTGGTTGTTTTTGTTTTTGGCTTTGCAGAACATGATTGAGTTTTGTAAAGGGAAAGGAAAAGAAACAATAACGTCAATGTTGGGTACATTTTGGGCCAGGAAGGGTCATTTATAGGTTCCCAAACTACTCGAGAGAATTGCATCAAATTTACCATGAATAACTTGAATATGTCACAGACGATTAAAATTAACATAGAAATGGAATGGAATTGCTACCGACAGATGCACAGAAAAACGCGATTTTAATAATAATAATAATAATCTGTTTGGTATGTGCGTCTGCAGCGAAACTATACTATTACTTCTATTAAATTGTACTATCTGTTAATGCTCATTTAAGGGGGAGGGGTGGTAGTGTAGTATCTGTTCTGTTGTCATGATATCATCCTCCCAAGCATTAGCTTCTACTTTTCTTTAGTGGGGAGGTAGTGCACTATCAGTTTTGTTGGTATGATACCATCCTTCCATGCATTACCTCCTTTTTAATTAATAGGGGAGGGGTAGTGTACTATATGTTCTATAGTCATGAAACCATCCTTTCAGACATTACCTGCTCCATTTTGGAGGTGAGTGTTCTGTAGTCATGATACTATTAATGCAAGGATAGTAGAATTCCGCCTCTTTTAAATCCAGAAAAACAGATCTCCGCTTCAATTGCTAAAGCCTCTCATAAATGTGAGTTCTTTTTGATCGAAATCTTTTTTTTCTTCTTTTGTTTTCAAATCAGTAAAAGCTGATTTTCCCTTGTATGCCAGTTCTCTCTGAAAATGTTAATTTTGCAGTGACGGCTAAAACTTGAAGCAATTCATGATGGAGGTAGGAGAGTTAGATGACTTGCTTCATCAAAGAACGACATCCTGCCCCCCCCCCTCCCCACATACGTACTCGGTGTCTTTCTCTTAATTTTGACTTTCTTATTTGAAACTGATTAGAGTTGTTTAGGACAAAAGTTGTTTTGTGTGCTGCCCTCTCTCCACACACAGGGGGTCGTGGTCCACCAGGTTGGGAAATTCATCTTGATTTCAGTTATTTTTACCAGTGGCTACTGTTAACGGCATCTGACCATCTCAATCAAATTGGTAAAGTGAAAAAGCTAAATGGGTTTCTCACGAGCCAAATGAATACATGTTTGTTCATGAAAGCAACCATTATTTTATTTTTTTTTTTTTCTTCTAATGAGCCACTACTTATCAAGGCTAAAAGTCAATGGAGGATAAAGGTTTATGATAAGCATTTATTGACATTGGTTGGTAGTTAACACTAGTTATTATTATTATTATTCAAAGAATTTCCGTGCAACACATATCCTATTACATAAAACGTAGTCCTCAGGGAAGCAATTTTGTGACGATGCATTCCACAGACGGGAAGTACTTGGAAAGAAACTCTGCTCATGAAAATTTCGTTTGATGTTAGACACACGGAGAAAGAGATGAATGTTCTTTGCAGCGGTGGTAGAAGACAAATTCTTACAAGTAAATTTTCCGAATGAGATGTAATAATTATAATTACAAGGGGCATAACTCATCCCTTAGTTTTTTTTGTTTTTTTTTTGCGTTTTGTTTAGTAAAAAAAATAAAATAGATTGTACTTGTAAGTAACAGGAAAATCATGTTTTTCGGTTGGCTGCACGTTAACTGATTTGCAAAGGTTCTCATCATTTTCGGTTGAGCGTGTGTTTTACATGCCGGCACGTTAGGCGGCTCTCTAAACAAAGAAATGGAATTGCTACCGACAGACGCACAGAAGAACGCGATTCTAATAATAATAACAGTTATTGTTCACCAATTCCTTCCTTGTCGAACTTTGCAAATAACAGGACTTTTGGTTCTAGTGATGGTGAACAAACATGGCAAAATCTCTTGTAGATTGCTTGATTATATTTTATAGAAAAAAGAAATGACGACTGCAGTAAGAGTTATCATAAATTGCCTACCATACTTAAAAAAGGCAACACTTAACTTTTCTCCCTTGATTACAACTTTCATACCATTTTGTCCTTAAAAAAATCCAGAAACAAGGAATGCGGGGAGAAGGGGAGGTATGACCTGTTATCCCTCCCCTTAGTGGGACGTCCATGGATACTATAATATAGCTATTCATCATCATCTCATATTCGGTTTAACGTCTGTTTTATATGTTGGCATGTGTTGGACAGCTTTTAGAAATTGACTTCCAAACTAACCTATCTCTGACCAAGTCTTTATTTACACCACTTTCTCTCAAATCTATCCTTATCACTTCCTCCCATGTGGTCCTTGCTACCTCAACTGTTCTACATCTACTAACCCAAGAACTCTCATAGATTCTTTTAATGTGACCAAACCTACAAAGTCTCCTGTTCTGCACACATCTCCCTATACTGTCCAGATTTAATCTTCCTCTGAGGTCATCAGATCTAAGCCTGTCTTTAAGACTAACATCATTTCTCTCTACGCAACACATATCGTCAGCATACACTGGTCAGCTTTCACTTCCATACTGTGCAACCATGCCTGATAGACTCTTCTCTTGGTCGACAGTGGTAACGCTCTGCTGATTAGTGAAAAAGAGAAAGAAAGCAGAGAGAGAAAGAAAAACAAAGAAAAGAGAATGATGAGAGAGAGAGAGAGGGAAAGAGAGAAAGCAAGCAGAGAGAGAGAGAGAGGGGTAAGAAAAAGAAAAATGAGTTCTACTTACCTTACCGGCTCCCATTACTTTCTCGGCCATGAACACCGCTTTATTACAACGTGGGCAAGTGTCGCTGCCCCCCCAACGGGGTTTGATGGAAGTGAAGTTGTTGTTGTTCATCAAGGGAGCTGCGTGGGCCTCAGACAAGTGAGAAACATTCCTAAATGACGAATAAATATTAACAAAATGTAATTTCATTAATAAAAAGAAAATATTATTTTAAAATTGACAAATCATAAAAACAAATTCACAAAAAAAAAAAAAAAAAACAGCAATTAGTTTTATGTATTTATCAACTTTGCTTAGTCTGGTACAAGGCCATAGTAATTGAGCACCATGGTCAGACTGGATGAAATTGGAGACAAAGAATTGTGTTAAGGTAAGCACTCTAGCTATCTATTATAAGGCAGTTGTCTCTCTGTTTGTCCAACTAAACTCAGAAACTACCAAATATATACTTACAAACATCAGTATAACTTCAATCAGGTTATAGTAAATTATTTACTGTAATATTCATTCATTCATTCGGGGTCACAAGTAACCAAATTAGCGACGGGGGGGGGGAGGTTAAGGAAATGTGTTCTTTCATTCTAGAAATTCAAGGGAACTAACTAAAATTAGTTATAACTAATTTTACACTCTTCAAGAGACTCGCAAATCTAATAATGGGCCGTGTTTGAACGTATTTCGAAAGAGTAAGGATACTACTCTTTTTGTTGCTGAATAGTACCTCCTACTGTCTCTTTGCATCAGTCCAAAAAAAATGGATTCTAGTCACAAGAAGATTCGGATTAAATATTTTTGGTCTTATAATTTATTTGAAATAAATTATTGAGATAAGAACCATCTCAATAGTAGGGCAATTTAAATTGAGGCTCGATGAACACATGTATAATAGATCTACAGATGCACATTTTCTGCTGAATTTACTTTATATATTAGATAACCAATTATTTTATTTCATATACTAGCTGTTGCCGGGATTTATTGGTTGCACATTTTTGAATTAAAGAGAAGAGCATAAGAGATGAAAAAAATACTCAGTAATAACTCAAATGATGCAAGGGAGATAAGTCATTTTAAGCTGCAAAGATTTATCTCCCTTACAATTTCCTAACCGGAATGTTTTTATTTTTTTCCAAACAAACTGAAAACAAAGACATTTCGGTATTGTAAAAAAAAAATATGCTGAAAAAATTTTTTTTTTAAAAAATGGTTAAACAGAATCAAATATTGATCTGTCAGAGAATGCCTGCTAAAAATAAGTTTTCTAAGTTATAAAGAAAATGTTTGTGTGATTCAAGATACTGCAATAATTTGCATATGTGGTGTGTTAGACAATATAAAAACTGTACTTTTTTGACTGAAGAGGTCAGTTGAGTTTGGAAGAGAAGAGAGTAAAGATTGGAGAGAAAACTTTTAATATTGGAGATTGCGATTGTCGGAGAAGGTGGTGAAAATCCAATTTTATTTTTTTTATTAAGTTTGGATTACAAGCTATTTTGGCGTGAAGAGGAGAATATGGAGTCCGGAAAAATAAGTTTGAGCAAGGATGGGATATCGCCTTTTAGTGGAGAAGGTGATGTAGTCGGGTGGATGAAAAAAGTAAAACTGGTGGCGAAACTACAGAGAGCACAAGACCTGGCTAGTTTCATTCCACTTTTTCTGCATGGGGATGCGCTTGCTCTCTACCTCGAGATGAGTGATACAGACCAATTAGATGCGGAAATGATAGAGATGAGATTGGTGACATCATTCACTGAAGGTCCTTTCGAAGCCTATGAAAAACTGAAACGATTCAGGTGGACTGGAGAATCGGTGGATGTTTATGCCAACAATATCAAAAGGTTGGCTGGATTAGCTGGATACCTAGGGATAGGTCTGGATCAGACAGCAAAACTCGCGTTCATCACAGGATTTCCAGATGACGTATCTGTGGCACTGCAACAATTGCATCACTTGGAGAGACTGGATGTTAGTCGACTGATACCGACTGCGCGGCTATTGGTTAGCAAGAGAATGCGAGATACTGGGACGGTGGCAGCGAGTGCACAAAGCACTACACTGAAAAATGAGATTCAAAGAGAATCTTCAAGCATTCGGTGCTTTAGGTGTCGAGGACCACATCTTATTAAAGATTGTACGGAGCCAGCTAGAGTCAGAGTAAGGTGCTATGAGTGTGGAAGAATTGGGCACATTGCGAGATATTGTTCTCTGGCTCAGGGAAACGAGCAAAGGGGAGCTTCTGCGCCAGTAGCTACCCCAGAAACAGAATGAAGGCGCAGTACGAACTCTACCCATGATAGAAGTGGCAGTAAATGATGCTGTAATGACGGCACTTGTTGACACTGGATGCACCACCACTCTACTTAATTCCAAAATTGTGAGTGGGTGTGGTAGAAGTGGTACGATAAAAACAGTTGACGGTCGGGATGTAAAATGTAAGGGAGCCCGGCAAGTGGAAATGAAAGTATGTGGGGTACGAGTGAAGGTGGAAGTGATTCTGATGGATCACATGATTGACGGAATCGATGTCATAATTGGAATGGACGTGATCAATGAGATGGGAGGTGTGAGTATCAACAAAACTGAGGTGAAGTTTGGAGATGTACACTGTGCCGAAACTGCCCAACAGCCGAACGTTTGCAAAATTGAGGATAAAGATTTCGAGGCGGATTTTGATGGAGAGAGATGGACAGTGAAATGGAAATGGATGGGAGAGCATCCAGTGTTGCAGAACAAAGTAAAATATTATAAGAATTCCCTAGACAGTGATAAAAATTCAGAGTTCGAGAAGGAAGTAGAAAGATGAATAGCAGATGGTATTCTCCTACCATGGAAGGGTGAAGGAAAAGGTATGTTACCGTTGATGGTAGTGGTTCAGGCCACAAAAGGTAAAGTGAGGTCAGTGTTAGATTTTCGGGAATTGAACCGTTTTGTAGCATGTCATACGGGGAGCGACCTAATAGATGTGTGTGATGAAAAGATGAGAAAATGGAGTCGGTTGGCAGGAGGAACTGCGATTGTGGACCTTAAGTCTGCCTACTTGCAACTACACGTGGCAAAAGAGCTATGGCAGTACCAGCTAGTCTGCTATAAAGAAAGAACCTACTGTCTGACACGGTTAGGATTTGGGCTTAATGTTGCACCAAAAATTATGGCAGCCGTTCTAAAAACTGTATTAATGAAAGGAAATAATACAAAGGAGGCCACTGATTCATACATTGATGACATAAATCGTAGATGTGACAAAAGGATTGACAGAGGAAGTGGTGGAACATCTTAAGGGATTTGGGCTGATAGCAAAGCCACCCGAATCCTTGGACGGCGGAGCTGCACTGTGACTTAAATTGATGAAAGGAAAGACTGGTGAGCTGATGTTCAAAAGGGGCAACAAAGTCCCGGAGATAACGGAAGAAATGAATAGGCGGCAGTTATTCTCTATCTGCGGCAAATTGTTGGGGCACTATCCAGTTGCTGCATGGCTGCAACTGGCATGCAGTTATGTTAAAAGAAGAGCAAGTGGAGTAGACTGGGAGGAAAGAGTTGATGGCAAAACTGTCAAAGTAATACAGGAGATCCTAACTGATGTAGAGAAGGAGGACCCAGTTAGTGGAGCTTGACACATACCTGAAACAAAAATAAGAGTAGTGTGGTGTGATGCAAGCAATATTGCAACAGGCGTGGTTGTGGAGATTGATGGTTTGGTGGCGGAAGATGCAGCATGGCTGAGAAAAAAAGATGACTGTAATCACATTAACATGGCCGAATTAGATGCTGTTTTGAAAGGCGTCAATTTAGCCATAAAATGGGGATTGAGAGAGATTGAAATAAGGACCGATTCAGCAACGGTACTAAGTTGGGTGAACTCTACAGTGGAGGAGAGTGGAAAAATACGAACCAAGGGTGCTGGAGAAATGATCGTAAAGTGAAGTTAATATCCGAATTTGGACTACGAATAAAAGTAGTGTTTGTGCCTTCACAGAGAAACAAAGAAGATGCGCTAACCCGGATAAAGAAACGGTGGTTAGTTGAGAAAGAAGAGGTTCCGGTATGTTGTTTAGGAACTGGAGAACTAGAAGAGGTGCATTGCATGCACCACATGGGAGTGGATAGAACATTATATTTGGTGCGGAAAATTGATCCACTTATAAGACGGGAGGAAGTTCAGAGAGTGGTCAGGAACTGTGTTCGATGTCAATCAATCGATCCTGCCCCGAATATACATGATCCTGGTGAAATTGGAACTTCAAATAATTGGACAAGATTAGCTATTGACATAACACACTATCGTGGGGCCGCATACTTGTCAATGATTGACTGTGGGCCTGGGAGACTAGCAATATGGAGGGAGTTACATGCGGAGACGGCAACTGCGGTTACAGAGGAATTGGAGAAGGTGATGTTTGAACGGGGCCCGGTAATGGAGGTGATAATGGACAATGGCACAGTTTTTTGCTCAGAACGTCTCCAGACAATGCTAGAAAAATGGAAGATAAAAAGATATTACAGGGCAGCCTATAGGCCCGGAGGAAATGGAATAGTAGAGCGACATCATCGGACAGTGAAAGCGATAGCTGAGAGAGGAGGGATATCACCCAAAGAGGCCACATTCTAGTACAACATAGCACCAAAGGTCAGACAGAGGGACGAGACAGTGCCACATAGATCCATTTTTAAATATGAATGGCGACATCCAAGAGATATATCCTCAGAAGTCGAAGAGCGAGGACCAGCCAGAATCCAAATAGGAGAAGAGGTTTGGGTGAAGCCACTAAATGCTCGATGTAAAACGCAATGGGGAAGAGGAGTGATTACTTGAGTGCAATCCCCTAACAACTTGAGCGTTGATGGGATGCCGCGGCATATTTTAGATTTGAGGCGTGTGGTCCAAGTAAACGATGGAGATGTAAGCGCCGGACATGAAGGTGAGGCGACCGCGACGCAAAGACCGCGGAGAGAACGTAATGCGCCGATTTGGGCACAGGATTATGTGATTCAAGATACTGCAATAATTTGCATATGTGGTGTTAAACAATATAAAAACTGTACTTTTTTGACTGAAGAGGTCAGTTGAGTTTGGAAGAGAAGAGAGTAAAGATTGGAGAGAAAATTTTTAATATTGGAGATTGCAATTGTCGGTGAGGGTGATGAAAATCCAATTTTATTTTTTTATTAAGTTTGGATTACAGTTTGTCTTTCATTTATTGAAAAAAAAAAAAATTTAAATGAATGGATGGTTAAGTTTACGTTTAGATGAATATTTCCTTTTTTTTTTTAGTATATTTACTTTGTTTAGATTTTGTTAATCACACAACGAATAATCGTTGACAGACAGGAGACATTCTTAAGAGATGTGCACAAATATAAACATTTATTACAAGAACGTCAGGAATTAAAAAAAAAAAATGTTAAAGAAACGGAGAAGAAAACTGATCGTAATTGGTTCGTTTTGAACCAATTACGATCAGTTTTCTTCTCGCAATTCTGGTCTGTCTCAAATTAAAACAGCAACTGTCAGTTAAATTTTAATATATTAAAATTTCTTGAATATTTTTTTAATTCAATAAAATTATAAATTACATTCATAAAATCAAAAAATAAAATCCAAATCAGTTGTTTTAAATAAACATTAACTCATTAATAAAAACAATAGATTTGATAAATCTAATTTAATTTTTTTAAATTGAATTTTAGAAATAGCCTTGATAAATCTAATTTAATTTATTAAATTGAATTTTAAAATTGATTTGATATAATTTAAAAGTATTTTGTAACTAAAAAAAAAACTGCATTGTTAATTTTAAGATACAAAATGCTTATATACGACTTTTTATATCAATACAAATGATTACATATATTTTCATTTTCCATGACCCCCTTCATATACTCCCTTAAAAAACAAAGTAAAAAAAAGTTATCAGTAGCCGATTGTTTCATCTAGTTTCAGTGTTGTTTTTCAAACAATTACTAGTAAATTGCCATTCGCCCTTGTCTGACGATATTTATTTTACACCACCTACTATGCGTGGCCTCAATGATTTGCAGCTTTACTGACCGAGATCAAGGCTCAAATCAAAAAGACTTTCGTCAGCTGACATCTCACTCAAGTACTCATGACATTTGTCAACTAGCTGTCATTTCGTGTGCTCGAGTTTAAACAATAAATACCAAATTCTTTTACATAACGTTTAGATTTGAAGTACTTTCAAAATATTATTTCCCAGTATTCATCAGAAAAAGTCAGATCATTGACGCCTTTAAAGTAAATTACAACTGTCGACAGACCTTTTGGCGGGGGGCAAAGTGTAGCATCTGTTCTGATACTACACTATATCATGTCTGTTCTTCGTCAGTTAACGAGAAATCCCTCTCGACTGAGCAATTTTTATTTTTGTCCCTATCCAGAATGTACCTTTCTAAGGAGCTGGATTTTTCTCTACATTAAAAACAGAGTTTGAGTTTAACTGCCCTCGTAGGGGAGCGGTTAATAAATATGGACCGTCAACAAAACATCGTTAAATATTTACCAATATTTCCAAGACGTGTTATTATTATTTAACACCTTTCAAACTGTTATCCTCATCTTCGTTATTGTGATATTCGCAACATTTTGGCGGTTTTATTCTCAAGCCTTTTGAGATAATGTGTTGCACACACACATATTTGTCACTCCTCGTAAAATAAGTAGAGCACTCTTAATGGTAGTACAAACACAGCATGACGTCACTTGCTTTATATGCATCATTCCTTCTTTTATATAGAAGTAGAATGCCTCGACATCAAGCCGCTTTTATATGTGTTAATTTATCATTGTTTATCGGCTATTCAAATATTGGGCGCGCGGTTAACGACGTTGGATGCAAGTTGAAAAATACTTGTTATCCAGGGTTTCGAATCGTACGACCGGTAGTGAATAGTCATATCTCTATGCTGATGAGTCCTGATTGAAAAGGGACGAAACGTATACGTACATAGATAATAAACAACAACAAATATTTTATATATATATATATATATATATATATATATATATGGTTACCATTAGCGATAATGCAAAGCTCTTCATAAAAGAATAGAGCACTCGCAGCAGCTGATATTGTTTAAATACACATATTTTTTTTTCATTCTTCTTCGCCTGTGCAGATGACGTGTAGGGTAGAATCAGCGATTGTCGAACAAATGGGCGAATTTCAATCTCAACTTGAAGTACTTGCATGTCCAGCCACAAAGTTAAATTTTTCTTTTTAATGTATTCATTTTTTTCTCATTTAATTTCATACATCACAAATGGAGTATTTTTTAAGTTAATAGAAAAAACAGGAGAAAAAATTACAGACACTCGATGCTCATGTGGTGTCATTAAAAGATCAAATTACTTCAATGTTTCAAACCGACCGATTGACACCAAAAACACTTGGCCTTTTGACGAGGAACAAAGTTCTGTTCTGATACTACACTTCATGTTTTCTGTCCGATCAGTGAAGGAGGAATTTTTCTAGACTGAGGCAATGTTTTAATTTTTTCCCCAATCCAGAGTGCCCTTTTTGGGGAGCTGGGGTTTTTCCCACATTAAAAACCGACCTTGTGTCTAACTCTTCTCTCGTGGGGATACAAATAATTAGGGACAAGAACACTTATAGAGATGTGTGTCCACATCTAAAAATATTAGACAGGCAAATAAATGTCATCTTATCTCCATCCACAATCCAGACAGACGTACACTTATGTCTGTCTGGGTCTCCATAGACAATTTATTTCACAAGAGTTACACAATAACATATGCAGTTTAAAGAATCAATTATCAACGGTAAATGAAATATGGAAGTCTTAAATAGCAGAAAACATTGCTAAGAAAATGATCAAAATTCCAAGTTTTGGTATAATGATTTATGGAGAGATTACACTGGTCAACAAATTTTTCTTTTTTTTCTTTGGCAGACCATCTAGGAGTGTTTTCTGGGGTTTTGAAGGTCGCTGATTACGAATATAACATTGGTTTTGCCAGATTGGTTCTAGTTTAGAAGATACTGATAGCCCCAAATAAGCCTAAACTGCTAAAATTCTCCCTGAAATACTTCAATATAGAAGCAGTAAATAATAATTTTCTGATATTATTGAATCATTATAATGATTATGTATATATTGAAGTATTTCAGGGAGAATTTTTATATAATTATTTATATAGGGAGAATTTTTATATAATTATATACTGTAATTACTTAATAACATGTTCCATAAATATAGTTGCAGTATAAATTAAACAGTAATTAAGAATTTTCTTTTTAATTCCACAGTTGAAAATGAGTTCCAGAGAGAAAATGAGTTCTTCTAGAAGATGTTGCAGATATGAACCGGATGTCTTTTGTTACATCTGTGGACAGTATATGATGGCACAACAAAAGAGGAATATTACAGACTTTGTCAAGAGAGCGTACAAAGCATACTTCGATATGATACTTGGTGACCAAGACAAGTCTTGGGCCCCACATATGGTGTGCAAAACCTGTGTAGAAAGTCTCCGCGGTTGGACCAACGGTAAGCTGAAGTTGAAGTTTGCTGTACCAATGGTGTGGAGAGAGCCCAACAATCATTTTGATGACTGCTACTTCTGTCTCAATGACATGACGGGGTTTAACAAGCACAAAAAAGCAAATTGGCAGTATCCGAGCCTGGATTCTGCTATCCGTTCTGTTGCGCACTCTGAGGATGTACCTGTGCCTGTTTTCACCAGTTTGCCTGAAATCGATGAAACCGAAGAGATTCCAGCTGATCTTTCAATATCAAGTGATGATAGCTGTAGTGACTATGAAAAACCCTCAAATGGCCCTCAGCTTTTCAATCAATCTGAACTTAATGACCTAGTGCGAGACCTTTGTTTGTCGAAGGAGCAGTCTGAAGTTCTTGCATCACGACTCCAAGAGAAAAACATTCTTGATTCTGGCACAAAAGTAACATACTATAGGACAAGGGAAGGCAGCTTGCTTCGTTTCTTTTCTAAAGAAGACGACCTGGTCTTTTGTAATGACGTTTCTGCACTTCTTAACTGCATGGGGATCTCATCATATGACCCAGCAGATTGGCGTCTCTTCATAGATAGCTCGAAAGCAAGTCTAAAAATTGTACTTTTGCACAATGGCAATAAGTTTGCTCCTGTACCAATTGGCCATTCTACCAAGATGAAAGAAGAGTATGATGCTATCAAATTTGTTCTTGAAAAGCTGAATTACAACACTCATAAATGGCTGATTTGTGTGGACTTGAAAATGGTGAATTTTCTGCTTGGTCAGCAAAGTGGGTACACAAAGTATCCCTGCTTTCTTTGTTTGTGGGATAGCAGAGCAAGAATCCAGCACTGGAGAAGGGAGAACTGGCCAGAACGAGAAAGTCTCGAAGTCGGCACAGCCAACGTCATCAATGAGCCTTTGGTACCCAGGGATAGAATCATCTTCCCTCCATTGCACATAAAACTAGGGCTCATGAAGCAGTTTGTTAAGGCGTTGAACAAGGATGGGGATTGCTTCAAGTACATATGCAGGCAATTTCCAGGTCTTTCCATCGAAAAAGCTAAAGGTGGCATCTTCGATGGACCTCAGATTCGAACGCTCATGAGGGATTCTGACTTCACTAATCATATGAACACGGTTGAGTTAAATGCTTGGGTGTCCTTCACAGATGTAGTGACAAACTTTTTGGGAAATCACAAAGCTGACAATTACAAGCAATTGGTCCGTAAGATGCTTACTGCATACGGAAAACTAGGGGCAAATATGAGCATTAAAGTTCATTTCTTGTTTAGCCACCTCGACAGATTTCCTGGTAATCTTGGTGATTACAGTGAGGAGCAGGGAGAGAGATTCCATCAAGACATCAAAACAATGGAAGAGAGGTATCAAGGCAAATGGGATGAGCACATGATGGCAGACTACTGCTGGAACCTTTTGAGAGACTGCCCAAAAGTTGCTCACAAGCGAAAATCGTATAAACGTCAATTTTAGTTTTGTGAATAAAATATTGTTTTGTGTGTTCATTGTAACTAAGAATCTAGTGTATAATGCTTTGCATTAATTTATGATATATAACTGATTATGTAAATGTTTTTTTTCACTTGGAGAATTAAAATTCAGCAAATTTTTAGCAAATTTTTTGTATATCCTCGAAATCTATGAAAAGTGTTCAGTTATAGGATAAATGAAATGATGTTATATCTAACTTAACTTGTTAGATTGAGATTTTACACTGTCTTTGTGGTTTAAGATCATCATAAAAATCAATATCTGACATTTATGCACTATTTAGCCGTTTTTTGTACGTTTAGCTATGGTCGCGAATGGGTGATTTCAGACAAACGACCCCCCTGTGATAACTCAAAAACTAGAGCCAATTTGAAAAAACTAATGTCAGATTCGGATTCAGCGCCCTTGAAAACCCCAGAAACCAGTCTTACTTTGCCTGCCAAAAATATTGTGTTGACCAGTGTTATTGATCAACCTTGCAAAGAACAAGTGACTTCATTATCCAGAAAGTATCAGCAGCAGCCAATCTGATTTCAGAGTTCAGTTATAGAGTACGAAAAAATGGATTAAATTATTTATATATTAATGTTATTAATTAAATAAGTTCAAATATATTGATAACATTAACTTAAAAACCAATATTTTTTCAAAAGTGCTCAATATAAATTAGAGCTTTTATAAGTAAAATTAAAGGGTCATCTGGTGGGCCCTGCGAAAGCTGGGTGTTACTGAGTGGTTGGTTCAGGTGATAACGTCTATGTACACCAATGTACGTAGTCGGGTACGAGTCGGTAACAGCTACAGCGACGAATTTGAGGTTAGAGTAGGTGTCCATCAGGGATCTGTCTTAAGTCCCCTTCTATTCATCATTGTACTCGAGGCTCTATCACTGGAATTCCATACTGGCTGCCCGTGGGAGCTGCTATATGCCGATGACCTAGCGATCATTGATACTTCACTTCAGTCACTCAAGGAACGTCTGGATAGATGGAAGAGCAGCATGGAGGAAAAAGGTCTCAGAGTCAACATGGGTAAAACTAAGGTCATGATCGCAGGTCCAAACCTCAGCTTATTACAGAAAACAGGAAAATACCCGTGTGCTGTATGTCTGAAAGGAACTGGCAGCAACTCAATCATCTGCACTCACTGTTCAGGTTGGGTCCACAAAAGGTGCAGTGGCATAAAGGGCTCTCTCAAAGCAGATCCTCACTTTATGTGCTTTCGTTGCACCGGCACGGCAAGACCAATAGATGGCAGACCACTGACGGAGATGGATACTGGTGACAACAAGCTGGAAGTAGTGACAGACTTTTGTTATCTTGGAGATGTGCTGTCATCAGGTGGAGGCTGTGAACTCGCGGCAGCTACACGTTGCAAGTGTGCCTGGAAAAAATTTAGAGAGCTGCTACCAATCCTGACAAACAAACACCTGCCAACAACTACGAGAGGGCGTGTATACTCCTCATGTGTCAGAAGTGTGCTGTTGTATGGCTCAGAAACTTGGGCTGTCTCTGCTGGCATACTAAAGAAGCTGCACCGTAATGACAGGGCAATGGTCAGATGGATCTGTTTGGTGAGGCCTGAACAGTACGTTTCTTTTGAATCCCTGCTCTCACAGGTCGACTTGAAAAGCCTTACGGACATCATGCGGAAGAACAGACTGCGTTGGTTGGGTCACATTGAGCGTAGCGATGGCTGGATTGCTAAAGTCCGAAAGTTGAATGTGCCAGCAGAGAACATCACCACTGGCAGACCCAAGTTGACTTGGGAGGACGTAGTCAAACGTGATAGGAAGGCCATGGGTATGGATTCCATCAAACCTTGCCAAAGACAGGAGTGGAGAGGAAGACTTAGATTTCGAGACTAGACAATCAGGCCCCACCCTCATCAGAGGATTAATTGTGGCCTGATTCAACAAATAAACCGGTTGTTGATGATGATGATGATGATGATGATGATGATGATGATGATGATGATGATGATGATAAGTAAAATTAAATAAACATTAGAAACAGTCTACGCGGATCAACGTACGTTTTAAAGCTTACACGACTCGTTTAGTCAAAATTAAAAATTGAAAAAATAAAACCAGGCAGAAAAAGAAAAGACAGTTAACCCCTCTCTCAATGAATAAATGCAAAAGTATTTTCATTCATCACTACTATATTAAAATGAAAATGGGTTACTGCTATTTAAATCACTGATACAACTAAGTAATTTGAAATACTGTATATATCGCAGCGATGAACGGCTCATACATATTAGTTTAGATGGCTCATTTACATAACTATTTTTGAAACAGTTGATAATAAATTAATGTTTGGTGTTATTCATTCGTAATTTTATTGTTCTATTTTTTCAATCTATATGCAGTATTTTAGTTGATATTGACAGTAATGACATAAAATTATTTAATAAACAAATCAGATAAATGATTAAAACACCTTAAGTTAAACTAACATCGCTCGCCACGAGGCATAAGCAAGGAGAGGAAAGAGAGGGTGCCTGGCTAACTCCCCCTCTCGCCCCACTCTCTCTCCCCCTCTTTTTGCAGTTTCTACATTTTCCATGAAAAATAAAAATATACCTTTTTTAATTAGCTAAATAAATGCCTTATTTGTAAAGTTTAAAAAACAAACTTATTGTTTAATTGTTTATAAACCCTTTTCACTATTCTCATTGACAAATGAAAACAAAAGTTTAGTAACACTGATTTCCAAATTACAAAAAATCCTCCACTAAATCACCTCCCACAAGAAAAGGGGGAAAAATTGATTCTGCTTTACTTAGGCGATTATGTGTGAATGCCCTGAAAAACTAGCTGAAAAGAAGAAGAAAACAAAACAAACAATTATTTTAGAATTTAAAGTTAGAGATAAGTTTGTATATAAATTCACTGTAAAATGATCCCTCATTTCCGGATACGTCTAGCGTTTTGGGGCAGTTAACTAAATTCATTTTTTTGCTATGGGAGCTAAATCTGCTGCGTTTTTTTCAGGGAAGGGGGGAGGCTACTTTTTTAGGCGATTATGTGCCCTAAAAAGTTAGAATAGCCCGGAGATTGACTGATCCACCTACTCTAAATTCTAAAATATATTATTTTCCTTCTTTCTGTTTACCACTGTGTTTACGCATAATCGCGTAAAAAGTAGAATCTCATTTTTTTTTGGAGAGGGGGGGGGATAGGGGATTTATAGGTGAGTTTTGATCTGCAATTTTACCCATTTTTTTAAATCTTAAATATTTTTTAACTATACGACTTATAATACTTTATTTTTAAGGTGTAAATAAAAATATTAAATGTTTGGGTATTATTGTATAACACCCCCCCCCCCAATGAGATGCTACTGGCAGAAAGAAAACCCAACAGACCACTTATTTAGAATTTAAAGTGTGGGATCATTTTCACAAATAAATTTAACATAAAATGATACTCTATTCTAGCAGTTAATCATTTTTTTTTTTACTATTGCAGATAAATTCTGTGCGTTTTTTTTTGGGGGGGGGGATCCACTTTTTGAAGTGATTATGCGTGGTTTTACGACCTTGCCAGTCGGACTTAGGGTTAGTGTTAAAAATATATTAGATAATACCCTAATAAGTTAAAATTACCATAAAACGTAGAATCTCATTTTTAGGGTGGGGATTATTTAGCTGAGGGTGTTAATCTACAAATTTACCAAAGTTTTTTATTAAAATTATGGACTTCTCTGAATAAAAAAAACATGTATATATATATATATATATATATATATATATATATATATAAACAAAAAACTACCCGCCATCTGATGGTTATTAATCTGGCTCTAAGTATTCTTTTTCAAATCTATAGCTTACATTATATATCTTTAGCATAAATCTTCAAAACTGATACTTTTTTTTTTAAATCACATCTCTTGAAAATTAATGAACATAATATTTTAAGAAAAGTTTTGGGCAATTTATACCTTAAAAATATATAAAAAAAAACAATGTAATTAATTACTGTTAATATCGACAAAACTATTGCATATATATATAAGAAATAGGACAATAAAATTAGAAATGAATAGGACCAAACATTAATTTATTAAAATCTGTTTAAAAAAATAGTTGTACAAATTAGACATAGAAATAACTGTGTTTGGGTCTTTGCTCTCTACTATATATACAGTATTTCAAAAGACGGTGCTGTATTATTGAATTAAATAACAGTGAGCTGCTTTGATGGTAATATAGGTGTGATAAATGAAAACCAAAAACGTTTGCACTTATTCGTTCGGGATTAGTCGTTACAATGAAGTTTAAGATGACTACAAGATTTGATAAATCTAATTAATATTTTTAAATTGAATTTTAAAAACTGCTTTGATAAAAAAAATATAATTTTTTATATTAAATCTTAATAAATTGCCTTGATAGAATAAAAAAAAAAACAATTTTGCAATCTAGTGGTGGATACGCTTTTTTCTTATCACAGAAGAGGCCTTGCTAGTCGTTCTCTACTCTATCGTTATTCCCATGGACAGTGCTCAACTGAGCTCTAATCTCTGGTTCCTCCCTGCAAAACATTCACAGCAAGAACGCGTCCTACCATAAGTGCAAAGAATTTTTCTTTCTTCCTCCGTGGATCCAAAACTAAATGGAATTTACATGAACTGAGTTTCTTTCCAAGAACCTTCCATCTTTGGAATACATTGACATGCAGACTACAACACGGTCGTCTTCAAGTCCAATGTCAACAAATACTTGTTGAGCTGGCCACTCAGGTAATCAAATTTTTTCACATTCGATTCGTTTTCAATCCTCTCATAATATTGTTCATCATCCAACTGACAGTCTCATTAAGCCTTATCCTCGAGTTGATTTTGGCCTTGCTAACTAGTGACTCATTAGGATATTAAACAGATAGGTGTTATTTTCATAGAAGTTCCTACATATCTTTTATTAAACAAAATCCGGTTTAATTTCAGCGGTTTAATTTCAGCGGTTTAATTTCAAATCGTAATTATAACACAATGGATACAAGCCTAACCCTAACCTAACTGTTTAAACTACAAAACACACCTTTTTTCTTTTCTTAGAAAATCAACTTAAAATTGCCACGTGTCATAGTCTTTCAACGTGGGTGATAGGTATGCAGTTGAAGATTCCTACATATTTTGAAATCATACGGCACACCTCAAAGTGTTTTGTATTTTTTTCTCGAAAGTCGATTTTCAGGCAAAACTATTTTTTAACAGTAGAACATGCATTGCATGGAGAGAAATGATACGAGGATGATATGACGGATGGGTAATGTTCCTTAAATAAAAAGACACTAACTTATTTATGCTGTTGCACTTTGTAATTATTTCATTTTTTTGACTGAGTAATTACAATAAAAAGAGCTATTGAGGTTGTTCAAAAGTTTTGTTATCTTAGTGATACGATTGGAGCACAGGGAGGAGCTGGTGTTAATGTGATTGCAAGATTTAGGATTGGATGAAGTAAGTTTAGGGAACTTCTGTCATTACTAACCAGCAGAGTGTTACAACTGCCGACCGAAGAAAGAGTTCATCAGGCATGTGTACGAAGTATAATGATGTATGAAAGTGAAACCTGGCCAATGAGGGTTGAGGACATGCGTTGCATGGAGACAAATGATACGTGAATGATTAGATGGATGTGTGATGCGAGTCTTAAAGACAGGCTTAGATCTGATGAGGAAGATTAGATCTGGACAGTATAGGCAGATGTGTACAGAATAGGAGACTTCAATGTTGAAAGAATGAATAAGAATTCTTGGGTAAGTAGATGTAGACCAGTTGAGGTTGCAAGTTCAGTTCCCAAGGAAAGATAGGAGTAAGCGATAATAATGGAGTTTAGAGAAAAAGGGATAAATAAAGACTTTTCTAGAGATCGATTAGTTTTTAGGTAGTTTTGTTTTACGGCATATCAACCCTTTTTGGGTTATTTAATGCCGAATCTGGTCATTATAGTAAAAGTTTTTATGCTTCAAGTTCTTTATATCTTCAAATGTTTAATCATCGTTTTTGGTTTGGTAGTTTTGCTTTACGGCATATCAACCCTTTTTGGGTTATTTAATGCCGAATCTGGTCATTATAGTAAAAGTTTTTATGCTTCAAGTTCTTTATATCTTCAAATGTTTAATCATCGTTTTTGGTTTGGTAGTTTTGTTTTACGGCATATCAACCCTTTTTGGGTTATTTAATGCCGAATCTGGTCATTATAGTAAAAGTTTTTATGCTTCAAGTTCTTTATATCTTCAAATGTTTAATCATCGTTTTTGGTTTGGTAGTTTTGTTTTACGGCATATCAACCCTTTTTGGGTTATTTAATGCCGAATCTGGTCATTATAGTAAAAGATTTATGCTTCAAGTTCTAAAAATAAAATAAAAAAGGGGAGGGAGAAAGGGAGAGGGGCTGTTGTTTTTGTTTTTGGTTTTGTAGAACATAATTAAGTTTTACAAAAAAAAAAAAAAAAAACAAAAACAAAAACGTCAATGTAGGTGAATTTCGTCTCAGGGAGCCACAGGGCAGCCTGATCTGGTATCACCAGGATTAGTTTTTAAATCAATTTTAAAAAACATGCCAGCATATAAAACGGATGTTAAACTGAAATGAGAAATCAAGCATGTTATTTAAAAGGATGAAACTCGGTTCATGTTTTTCTGTTGAATACAAGGTGAACAAGTTAATTCTGGGAGAACTTGAACCGTCTACAAAATATTTGTTTTAAGGGTTAATATCAATCATAAACAATATGAACATTTCAGCCGATGAAACCTTCGACCTTCTTCAGGATATGTAGCGCAACTGATAAAGGTGTTGATTAACAATCAGTTCTAAGTGACAGTCTTCTGGAGGTTGAAGGTTCAATCCTAGTTACAGACGATAATAACTAAGAATAATATAATAATTGACTAACACTTCTATCCGGCCATAGCTGATGGAACGAGAACAATCCACCCCCGTGGATTAAATAAAGGGTTCAGTTCAAAATTCTGTATCAGTTCCCAAGTTCAAAAAGAGACACCTGAAGGAAGTTAGAGGTTACATTGGCCAAAACGTTGTGAAAATAACAACCAAGATGAGACTAGTAGTCTAAACAATGCAAAGATATTCAGGTTTATGCCTTTGTCACATTGGATAGCAGTACGTTCTTCATTTTTGACAACTTGGTTCATTTGAAAGTGCCCTCCTAAGTGTTTCGTTGTGTGGGTAGTTGACAACGACATACATTTCATATCAGGGTTAGCCTACAGTTTTTAGTAGCTATCCCAAACCAAAATTTTATTTTCATTATATCAAAAATTTTTTGATGTGGGCTCATAGATCTTTGCAAAACATAAAAAATGATACAAAATTTGTTTTGGTAGCACAATTAGTCACTAAATTATAACCGTTCTAATTTCGTTAGGAATTAGAAAATTTGTGTGTTATTGGTTTAGTAGACAAATTTCTGTGTGTATAACTAAAAATGCAGGCTTTAAACAAATGAAATTTTTTTACAAATGTGATGTCATCTTGTGTTAAATGAAAATTAATTATAATGGAAGCAATAATTCTTAGATAAAGCCAGTCTAAACATTGGACAAAAAATGACACCGAAGTGCAACTTTGACTGTTCATATAAGATTCATTTCAACAGCTAACATATTGAATCTTTGTAATATGATTCATAACACAGTAGAGATCAAGCTAGATTTTTCTACCATATTACATTACAAGTTTTATAACAGGGAGAAAAATTAAGTAACTAAAGTTTTCAACTTGGATTTTTTCATGAAAGACAACTTAAAACGCTGTATTGAGCCCACCATATTGACGAGTGGTCCTTTTTCTTTAAGATGGAAGTGTTTTGATATGCATAGAGACAAACAATATTGTGCGCATTAAGTTGAAAAACACCAACATTAAAAAATAAATCATTCATGGTAATATTTTCAATAGTAACCTAACTTAAAGTAACCTGAAGAAAAACAAAAAAAACTGTCAATGACGCAAGAGAAAAAATTGTACATTTATAAAGGGAAAATACTAAATTTTGTTTACATCCAAATTTTATCAAAATAAAAACTTGTGGAATTTCGTGTGACTTTGCATGGAATCTTTTGTAAAAAAAATAATTTAAGAACTCATATATATATGTATATATATGTAACAATGATACATGATAAATTAGACTTATCTTAACATTTTACTGCATTTGACGTCAGATATTCAGAACTGTATTAATAAGATTCGACAAGAAAAAGGCCTGCGTGTTCTCCATGGCGACCCTCCAACCCAATGCCACCCATAGAATCGTTAATAAAATTTACATTGCTTTTTGCAATACAACCATATTTGGTAAGAATAAACTTCAGTCTATACTTGACTTGTCCACCAAGTTTCAGTTATGAATGGACAACAGTCTTTGTTTTATTGCCATATACTATAAGAGAGAGAAAGAGAAACAAAAGAAGTGTAAAAAAATCAAAACTTTGCAATTTCAAAAGAGCCCATAAAATGATTGGAAAGGGAGTGAGAAAATGTGAGAGGGAGAGAGAAAAATAATATCAGTGCACAGTCAATCAAACCAACTTACTTTCTGGTGATTTCATCAGCATTGCCAGTATCCATTGAGAGACCAGAAGCCCCACCAGCAAATCCATAACCTTTCGGACCAAAGTTTTTGCCATAACAAGCTCGACAGTAGACTTCATCTTCGTGATCTGTGCAGGTTGTGCTGTCAAGGAGTTTGTTACATTTGGCTGGAAAAAAAAAATTCCTCTAAGAATAAGACGTTTAAAAGAGTCCAGCCATATACTAGATTGTGGTGTCTATTTTAATTAAAATTTGCTGCAGACAACAAAGATGTCTTCCATCTGAAAAATATTCCTAGTTGGATAATGTATTTTCTCAAAGAAACTTAAGCAAAGTACATTTTTTTTATTGATTAAACCATGATACAACAACAATAAATAAAAATTGGTTAGGCAGAATCAAATATCGAATTATGAGATGCATTGCTGTTTAGGTCTAACCTGGAAACAAACGAACGACTTAATATTTGCTGTATTTGACTGAGGAAAAAAAAACAAAAAAAACCAAAAAGTTAAAATTTAAGGCCTGGTCCCTTATTCATTTGAATTTTTGTGGAATAAAAAATGAATAACAGATAGAGATCCACACTCGAAAACAAGACGTGGATATGTATTCCATATTTGAACCATTGATTAAAACAAAAAAAAATAACACCACCAGTTCATTGCCACTCCAACTATCACGAGGCCGCCACAGTAAACCCATCTAAATTAAGATGGACGTCAGGTTCTTTTCTTTCTACCAGAGATGTTCTGAAAGTTCTTAACACTAATCTAAGTACTTGATGCTGAACAATATCTAGTTGTCTTAGATATTTCCTGGTCAATTCAGAGATGAATAAGCATAAGCAATTTTGATCATATTAGGACAGTGGCGTGCAGCGGTGGGGAGGGGGCGATGGGTTCGCAGCCCAAGGTATCCAAATTGTGGAGAGGGGTGACATCCAATTATTTTCAAACTGCCTTTTTCGTATTTCTCAATACTAGGACATACACTTGAGTCTTTGGGACATACAATCAAGGAGTTGGCCCCGAGCATCAAACCTATGCCTGACACTGTAGGGATCATTAAAGTTTTAACGGACTTAAAAAAAAAAAATTTTTATATTTGCCCCCCAGCCCAATATTTTATATTTGCTCCCCAGCCCAATATTGATTTAAAAACGTCTATTGCTTTATTACACCTTGTCCTTAGATATTTGATGTAAAGTTTTTAAACCTCAACTTTTTTTTTCAAAAATAATACCTATATAATTTTTTCTTTTTTAATCAGAACATATTTTAAATGCAGACATAAATAAATACTTCCTTTGTTATTTAAGTATCTATTTACATGTCTGCAGTTGGCTATGTATTCATGTTTTTTGTTTAATAATTTAATTTAGTTTTTGAAGCTGGTTTCATATTTTCCTCTCTCATTATATGAGTCTTCAAAAGACGAAACGCGTGTCTGTGGATGTTAATATTTATTTACTATATATTCTCTCCCCTAGGGGAGAGCAATCTGATTTAAGAAAAAGGCGGTTTCTACCTAAGCTAATAGGCAAGATACTTTCTCTGAACAGAATTGAACCCTCTATCGAAACTGATTAGTGTAATTAAATATTATAACATTTCTCTTGCATTGTATCAACTGGCAAGTCGGCGAGACAACTAAGATATTGGACTTTCACAGTCTGAAGGTCTGGGGTTTGAGCTTCGAAGTTGCTAAGTTGGTTAGATAAATCCACACTGATGAGTCTCCTAAAGATGAAATATGTGTATGTGAATATTTATATATATATATATATCACAGACAACCACGACTAGACCCTATGGCATTTTAACCTACCATTTCTCCCTCACTTCTCCCTTCCTTATATATATATATTTTTTTTTCAGCCCAACCCCCTACACTTCTTTCTCTATTTTAAGATGGGGTGTAACGTTTTCTTTAGTTATTCGGTTTCTAAATGTTGCTGGTTATGCATTTGACGAGACCTACCTAGGTCAAAATAATTTATAATGCTGACAGCTCTAATATTTGTTTAGTTTTTTTTATTGTAAAATTTATATATATATATATATATATATATATTCTAGATGTAGACTGACTTTTCACAGACTTCTGGCTTTTGAATCATTCTTGGATTTTATTAGAATTAATAACTTTTCACCACATAATGCCATTTTCAAACTGGATTTTTTCAAAATCTGCATTGATACAAGAACTTTTTGCCCATTATTGAAACTTTCTTTGAACTATTTTTGCCTTGAGCAAATTTTAACATTTTTGCTGCATACTTTCAAATAAATACTTACCAATAATCAGCAATTCATTGGTTTTTCCTTCTAGGGACACAAGTAATTCTTTGAGAAGCCATGGATTAAAGGTCATTTTATCATATTCCTTGATGATTTAATAGACTTGTAAAATATGTAACTTCACTTTTTTCTTCATTTCTTTATACAGGGTGTCTCAAAAAAATGTACTCACTCGTAGAATGACGAGAAAACTTTTATTTATGAACATAGAGTGAAATGAAATAGCATCGAATACATGAGACTAATGTAATTGAAGAATCATGTTCACAAATGTTCAAACAGATGACCATTATTGTTCAAACAAAGCTGATAACGCGCACCAAGGGATTCGCAAACGTCTCGTCATTCTAAGAGTGAGTACATTTTTTTGAGACACCCTGCATATATATATATATATATATATATATATATATATATATATATATGGTATAATCACGTTGACACACAGTTTCTCGTTAGATTACCAAAGTTAAGTGACATTGAGCTTGGTTACTACCAAATAGGAGACCATTTGGGAATACCGGGCACAGTATGTGGGAGAACAGCAAAATCTCTTTGTAAAAAAAAAAAAAAAAAAAAAAACAGATCTGAAGATGCCTTTAGCAAGTGGTTCAATATAACCTGCTAATCCACGTGTTTTAATGCAAAAATGAAAAATCTTCTGATGCACTTCCATATTTTGAAGCATTTTCTTTTCTTTTCAGGACATCGGACATGTTTCAATTTTCATTTCTATTCTTTTATTTAATTATTTAAACAGCTTAAAAATTTAAAAATTTTCTAACTTTATCCATGTCCCTTTTTTCTGTAACTTACTCCCCTCTTCTATATCCTAGCCACACAAGTGAAATTTTTTAGGAGAAATTCCCATTTTTAATTAAGGCCCTTAATAACTATTTTTGGAATGGACCAAATTGCCTAATAAATAATAATTGACTTAATCAATAATAATTGTCGTACTAAATAATAATTGTCCAAAATAAATAATCATTTAAAAACGATTACAACATCAGATCTTATATAAAGTTTACAATCTTATATAGAGATTTTGTTCGTCCGTCCGTCCGTCCATCCATCAGTCACAATGTTTTTAAACATAATAAATATATTGCAGAATTTGTCTCATTTTACTGTGAAATACCAAAGATCTTAAGTACTTTTAGAAATGGAGAATATTGCATTAATAGTAAATAATAAATTCCAAACCAATAAAATGGATGTCATGACCGGAAACCGAGACCTTCAATCTTCAATCTGAGTTTCTACCAACTGACCTATTTGAACTTTCTTATAAATAGAGCTTCCATCACCTTAAAATAATTATAACTTTGATGTGACGTCATAGATTTATGATCTACATCATGTTTCAAAACATGAATTCAAACATAAGCAATAATAAATAAATGAATGGGTAACCATTATCAATAGCGTTGGAAATTATTTTTATAGTCCAAGACAATTTATTTTGCTTTAACTACGTATTGACGTTAAACGCAGTTTAATATATAGTAAGAAATGTAAATAAAAATTCTATGAGAAAAATATCCGGCTAAATTTAGTGATTGCCAGCATAGTGATCCTTTGCTTGCACATGATTGCGAAAGAGTTCTATGACCAATCTGTTAAATCTAGAGTGGCTGAGCATAGGCTTGGTAAGGTATTGCTTAATGGCACATCAGCCCTAAGGGTCATTTCATGCCATGAATGTAGAAGAAAATATCCTTAATTTGAGTCTTAAGTCAGTGGGTCATTTATAGTCATTAGTTAAGAGCTTTGGTATTTTGAATTGTTATCATTTTGGTGAAGGTTTTTATGATTCAAGTTCTTTATATCTTCAGATGTTTAATCATGGTTTTTGGTTTGGTTGTTTTATGACATATCAACCCTTTCCGGATTATTTAATGCTGAACCCGGTCATTTTGGTGAAGGTTTCCATGCTTCAAGTTCTTTATATGTTCAAGCATCCATTCATGATGCTTGGTTGAGTGAAGGGAGGGGAGGAGAAAGAGGAGAGGGATGGAAATTGTTTTTTGTTTTGGATTTTTCAGAACATGATTGAGTTTTGCAAAGAAAAAAAAATAAAACATTAATGTTTGGTGCATTTTGAGTCAGGAAATCGATAACTTCAGACAGCCTGATTTACTAGTGCCAGCATATGCTTGATTCTCACAAGTTCTGGCAAATAACAAATAGTACAGATGTAAGGCTTCCATTCCAACCATCATCAATGAACCAGAAGTGGTCTACTCAACATCAAATAAAGTCAAAGTCTTCACAAAAAACTTGCATCAAATTCCACCCTTTGTGATCAGGACCGCTTTCCTTCTGAATTTGTCTTAAACATTTTAAGCAACATCCATATATCTGTCTGTGATGTTGCCAAACGTATCAAGAACCTTGATGCCAGCAAGACAACTAATTCTGATCATAGTACTTAAAAAGCTGCAACCGGAACTAGCTCCTATTCTTACAAAGCTGTTCAATCGTTGCTTAAAGGAGAAATGCTTCACATAATCTTGGAAAACTTCATCAGTGTTTCAAAATACTGGAGATTTGTCTTCTGCATTTCAGTTCAAACAAATCAGTCTATGTCATGTGTAAGTTGTTTGAATCTGTGATAAATCAAGAAGTTGTTGGCTATCTCAGCAAAAACAATCTACTCAGTGACAAGCAATATGGATTTCGTCCTGAAACAGTTGACATGCTAACTGTAATATAACAGAGAATCAGCAAATCTATTAATGGAGGCAAAAGCCTTTCATAGATTTTGGCACAAAGGTCTGTTTCACAAGCTTGCTAGCTATGGAATATCTGGAAATGTCTTCCTAACCATCTAATCCTTTCTCTGATAGGTTTATAAAAGTAGTTGTTGATGGTCAGAAGTCTGAACCACATTATATCAAAGATCCATTCTGAGCCCAACCTTCTTTTTACTATTCATCAATGATCTCTCAAATCACATTCTTAGATCATTTGTTGACATCTATGCAGATGACACAACCATCTATGGCAGCACTTCGAAGAGCATCAATGATAAAGATTATCTCTTTCGACCTGGAGCACGTTGGGCCATTGAGAAAAAAGTGGCTGGTTACTAATGATACATATAAATCCATGCTTCTCTCCTTTCACCACCAATGCTCGGACCCTCACTTTGCCTCAGTTGAAATGGATGGAGCTCCCTTTGAGGAGGCCCCCTGTTTTGATAAAGTTCTAGAACTGACTTTCACCCCAAACCTGAAGTAGAAGACTTACATCAGATCTGTTGCTAAGGTCGCTGGAAAAATGGTTTGATCACTCTATCTCACTCCTGATGCAATCATCTACCTGTATAAGAGCCAAATACGACCTAAGATGGAGTACTGTTGCCACATCTGGGGAGGTGCCGCTCAGAGCACTTTTCTGCCTTGACAGAGTAAAGAAATCTAGTGAGATCTGTCCTCTTCTCTTTCCTGCAGCTTCTTTCTCACAGAAGAGACGTTGCTAGTCTTTTTCTACTCATTGTTATTTCCATAGAAGGTGCTCGATTGAGCTTCAATCTATGCCCCCCCCCCTCCCCTGTAAAACATTCACAGCAAAAACTCGTCTAGCTACAACCACTGTAAGCAAATTTCTGTTCTTCCTGTGAATACCTGGAGCTAAACAGAACTTCCATAAGCAGAGTTTTTTTCCCCAAGAAGTGTCTGTGGAATGCAATACCATGGGTCTGCTTCCCAGCTGACTACAACACGGTCGTTTTCAAGTCCAATGTTAACAAATTATTGTTGAGCCGTCCTCTTAAATAATCAAATTCTGCCCAGATCCAACCATTGTCTACAAGCCTTACCATCCACTCGACACAAACCATTAACCCTTGTCCTCGAGTGACCTTTGGGCCTTGATGAGCGGTAACTCGTTAGTAAAAAAACAGAAACAATTGAATAAAACGAAATTGTTTAAAAATAGTTTATCAATAAAGATCTCAGTCATCTGTTGTATATTGCAATCGTTAATACTAGCAGGGTTATTGGGTGTTGTCCGGGGGGTGGGGGGGGGGATGACAAAATAGAACAGTTAAAAAAAGTATGTATCTCTTTCTCAACTACCTCTTCCTTAAACCTCTATTTCATCAATCTAGCTCTTCCTCCGGCTAGAGACTAGACCGATGATGATGATGATGAGCTCAGTTTTGATCCAATGTTACAATGTCTTTTAGAACATAAGAGGAACATAAAACTTTCATATTCACACACACACACACACACACACACACACACACACACACACAATCTGTTTACACATTTTGATGATTTTTATTTGAAAGAGAGATGTTAAGTGGAACTACAAAGACGGTTCAGTTTGGTATCTATTCAAAGGGGACGATGGTTCTGGTGATAATAATTGTTCCACTGTACTAAATGTCCCACTTAGGTTAAGCTGAATAAAGGGGAAGAAAAAAAAAAAAAAAAAAAAAAGACGAAGTGACAGAAGGGGAAGAAAAGGAAAAAAGGAAAAAATGGCTGGATGATTTTTCAAGAAGGAGATATTAATGGCATCATAAACTTCATAAAATGAAGGAAAACGAAACCCTTTTCTTTGAGTGATGATTGCAGTGGTGTGGAGAGGGCGGGGGGGGGGGCAGTAGTATTGTGTTGTCAGAATGAGATTCAACAGAGACCATACAACTTGTTTCTCTGCTTTTCAGATTAACGTTTACAGAGGAGAGGAACTAAAGGAAATAAAAACTAATGGGAAGATGAATGGTTAAATAACATAAAATAAATGCTTGTTGCAACCCCCCCCCCCCCGGTATTGATCTTACAACTTGTTAGACACAGAGACAATACCGGCAACCGGGGCTACTATGATTGGTTGGGGGGGGGGGGGTATTGGCTCCTACTATGTTGCTCTAAAAAAAAAAGAAAAAAAAAAAATGAATGAATAACACCTAAGTTTTGATCTTCTCCTAAAAGTGAAGAAAAGAATTTATTTCAGCTTTTATACATTTTTGTTTTATGTCAAAGAATTATCATAGTAGCCCCTATTTAACAAGGCACATAAACATCCCTGGAACAGAAAAAGATGACTAGGAACAGCTGTAATAATCAGTGACACTCAGCCCATCATTTCTACTATGGCACATTTTATGATACCATAAATCGAATCCGTCACATCCCTCCCAATCTATTTCTTGTTTTCCAACACTAGGAGGATCCAAGCCTTTGCAAATGGTGCAAATTTCCTGTTTCTTTTTTTTTTGAACTTTCAGGTTTTAGAGGAGCACTTTTTTGTTTTCTCACACCAGACGTAGATTGATGCGAATCAGCAAGATGAAACGGCTGTTCCTGGAGTTATCTTTGGTTCACGTTTTTGTGATGTTTTCTCTAGGCTCCTCAAGCATACTCGCAGCTGCATTTCCAAAATCTTCTTGCATTAGCAGGTCAACATGTTACAGTTGTACCATACATATGTTACAACTGTAACATGTTAGCAGGTCAACATGTTACAGTTGTACCATACATATGTTACAACTGTAACATGTTAGCAGGTCAACATGTTACAGTTGTACCATACATATGTTACAACTGTAACATGTTAGCAGGTCAACATGTTACAGTTGTACCATACATATGTTACAACTGTAACATGTTAGCAGGTCAACATGTTACAGTTGTACCATACATATGTTACAACTGTAACATGTTAGCAGGTCAACATGTTACAGTTGTACCATACATATGTTACAACTGTAACATGTTAGCAGGTCAACATGTTACAGTTGTACCATACATATGTTACAACTGTAACATGTTAGCAGGTCAACATGTTACAGTTGTACCATACCTATGTTACAACTGTAACATGTTAGCAGGTCAACATGTTACAGTTGTACCATACATATGTTACAACTGTAACATGTTAGCAGGTCAACATGTTACAGTTGTACCATACCTATGTTACAACTGTAACATGTTAGCAGGTCAACATGTTACAGTTGTACCATACATATGTTACAACTGTAACATGTTAGCAGGTCAACATGTTACAGTTGTACCATACATATGTTACAACTGTAACATGTTAGCAGGTCAACATGTTACAAGCCAGTATTAGGGGTCAAACAAATCAAGGTTGATTAGTTAAAAGCGAAAAATAGGACTGTCAAAGTAGCCCCAGTTGACAGTACAGCAATGGGCAAAGAAAGAATGACAAACATGCAATTAAGTTGAATGTAAAAGTAACCGTTTTTTTTTGGCCCGAATGTAGAATTACGAACAGTTTATTTCAGCCTCCGACATCACAGGAATATAGATGTTAAGTGCCTGGTTGCGTCTCCAATGATGATGGGCAAACTGTTGATGTTGCAATGTGGTTGAAGATCAGCTTGGCAGGTCTAGACCTTTCTCCAGCTATGTAGGTTGGGTGTGGACATCGCACCGAAGTTGGAGAACAGCTTGGCAGGAAGAAAGAAAAATTGTCCTGAAAAGGACAGAGTTTGTCCTGAAAAGGACAAATGGATCGCAAGTGTTGTAGTTTTGTGGATTATCCTAAAAAAACAGTTTGTCCTAACGAGGACAGATTGATCGCAGGAGATTTGTCAGGAAAAAGTGATGTCAGTTACTTGGGGCAGTTCAGGGCGGTTTGAGTGTGATGACCAGTAGTGGCTGCAGAGTTAAACATAATTAACCGATCATTATGAATTTTAGGCCTAAGGGTGGATTGAGTGTGCTAAATATTCTCAAAATTTAAGTTTTGGAAGTGTATTTTAAAGAGTTTTTTGAAAATTTAAATATTTCAGATTTTCATTGAATTTGATCCATAGTCATTAGACACCAACTAAACAAGATTCCCTGAAGTTCAATTTCTTCTTAAGACCCCTTAAGCTTAAACCTTAAATTTGAGACATTTCCTAGAATCAAAATTATGTGATGGATTTTAATCAAAATCGGAATAAAGATTCTAAACATTTTATCTTCACTAGCGAGACCTGTAGAAACTTCACAGTTGTATCGTTCATCGGTTGTATATTGCTGCTGCCGTGCATTCCATGGGCGTCTGGCGCGAATGCGGATCCCATGATATTATCGTACCACCTTTGTTCAAACTGAAACACATTTATCGAAGTCTTTGATTAATGTAGTTTCAGAATATATCTGGTTACGGACCCTCACATCTCCAAAACCCTTGTAGGAGTTTGCGACATAATTCCATTCTACGGGCGTCCGGTGAGAATGCAGACACCACAATATTATTGCACCATCTTTAGACAAAACAGATACTGCATTTTGATCCTAGCCTGAAGGCCAAAAAAGTGTATTTTGTTTCATGTTTGACAACAACAACATCAGATGAAATTGTTAATCTACTTCTTCCCATGTTTTAAAAAAGGAGTTGATGGTAAATAATGTATGGTCGAACATGACATTGCTATAGTATATTATTATATAGATTTTAATCTTCGTAAAGGGACATAAAAGTGGTGCAAAACTGTTCTGTTTAAAGAATTAATTTTACCCATTCTGGGACTGGTATTCTTCTAGTAAAGATTATATATATATATATATATATATAATGGACTCTCCCGTCGATTTCGACGTATGAGTGCCCCACCAGGGGCTGCCTGCGCGTGAATTTGTAATTGCAAGGGTTGCGCAATCCCCAACAACCGCTCTCCTGAGTCGGCATTGCTTGATTCCAATGGCAAGTAGTAATACAAGACGACTGGAAACAATGCCGAGATAAGCAGAGAGCACATACAGCACCTGGTATTCCCAAATGGTCACCCATTTAGTACTGCCCAGGCTCGACGCCACTTAATTTTGGTGATCTAACGGGAACCGGTGTGTCAACGTGATTGCGCCGTATATATATATATATATATATATATATATATAATAAGAAAAGAAGAAAAAAACAGTGTGAATTCCACCTTCATTATTCCTGACTCTCCTAAGTTTTAGTGTTTGGAAAACCGTTTGTTGACCTTTATTCCTTTTCACATCCTACACAAATTTCACACACTCACCCCAGAAAACAATGAACGTTTGTGCTCAGATCAAACAAGAATTAATAAATTCATTTTTATTTATTTCTTATCTTTTAATGAGGTCATCTTCAGCACAACAAGAACTTCATGTGATTGGTTCATACAGTTCGCAACAGTATATCAACTAAAACAGAGGCCGTCCCCAACCTTAGTTTGCTTGTGGACCCCCCCCCCCCGGCCCCCGAGAGGTATTTTATCATCCATGGACCCCATATATGATGCATCACATATATATTTTTAAATCAACTATTTGTTTCTAGGTTAGTAAAAACTAATGGTGAATTAATTTGTTATATTTATAACATAACATCCAAATACAAATCTAGAAAATTTCAATAAACAGGAGAGTAGAAAGTTAACTTTCGGCAGCCTCAGACCTGTTGATTCTCTTATTTTGTCCGTTAGTCCTCACATTCCATGAACGATGTTTCTGACAAAGGGGGAAGAATTGCTGTTTTTTTGGTTATAATCTATCCGTCTAACACTTATCGTTGGCTAATTTTTGACCTTGAAGTATTTTGTTTTTTTAGCTCCTTACATCAAGTGGCGTCATACCTTGTCTAAAGCGATTTCCATTAAATAAAAACACAATATATCTCATAGTAATCAAAACAAAATAAATAGAAACTAGATTTTTAAAATTTCTTTCGTGGGCCCTTTTAGAGTTTCTGTGTATCCCCGGAGATCCATGTGGCTTCCGGTTGGGAATCCCTGTACTAGAAGAATAACCATCCCGAGACGGGTTCATACTAGGAATGATTAAAGGAAACAACTATCTTTGAACCAATAATGTGAAAACAAATACATGCCTCAAAATTACATCTTAAAAAAAAACAAGAAAACTATCACATTTTGTGCAAACAGAGGCTCCAAGAAAAAAGACAAAATATAACAAGTCCGCAAAAACCTGTGGTGCAATGGATAAAGTAATAATCAGTTCTAAGTGACAGTCTTCTGGAGGTTGAAGGTTCAATCCTCAGTACAAATGATACTAAGAATACAATTACAAATTATTTAAGACTTCTAAAAAATCCGGTGTGGGATAGTGATTAACTAAAACTTGAGAGAGTTTGATGTTAGTTCGTGTTTGAAAAGCCTTTATGTTATTCCCTAGCAAGTTTTATTTATTTATTTATTTATCTGTTCTTTTGTGGATTTGTATACAAATAATATTACAAAGTCTTAGTTAATCATTATCCCACACCGGATTTTTTCGGGGACCCCCTTTTCTGTCATTGTTGACGCCATTCCCTATCGCGCCATGACTACAATCATTTCAGCTTGCCGATGATTCCACTGGGCACAAAGATTTACTAAAGATGTCTAAATCTGCCCTTTTGGATGAAACCATGGAACATTGCTGAAATATGTAATATACAGTATCTAAATAATTATATATATATATATATATATATATATATAAATAAATATATATAAAATATGAAAGTAAAAGTATACTTTTAGAGGATATAACCTATAGTGAAATATACGAGAGAGCAATTATGAAGATAACTGAAAGAAGAGATAAATATGTACGCGGATGACAAATCTATTTCAACTTCAATTGTTCAATGCAAAGTGTACTCGGTAAAAACATGTTTATTTTTCTTTCCTTAAGCAAAGGCTTTTCAAAGATTAAAATCTTATCAGAGGAATTACATAGATAGATAAGTTGGCAGTGGAAAAGCAAAAATTCAAAATTTGAAAAAATATAAAGTAATAGAAGGTAAGAGTGTGCATGTAAGAAAAATATGGAGTCTGTTCAGTTGGTGAATGTCCATAGATAAAGTATCCGGTGAAAGGAGATTTAAAGATAGAAAAAATGGTTTTGTGAAGCCAGCGTTGAAAATGTTCAAAAATGAAGTAAATCCAATAGAAAGATGTTTAGTTCAATTGGCTCAAGGAAAGAAAAATAAACATGTTTTTACTGAGTACACTTTGCATTGAACAATCGAAGTTGACAAATCTATTTCAACTACGGCAGTTGATTAACACACGCACGTCGGACGTCTAATCACACTGATGCAGTTGATAGACACTCGTTTGATCTTCTGAACATACTCCTTTTATTGTCCAAGTGTTCATCATCAGCCAATCGGTGGTCAGAAAAACAGTCACGTGAGGCCTGACGTCATCGCTCAATAATCGTACAAAAAACCACAGCCGCCATTAATTTAATTTCCGCCCTCCCCGCGATCATCCCAGCAGGTAAGACAACACGCGCAAACACGTGGTCGCTTTCTTCCTTCATTCTGTTCGACTTTACACTCCCCTCTGGTCTCAAGATCACACATGCGGCATTGCGGCCACGGTCGTTTGTTACGGGCACTCCTACGGAGGGGGATTAGCTGGACTTCTTCATCTTCATCAGAGCTCTCAGGAGGGGTAACAGATCTGTCGTCATTAACGTTGCCAGCAGTCCTTCCATCAAGCTGGGCTCCATCGTCATTGGGGCTTTCAGAAGTGGCGCTGGAACTATCGCCATCTGTGCTGAGGGTCTCAGCCATGTCATCACGGCAATGGGGCATAGGTAGGATCCACATTTCATCATTGGATGATTCATCACTTTCGCTGTTCGATATTTGGTTTGTATTAAGGGCGGGCCGGACATCCTACACATGCCGTGGAGTACCATCAACCAGCACAGCCCGCTCACTAATTATGCCGGTGATCCGTCCTCTTCTGAAACTGGTCGTACATCGGTTACTGGGAGGCCTTACCCAAACAGCGTCCCCCAACTTGTACCGTCCTTGCGTCCTCTTCTGATTAGGCAGGCAGGCGTCAATGCCCTTAACACGCACTCGATAGCAATGTATCGCATTAGCAGGTGCACTTTCAGCAGTCGCGTCATCCTTTGGTGTCGTATTGTACGTATATACTGCCTCTGCAATCGTACATTGCTTCCTTGCTGCTATCCTCTTCACACTTCGGTGGCACCGTTCCGCTATACCGTTGCCACTCGGTACATATGCACACCTGTGTCTAAGCCGGATCCCCCACTCGTCTACAAAACGCCTGAATTCTCCGCCGCAAAAGGCTGTGTCGTTGTCAGTGAGAATCTCTTCAGGTGGCCCCCGCTCGTAAAATATGGACTCTAATTGACGGATGACACTAGCCGAGTCCTGTCTTGTTAATAATCGCCAGATCGCAAACCTCGTTGGTCCGCAATCGATCAGTGTGAGGAAGTGCTGACCACCATAATGGGTTATGTCCATGCCCAGTCGGCTCCAATTCTCGTCGACTTCCAGCCGACCTTTCTGCCATTTGGTGGGAGCAGGGTCGATTGACTGGCATATTTGGCATTCCTTGACCACTGCTTCTACTTTGCTTTTGGACACTGACGGGTTGGTTAAGCGTACGAAATAATACGTCCGTCTCACTCCGGGGTGTCCACTGTCATGGTGTACCTTCTTGATTTTATCCGTCTCCTCAACAGAGGCAGCACATGAAGACCCTGGTTCGGCTTCTTTCTTCATTGCGTCGAACCATCTCTGGGGCACACGGGTAAGTCTATCGGCAAGATTGCAGGTTGAAGTGACAAGCACCGCATTCACCGATAGGTCGTACTCTTCCACCAACTTCCTTATTGTCTCCAACCTTCGTCTGATTAGCATTTCGGTAGCCGCCTTGGTGCGCACTCTCGCTTTGCCTGTTAGTGTGTCAAGTATCCAGTGGTATACGCACAGCGAATCTGTGTGTATGCATAATTCTTTGACTTTCCACTGGAGTGCCAAGTTTATTCCTTTTGTTACCGCATCCAACTCCGCCAGGTTGATGTGAGCAGCATCATCCATTGGTCGCAACCAGCAGGCGTCCTCAATCACGGACCCGTTCATCTCCAATAGCGCCCCGATCGCGAGGGAGCTCGCATCCACCCACACATTTAGCTTGTCTCCCTGGACGCACCAATCTCCTTTAGCGGGGTCCTCCTGCTCGACTCTTGTGATAGTCTCCTTCACCATGCGCCGCAACAAATTGTCCACCGTTTCGTCATCCCAACCTTTGGTAACTGCACTCGCCCTCCTCTTCATGATGGCTGTCGCGGCCCGAGTCCATCCACCTACTGGTAGGTGTCCCACCAGTTTTCCACACAGGGAAAATATAGCCCGCCTCGTAAGGACATGGGGCACTTCAGGAAATGCAGTTCCGCGCCCCCACTTCAAGGTCCCTCGCTCCTGTTGAACGCTCAACCCTAAGACACGAGCGCCATCCTCCAAGCGTTCTGGATCCTTACACATCAGTCCAAGTTCGGCTAGCTTGGCCCTCACACGTGATGACGGCACAATGTCTTCATCCACGTATATGTCGTCAAGGTATGCTGATGTCCCTTCTTTTACGGTCTTATCCTGTGACAATGCAGCATTGACAATCGTCTTCATTATTTGGGGCGCAACGTTCAGCCCAAAGCCCAGTCTTGTGAGGCAATACCTCCTACCGGCAAACACTACCGTCTGAAACGGCCACATTGTCTCGTTAACTCGGACCTGCAGATATGCCCTTCTCAGATCCAACAGGGACACATTAGAACCCAGCTGGCGCCACTCTCGTAGTTTGCTAGCACACACGTCAGCATCAGCTGTAAACGCATCGACATGCGAGTTCAGTTCTCGGTAGTCCATTACCGGCCTGACTTTGGCTTTGTTGTGCTGAGCGACCGCCATTAATGGGATCAGACCCTTAGGAGGTCCAAGTTTTTTGTATGGGTAGGGAATCAGCCAGCCATCCTCGATCCATTTGCGAAGTTCCTCTTCGTACGCGGGCCTCATGTGGTCGGGCACATGGTATTCAGTTATTCCATTCTGCAGTTTGGCTGGTTCACTGTTTTTCGACCACTTCCATGAGGCAGTCCAAACCCTCTTTTGCTCGTCAAATTCGACGCTGAAGTCTGGTTGGTCGATCCTTAGCGCAGCACACACTGGGGCTTTCTCCTGAAAATGTACCGCCCCTGTCACCGTTATATGGACACCACCAAGGGCTCTGATGGCATCATATCCTAGGAGCAGGTCAAAACTCAGGGTTTTTTCGAGCACTACCAGCGCCTCTAGGTTAGCGGAGCTTCCATTTTTCGTCCGTATAGTTACATTGCCCACGCCGCAAGATGTGCGCGTCTCTCCACTGATGGTAGTCACTCTGACGTTCTTCTTTCTCCAAATGTGGCAGAGATCTGCACATACGATAGTGCGGGAGCACCCGGAATCGAGGAGTGCTGAGCACAGTGTTTCGTTGATATATATCGGGATGATCGGCAGCGTCTCATTTAATTTCTGCGTGGGGAAGAGGTCGACGCTGACACCTTGTCCCCGGTTCCGTTTCCCGGACAGTCTTGAGCTATATGGCCAGCTTCCTTACACCGGTAGCAGCGAACAGCCATTGCTTGTTGCCGGCAGTTCCTTGCGATGTGGCCCTGTCCATTGCATCTGTAGCATACGATTCCACCACGTGGACCGGGTCCTTGATACGGTTTCTTATCATTCGGTGTGGACTGAGCAGCAGCACTTACTGGTTCCCTCATTTCGGAGTAATTCTTCATTACAGTCTTGGCCCGATCTACTAGGTCATTAATGGGCAGCGAATCTGCACTTGAGCTAGCTCGTAGTAGTTGCTTCGCTCCTGTCGGGAGTCCCGCTAGGAATTTGCATGCTAAGGCCTGCTCAGGC
>OY744539.1:83177850-83207850 GCA_963556195.1 Sepiola atlantica | reverse complement strand
TTGGCTGCGGTAATATATGTTGACGTAATTGGAGTTGTTATGTTGTATATTATTATTTATATTAGTGTTTGTCAGGTTTTTTATCATTGATTTTATTAGTTCGTCGACGAGGTAGTTGGGAAATTCATTGTTAATTAATACTTGTTTTATATTTTTTAGTTCGATAAATAGTGTTTTTTTTTAGAGGAGGAGATCAATTTTGCTCGGTTTAGTAAATTTTTTACGATAGCTATTTTATAACGGTGGGGGCATTCACTCTTGAAATTTAATAGGCTGGAGTTTTTGCGGGTTGGTTTTTTATAGGTAGAGGTGTTAAAAGTATTGTTAGAAGTGGCAAAGACAACGAGCAGAATCAGGACGGCAGTATTAAACAGTCAACACACTTTAGTATATGTCCACCAATTATGAAGTGGAGGAAATGAACAAAAACTATGAACTTACAGATGATTTGGTATGGTTTGGTAGTTTTGTTTTACGGCATATCAACCCTTTTTGGGTTATTTAATGCAGAATCTGGTCATTATAGTAAAAGTTTTTATGCTTCAAGTTCTTTATATCTTCAAATGTTTAATCATCGTTTTTGGTTTGGTAGTTTTGTTTTACGGCATATCAACCCTTTTTGGGTTATTTAATGCCGAATCTGGTCATTATAGTAAAAGTTTTTATGCTTCAAGTTCTTTATATCTTCAAATGTTTAATCATCGTTTTTGGTTTGGTAGTTTTGTTTTACGGCATATCAACTCTTTTTGGGTTATTTAATGCCGAATCTGGTCATTATAGTAAAAGTTTTTATGCTTCAAGTTCTTTATATCTTCAAATGTTTAATCATCGTTTTTGGTTTGGTAGTTTTTTTTAACGGCATATCAACCCTTTTTGGGTTATTTAATGCCGAATCTGGTCATTATAGTAAAAGATTTATGCTTCAAGTTCTAAAAATAAAATAAAAAAGGGGAGGGAGAAAGGGAGAGGGGCTGTTGTTTTTGTTTTTGGTTTTGTAGAACATAATTAAGTTTTACAAAAAAAAAAAAAAAAAAAAAAAAAAAAAAAAAAAACGTCAATGTAGGTGAATTTCGTCTCAGGGAGCCACAGGGCAGCCTGATCTGGTATCACCAGCTTACAGATGATGCCACATGCATACTAACTGGCAAAATGAATGCAATCAAGTACACACACTTGATTCATTCCACTGCTCAGTCTGTAGCATATTGATCAGATGTCGTTTTTGTTTGTTGCGACTCTCACTTTGTTGCTACTGCTTTTATTATTATTTCTCACAATAAAAAAAACCCGGGAACAATTAACATTATTGGTAGTAAAGAGGCTTCCTCCTTTTCCTTTCTGAAACAATTTTCTGTTGACAGTTCATTCAGGCATTAGTTGAGAGACTACTACGCGACACTTGGAAAGCATGCATGTATTCATCTTTTCAGTGATCAGTGAACTAACGGGCATCGTGTATGTATATGACTGCTTGTGTTTACCTCACTTTCAACATAATTAGTTTTTGTGGTGAGCGCCTGCTTCAGTTATTTACCCCGCTCCAGGTTCTGTCCTCTAATATTTTCACTTTTCTCTGTCTATTTAACTATATTGCTTACATCATGATTTACAACATAACCAGGTTTTGCATTTCTTTCTACTAAAAAATAAATCTGATTCGAATATTTTTTCAAATCCCAATTGTTAACCAAATTTCTAATAAACTATCAAATCTACTTATCCATTGTCCATTGACTTATGTCATAAATAAAGTCCTAACATGAACTTGCATTTTCCAAACAAATTGTGTTCAATAATTACTCATTATTTAATTACATACACAAATGAGAACTTAACATGTTCATAGTTTGTAAAAGTGTAAATACGTTGGGTCTCGTTAACTTTGTTTGCACCTTATTCTTAACTTAAGCATGGCAAACACAACCAAATGCTATTTCAAACTCAAGTTTGACAAACCAAACAAAATGCTATTTCAAATTTAAGCATGACAAACTTAAAAAATATAATTTAAACTTAAGCATGACAGACAAAACCAAATGCCATTTTAACTTTAGTGGAAAGAGCCTTACTGAAATGATTAGATGCATCTATAATAAAATCAGTCCATTCAACCTGCATAGCTATTTAAAACTTAAGCATGACAGAACAACGAAAATGCTATTTAAAATTAAATAATGACAAATCGACTTGCATACACTGATGCATTCATACAATTTGCATATCCAGCAATGGAAATGCTATTTCAAACAAGAGCGTGACGGACTGACAGAGCATAACATGTGCTTGCTGTGCCTGGAAAGTGCATGTGTGTGTGACAGAGAAGCTTTACGATGGGCGAGAAAAGACATGTTGCTTTCTCATCTACTTAAGAAAGAAGAGGATTTGCCTTCGACTACAAGGTCAACAAGTAGAAGCAAGACTGTTGTGTATGGGTTAGGGAAGATGGGGAAAAATGGCTGATACATTATGTGTGGGAGGATGTTGAGAGATTGGAAAAGAAAGGAAAGGAAATGCATTAATCGTTTTAAGAAAAAATGAATGAGAGAGAGAGAGAGAGAGAGAGTCACAATTTCATAGTGAGTATAACAGGGAAAGAGAGGGAGGTAGGTAGAGAGAGGGGTGGTAGAGATGGGAAACAGAGGAGGAGAGAGAGCTACACTCACAATTTCATAGGTGATTATGGCAGAGAGAGAGGAAGAGCGAGGGGAGGGAAGGAAAAAGAGAGAAGGGAGAAATGGGAAAAGAAGAAGGAGTGAGAAAGAAATACACTCACAATTTCATGGGTGAGTATGGCAAAGAGCTAGATGAAAAAAGAGTACTCAAAATAGTGTGTTTAGAGTATACCGAGAAGGGGAGATAGAGAGATAGAGAGCGAGAAAGTGTGTGTGTAGAATATAGAGAGACAAGAGAGTACAGAAGAGAGAGGGAGAACAATCGTACATATAGAAATGAGATAGAGAACATAGTGAGAGCAAGGAAAGAGAGGGAGAGAGTACAGAGAGTGATAAAGAGAGTACAAATAATGTGTGGCTAGAGTACACAAAGAATACCACCTATAACAAAAGAACACACATACTAATATATATATATATATATACATATATATATATATATATATATACATATATATATATATATATATATACATATATACATATATATACATATATACATACATATATATATATATATACATATATACATATATATACATATATATACATATATACATATATACATACATATATATATACATACATATATATATACATACATATATATACATACATACATATATATACATACATATACATATATATACATATATACATATATACATACATATATATATACATACATATATATATACATACATATATATACATACATATACATACATATATATACATACATATACATACATACATATATATACATACATATATATACATACATATATATATACACATATATATATACATATATATATATATGGTAAAATGAAAAAGGAAAACCAAAAACTGGATGTTTTTTATGTGTACATCAACGTTTCGTCTTTATTTATAAGACTTCATCAGGATGATGATATAGGGAAAAGATATCATGCAAGCACAGATACATGTAGGGTAGACATGTTGGGAAGAAAAATAAAATAAAAAATAATGGCAGCGTCTTGCTGGACGTCCGTACTTGTTAGAGAATGAAAATTAGTGGGAGAAAAAGGGGAAGGGTGGAGGGAGCAAGGACTACTGTGGCTGGCGATGAGAGAAAGAGGTGGGGGATGAGCAGGGGTAAAATGGATGGCAGAGAGAGATTGGAGGAAGAGGGGGAGGGGGTGTTTGACTAGATGGCTGTGGTCGAGATTGAAGGGGAAGAGTGAGTTGGAATGTTTGTGCGTGGGGGGTGTATGCAGGGAAAATGGGGATGGGTAGAGAGGGAGGGGGGGCTGTGATTTTGGTGGATGGGCGAAAGTTATGGTCTTAGAGAGCGTTTGGAGAAAATGAGGGAATTTAAGAAGAGGTATGGGAGAAAATAGATGAGAGGGGGAAGAGGGAGGATTTGTCGTGATAGGGTGTGAAATATTTGAAATATTTGGAAAATGATAGCAATGAGTGAGGGATTGGAGTGGGTGGGGGAGGGGGGTGATCGAAAGGGTGGGGGAGGAATATTTGAAATATTTGGAACATGAGAAAGTTTATTTGGACTGTAGTATTAAAAATGTGAGGGGAAAAAAGTGAGGAAAAAGAAAGAGAAGATTCAGGGAGAAGAAGGAAGGGTGTGGGTGAATGGATGAGTGTCATAAGGTTAGAGATGAAAATAAAAGTTAGCCATGATCAGGCAAAAGACTTTGTTCTGTGAGGATGATCTTGCTTATTAAGGGTGATAGGTTAAAGAAACCATTTCGCTGCTTGATGGTAGTGGAGGATGTGATGAGGGCAGTTTCCATATATATATATATATATATATAAGCTGGTTTCGCCAGCTCACAATCGCTTCGCAAAGTTCACTACTTGAAATATTGGAAGCTAAAATTTTGAATAATAAATATTTTGTTAAGTTTATTTATAAACTTTTGCATTCATTCATATAAATAGATAAACATTAATATTTTGATAAAAATAAGACCGTAAATAACTGAAAAGAAAGAATGAATCAATTCGTCTGAGCGATGTTGTGTGCGTGGTGGTGGTGGGGGGGCTCTTTTTTAAACTTACAATTTAGAAACGGATTGCAACTTGTTGAAAATAAAGTCGGCCCTCTTAAAGAAAAGGTCGGAAAGGAACATTTAAACACAAATATGAAACGTTTATGAAAATGTGACGTCACTAATGGAAGGGAGAGAGTGAGCAAGCAGTCAGTCATCGTCTCCTTTTTCTCTATTAAGTCTTCTTGCTTATGCCGCATCAGTATATCCCTCTTTCTAGCTAGCGATGTTAGTTTTATTTAAATTACATCCTTTGAAAATTAATGAACAACTATTTTAAGAAAGGTTTTTAGTAATTTATCCATTTTTTATTAAATCACTTTAAGCGACAAAACTATTGCATATATATAGCAAAAATAGGACAATAAAATTACAAATGAATGACACTAAATATCAATTTATTATGAACTGTTTAACAAGTAATTATGCAACTTAGGCATCCAAATAGCTGACTTTGGAACTTTTGTCTGTACTATGTATACAGCATTTTTAAAATGCTATGTTGTATTATTGATTTCAATAACAATAAGCTGTTTTGATGATAATATAGGAGGAATAAATGAAAAAAGTTTTTGCATTTACTCATGTAGATATATATGTATGTGTGCGTGTGTGTGTGTTTATGATGTAGAAACAAGTAAAAGGACATACTATCACATAAGATATAAAAAATAAGGAACAAGAAGTACAAAAGCCAAAACATGAAGAACTAACAGAAACAATTTTTTTTAAAACGCCTTATTTGTCATATGAAACAAATAAAAATATTTTCATGACTATGTCTTTTAGTATGATTGGAATGTTTACTAATATACAGTGGGATATTATCTGTTATGCACATTTCGATAACTAGTAAAATACTTCCAATTATGTTTCCTAACTAGTGCAGGTGGTCAAATAATTTGCGTGGCCTGATTGTTTACACAATTAAGTTTTGAAGTTTAATTTTGCTTCTAGAGGAAAAAGATTGATTGATGAAATCTTTTTCTCGGGTCACTGGGTCCAGATCAGATAATCAAGCTATGTATCAAAATTAAATACTGTGTTAAGTGATCTTATTAGGCCAAGCCTCTTTCATGTGATTTGAACAGACATGAGTGAAATGAAGGCTCTGATTGACTGATCAATAAGAAAATAGGAGAAGATGAAAGCTGGAATGAGTTTAGAATATGTCTCTCCAGTCTTCAACCTCATCATATGTATGATGAGGTATAAAAAATGATTGCATTTATGTAGCCATTAAATTTTAATTTTTATATCTTACTAGCGGGATTTGGAAAAACTGAGAAACTCAAAAAAATATCCTGTTTCCACCCCCTGAACCCCATTTTAGGGAGTTGGGTGGAAGAGTACCTGCTAAGTATAGGTAAGTATAAAGAAAGAAAAACACTGAAAAAGGGAAATAAAAGTAAAAAAGAAAAGAGAAAAAGAAAAGAGAAAAAGAAAAGAGAACAAAAAAGAAAAAGAGAAAGAAAGAAAGAAAAAAAAGAAAGGAAAAAAGAAAGTGTGAAAACACAGATTACTTACCACACTTGAGTACAAACAAAGAAAAGCAAGAGAAAAGGGAAAGAAAAGTAAAAAAAAACATGGAAAAATAAGAAGAATGAAAAAGGAAAAAGAAAGAAAAAGAAAGTATAAAATCAAAGAGTACTTACCACACTTGAGACATAGTTTATGCCATTTCTTACTGAGTGCTCTCACCTCTTCAGCAAAATAGACAGCTTTCTTACAACGCGGACACAACTGGGCCATGATACTAACTGTGCCGATGGAAAAAGAAAACAGAAAATAAGATTCCTATACGATTCCACAAAGGAAGTCTGTTATTTTGGGAACATTTAATCAAAATTAGAGCAAGTTTTCTGAGAGAAAACCTAAATACAAAGCATACATGTAGGAGAAAGGTGTAAGAAAAAGGAAAAATAAATACAATCAACATATATATGTCAATAATAATAATAATAGTAATAATAATAATAATGATAATAATAATAATATACCACCGGTTATCAGTGAGCAATCACTGATGACCTGTGTGAGAACTCCTAGTGAGTAAATAATGATAATAATAATAGTAATGATAATGATAATAATAATAATGATAATAATAATAATGATAATAATAATAGTAATAATAATGATAATAATAATGATGATGATAATAATGATAATAACAATGATGATAATAATAATGATAATACTAATAATAATAGTAATAATAATGATAATAACAATGATAATAATAATGATAATAATAATAGTAATAATAATAGTGATGATAATGATAATAGTAATAATAATGCTAATAATTATAATGCTAATAATAATGCTAATAATAATAGTGATGATAATGATAATAGTAATAATAATGCTAATAATGATAATAATAATAATAATGGTAATGATAATAATGATAATAGTAATAATAACAATAATAATGATAATAATAGTAATAGTAATAATAATAGTAATAATAGTAATAATAATAATGATAACAATAGTGATAATAATAGTGATAATGATGATAATAATAATTATAATAATAGTAATAATGATAATAATAATAATAATCATAATAATAACAATAATAATAATAACAATAATAATAATAATAATAATAATAATAGAAACAAAAATCCAAGGGAACTGAAACTGCCAGAATAGATAAGAAAAACCACAGAATTTGACCCCCCCCCAAAAAAAAAATGCTGTGATTCCAGCATCAGTTGTTGGCACAGAAAATGGCCATAAAGTACAAAGGAGAATGGAAAGACAAAGGAGAGCGAGCACCATCCAATTGGAAAGCGATGGTGAATACTAAAATCATTAGAAGGTTTATTGACACTCAGGTTCCAGAGAAACCCAATAGTCGGTATCAGCAAGAAATCAATGGTAAATGCTGTTACGAAAACGTCAATTGATTTGTAACAGTTACTGAAAGAAGTGGTGACTCATTAGTATATAAATAAAAAAAAGCAAAAGGTGCTAGAAATCTGGGGAGATTTATTGTCATCACTCAGACCCCAGGGAACGCCACCTGTTGTTGCCAGTGAGAAATCACCGGTGTGAGAACTGAATAATAATAGATTTGTTTTAGAACTCCTAGTGAGTAAATAATAATAATGGTTAAAAAAAGGTTTAAAGAAAATCATTTAATATTGTAAAAACGTCTACTAGAAATGCATTTTGTAGTTTCCCATGGAAAAAAATTGTGCATATTTCTTATTTTCTTTCGTTTCTCTTTCAGCTTTTTGTGTTCTACTGAGTGGCATTATTGAGGGGTCATCATGGAATCGTTAATAAAATTCCCAATCCTTTCTGCAATCCAATCATATTTGGTACAAATTAACATCAGTCTATGTCTGAATTGTCCAAGTTTCAGTCATGAATGCCCAATAGTCTTCCATCATCTGAGAGATCAATATTTGATTCTGACTCGCCTATTTTTCTTTTGTTTCCTTGAACCGTGTTTCTTTTTTTTTTTTTTTCAATAAAAAAAAATTGTATTTCACTTCAGTTTCTTTCATATATTAGTTATTCTGGTTCGGAACTTTATTAACATGAGGCCATTTTTCGCTAATTACCTTCACAGCTTCAGCTGTGTACATTCTTAATAAAAAGAATTTTTCTGCATTTCTCTATGACCGCTTTAGCATAAACAATTACATATGTTTACAATACATATCAAACGATGTATCGGTTCAACTTATTTGTATAGCACCATAGTAGGTACAACCCATTTCTTGTTATTACATTGTTTTATACTAAATGGCCTTTTGGTCTTATTAAAGAATTTATTATTCCTGATATCTCGACTACTTTTTCCATAGAAATCCATCTTCTCTGACAAACAAACAAAAAAGATATTAAATCAACTCAGAATTGTCAGTCGCCGTAATCTGCGAAATAGTAGCAGTTATATAGATCCGATATCACCATGGCAACTCGGTCTGTCATCTGGCTCTGCGAGATAGTAGCATTTCAACAGATTCGCTGTTGCCATTGCAACAGTGAAGAGCGAGCATACGCAGACAATGTTTTGTCGAGACTAATTTCATTAAAATACTGCATTTTCTTACATATTAATTCGTTCGGGGTGGGATTAAATTGAAACATTCATTTTTTAAACAGTGCAGTGGCGTGTATTTTCCAAGACTGATTAGCTGATACAAACATTTTTCATCTTTTATTTATTATTTATTATTCATTCGTGAAAAAAACATATTTCAAATAGCAAGCCTAAAATTCGAATTTACTATGCACCATAATTTACTATGTAATAATGTACAATTACGTTTTTAAATAATGATATTCGTATAATAACAAGAGAAATTTAAGAAATAGACCCAAATAAATGTGAAAGTTGGGCCTATTTCTTGCAGTAACGATGAGGCCAAAACAGCCTATTTCAAGTCAACTTTTCACAATAATAAGAACACCAAATCTTTTTTATATACTACTTATAGAGATCTAAACTATAAGGTTAATTAATTTGCACATTGCTGGGCAAAATGACATTTCATTAATTAACTATTCGTTGTTATTGTTTTTTAATTCAATGATCGTTTTATTTTACTATAACGAATGGTTCTGTTTCACAATATTGTTTTATTTTGTTTAGTATGTGTTATCAAATGTTCCTTTCTGGTCTTTCTTTTTAGCAGGACAGACTTGCCTTTTAACAAGTTGTGATCCATTTCTAAATTGTAAGTTAAAAACGACCTCGTCACAAGGCAAATCGATTTCTTCATTAGTTTCCTTTTTTATGGTCAGATTTAAAAGAAAAATATTTTTTTATAGAAATCACCAAAATGTTAATGTTTATCTATCTATCTATCTATATAAATAAATGCAACAGTTTTTATTTTATTTTATGTTTATAACAAACTTATGAATGAAATGTTTATTATATAAATTTTTTGTTTTAAACTTTGCAAAGCGATAGCAAGCCGGTAAAGCCAACTAGTATAGTGAACTGCTATACAGTCTTCAATATACACGTGTCTATCATGTTCTTATCATCATTAAGTACAAGTAATCTGTCTGTAGTTAAAATGAGATCTTTCTAAGCCTGTAAAAATGTCATGTATGTATATATATATATATATATATATATATTATAAACACTCACATTTGAGGCTTTTAATTTTTTTTTTAATTTAATTTTTTTTTTACTGATGGGTCAATCGAGGTCCAGGAGTTACTCGAGGATAAAGGATAAATAAATTGTCAGTTGGACAATGATCGCTGTCACGAGACGACCGGAAACAATGGGGGAGGGGGGGCAGAATATTACTAAGAGGAATTGATTATCCAAGAGGACAGCTCAACAAGTACTTGTTTACATTAAACTTGAAGACAACCATGCTGTAGTCGGTTGGGAAGCAGACTCGTGGTATCTTGTTCCACAGATGGGATGTTTTAGGAAAGAAACTGTTTATAGAAGTTCTGTTTGGATTTTGAGAGAGAGAGAGAGAGAGAGAGAGAGAGACAGAGACAGAGAGAAAGAGAGAGAGAAAAGAAAAGTTCTTAGCTGTGGTTGTAGCTAGAAGAGTTCTTGCTGTGAATGTTTTACAGCTGAGCATCCATCATGAACATAACGATACAGTGCTTCTGCATGAAAGCGGGGAGGAGAAGAGATCATCCCTTTGTATGTGTTCAGTTTTATTATCCATTTAGATCCTTTTATTTGCTTGCATGTGTGGACGGGAATTTGGTATCTATTAGTATGAATTTGATGTTATCTCGCATATATATATATATATATATATATATATATATATATATATATATATATATATATATATATATAATAAAGTGTATATGACTTGTAAGGAGCACAGATTTTTCTCTGAATGCCATGTACCAAATTATTTGCAATTATCTTTTGTTTTTCTTTGAAACATGAGCAATCTGATTGGTGAATGATTCGAGTATCTTTATTGATTTCTTCACATGGAAATAAAAGTTACAGCAATAAAATATTTGTTAATAGATACTTGGCAGATTGTGTATTAGATCGCAGTCTGTATACGCAGGCTGCGATTTAATACACTAATATATTGTTGTTAATATCACCTATGTACCCGCTTTTTGCTTTTAGACTTGTTCAAAAGCAGCAGCAAATTTTTCTTTATCTTTACTAAACCGAGCAAAATTGATTTCCTCCTCTAAAAAAACATTATTCATCGAACTAAAAAATATAAAACAAGTATTAATTAACAATGAATTTCCCAACTACCTCGTCGACGAACTAATTAAATCAATGATAAAAAACCTGACAAACACTAATATAAATAATAATATACAACATAACAACTCCAATTACGTCAACATATATTACCGCAACCAAATGCAGCCAAACTTCAAACTAGAAGAAAAAGTTATAAAGAATATTACACATCGATATATATCTCCAACAGATAAAGAAAACAAAATCAAATTAATTATTTATTATAAAAGATTCACAACGCAAAACCTTGTAGTAAAAAACAACCCCTCTCCGACCCTCAAAACACTAGAAAGAACCAATGTAGTTTATAAATTTAAATGCCCTTTAGGAGGATGTACCTCCCAAAATAATAATTGCTACATTGGTTTTACAACAACCACTCTATCCCGCCGCCTCACTATGCACCTCGCCAACACTAGTTCAATATACAAACACCTACAAACGCACAACTGCCCTACATCTGAGTTGAGACAGATATTAGTAATGAACACAAAAATAATACATTCCGAAACTAATTTTAAAAAATTAAAAATACTTGAAGCCGTATACATAAAAACACAGCAACCTAAAATCAATAACATTTCATACGAGACAAGTAAAACTATTTTAAAATGCTTAGTCTAGTTTAGTGATATCAACCGGTGTAGCCTAATTCAATTAAAAAAATAGGGACATCTTATTAAAATTACTTACTGCCTATCTCCCCCATTTTCCTTCTCCATAATTATTAGACGAGACAAAATTAAATCCGCCATTATTTTAAATTAAAAATAATAATAAGAATAATAAATAAAATTAATAAATAAACGAAGAACTGTTTCAATTGTCACATTTTAAAATGTAGACGTCCGTATTTTACGCTAACGGTTTGCCGGCGTATTTTTTAAGAAATTCCATTCTTTCACTCGCTTTTTATTCATTTTTGCCATAAAAGACCTGAAGATGATTCCGGAGAGAATCGAAAACGTTAGTCAAACACATGGATCCTTCATCAATTCATTCCATCTACACGTCAAAAAGATCATTCGACGAATGGAAAAAATAAAAAAAGGAATCACTAAACAGAAGATTTCTGTCGTCTTTAATAAAACATGCCTTAATGAAAAAATGCTGCCTAAATACACACAATATATATATATATATACACACACACTAGAAGAATACCTGTCCCAGGACAGGTAAAATTAATTCACGGAACAGAACAGTTTTGCACCACTTTTATGCCTCCTTATGAAAATCAAAATCAAGATATAATAATACTAAACCTTATGTCTAGAATCCTTATTCTAATTTTGATCAAAATCCATTGCGTGATTTTGATTCTAGAAAATCTCTAAAATTTAAGACTTAAACTTAAGGGTTCTTCAGAAGAAATTGAAATTAAGGGAATCTTGCTTAATTGGTGTCTAATGACTATGGATCAAATTTAATGCAAATCTGAAATATTTAAATTTTCAAATGGGAGGTTGTGCCCATATTATTTCCCCTAAAAACCCTTTAAAATATCCGATATGAAATAAAATTTGGAGAATATTTATTAATTGAGGTTCAATACGTATTGTTAAAATTTCACAAAAATCAGAGGTATCTGAATTTTCATGAAGAGCTTCTGCTTACTCTTTGTCTCGTTTGCATAAAATTAAATTAAATATAGCCCACCCTTGCGTAGATAATATAATCTACTATAATAGCATAATGGAAGAAGGATAAACAAATGCGATAAAAGACGCGATCACATCAACAAGCAATGTAGAGGACTGATATTTGCTTACTTTTAGTCATCATCACATACACATTTAGATTTAATATTATTTATATTTTTTATTTACGATACTCATAACTGAAAGTAGTCGATTATTTTTAGAGAAGAGCATTGCCCCAATGCTAAGTGGAAATCATTATTTCCTTTCCCTGAGTGCTCCACCCATAGAAGAGCAAATATAAATAAATACGCACGCACACACACACACACTTAAGAGTTGTGTTTACTGTGTTTGGTCTGCATACCCCACGTAAATCAAATTTCAATGTAGAGTTGTGCGACATTTTTCATTAACATAAATTCTTGATTGGCGATCCATTTCAATGAGAAATAGCTTTTTTTGACCTTTCATGACATTCAGGTTTGATTAAGGTCAACATTGTATAACCTATGACACTCTCTGGGTTAAAGTGTTTATCAAGTTAAATTGTAATCTGCTTCATAGTTTCCGAATCTATAACATACAGATAGACTGGCAGACATTAATTTCATTAAACGATCATTGAACACAATTTTGTATTTTCCGGCATGGCTGAGAGGAAATTGCATCTTCATACCCCCCCCCCCCCCCCCCAACACCATCGGTGCATACGGGAGTGAAATAGATCTGATAGGATTATATTCGGTTAAACCGACTCTATAATGCATATCCATTATGCCAATTGTTCACCCGAGATGAATTGACGGAGAAATGAATGAAAAACTATCGTTGAAATGAGCTGCTGCAGAATTGTTCAGATTCTGTAGTCTTCTTTTTTGTTCACTAGATGGCAGCACCAAACACCCGGTGGTTGTATATTTAAAACTGAGAAGAAATTTATAATCTATATAATAATATGCTAAGGCATTTCATGTTCGTACATACGTTATCACCTTTCATACACATTTAATTTTTAAAAAAGAAGAGATTTTCCGATCAGCAAAGATGTCACTAAGGTAAAAAATTCCAACTTTACCCATTCTAAAACGAATTGTTCCAAAATCAAATGATGTCGTCCGTTGACTTAAACATTACAAATTTTAAATTTATTTAAAATTTCAAAAAATGACATTCGTTTCATCGATCTGAAGAATATTTAGCTTACAATTATTTTTTTTACAGTAATAAGACCGAGAATATTTGTTGCTGCAATTTTAAATAAATATAGAAGAGACATATTCGTTTTATTTATTTAAAGAATATTTAGCTGACAATAGCAATTACTTGTACGGAAGAAAAAAAAAAGGTCATTTTTTCTTAATAGTATTGACTGACAGACATTTATTATTTCAAAAGGATTGTTATTATTAACATTGAATTATACAGATTGACGTAGAAAGCACCGTGGGATTTCAAAATAATTTCACAGTAAGCATCAATCGTGTAAACTGTGTCAAGTGCAATAAATACAAATTAAATTTTTGCTCACAATTACTTCAGTTTATAGCAGCAGTACTACATGCGACAACAACAACAACATGGCTATAATGAGCCACCATAACGATTTTGAATCTATATATGCTTAATTTCTAAGCTCGGCACTGATTGGTGCAAACATTTAACTTCCTTTCTGGCTTGCCAAATCAGAGGCCATTTCTCAGGCGAGGTGAGTACACAACCGGAGTTGATAAAAGGGAGCGCCTATTAGTTTCTTTCTCTTTTCCGGCTAAGAGACCACACAGCGAGCTGACTCATCAACGGTGTTTCGTTCAACACCCAAACTTCTTTCTTGACCTGCAACCTTCCCGTTGAGCCCATATCCAACATGGCTACGGCCGCACGTGGACTTCATGTAACACACATAGACATGGGCTGACTTCAATATCTGTGTATGTGCACATATTCTCGTATATGAACTCTTTTCCTTTTCTTACAAACAGGAAATTCATACTATCCTTCATATATGAACCCTTATCTCTTCCCTACTAATGGGACATTTATTTAACACTACATGGACTTTCTAACCTTTTGTCTTCGTCCATATTCATGGACGTATTCATTGACTAAGCATAAATTCAAAATCGTTATGGCGGCTCATTGTAGCTGCGCTGTTGTAGTCCCATGTAGCACTGCTGCTACAAGTTTGTTCATTTCTTTTTCATATTTAACACAACCTGTGTTTTTTGTCACAACACAAACGTTTAATATTCATAATTGCAAGAGTTCGGAGGGGATGGAGAAAGTTCAGGGAACTTCTGCCATTACTAACCAGCAGAGCGTTACCACTGTCGACCAAGGGAAGAGCCTATCAGGGATGTGTATGAAGTGTGATGATGTATGGAAATTAAACCTTGCCAGTGGAGGTTGAGGACATACGTTACATGGAAAGAAGATATGAGAATGATACGATGGATGTGTAATGTGAATCTTAAAGACAGGCTTAGATCTGATGACCTCAGATGAACATCAAATCTGGACAGTATAGAGAGATGTGTGCAAAACAGGAGACTTTGATGGTATGGTCACGTTGAAAGAATGGATGAGAGTTATTGGGTTTAATAGATGCAGAACAGCTGAGATAGCAAGTCCAGTTCACAGGGGAAGGCCAAGGAATACATGAGAGAGTGATATGAAAGGGCTTGAGAGAAAAAGGAATAAATAAAGACCCGGCCAAAGATAGGTTACTTTGGAAGTCAATTTCTGAAAGCCGTCCAACACATGCCAGCATGTAAAACGGACGTTAAACCGAATATGATGATATGAAGATTACATCTTTCTAATATACTAAACTTATCTTCTACTTGTGTGATGATGCCTTAGGAACGAGATCCACATTCTATCCGGTTTGATAATTTTTTCAGTAGCATACAGAAGACGAAATTGAGAATTTTTTTCTTTATATTATTAAACCGTAAATACATTTATTATTTCAAGAGAAATATTATCATTAAATTAAAGTCATCAAAGAAATTGTGAATATATAAAATTAAGTCGATGGGATTTTCCAATTTAGACATAAATAGCAATGTATCTGAAAAATCGATGTTTGATTCTGATTAGCCAATCATTTACATACATTTTCAATCTGTATTCTTTACATAAGAAAATCCCAATCGATTTAATCAATTACGCATTCTATCCAGACGTTAAACCTAATATGACTTGTCTAGAATAGAATAACCAGTCGACCTGCCAACATCCTACGAACAAAAATCAAACAAATCTGAAGATTTCTCAAAAAACAATCAGATTTGGGAATGAAGCTAAATAATTTCTATTTATATAAAGTTAGGTATGTGTATATATATATATATATATATATATATATATATTACTGCTTTTTGAAATAAGTCTGGTATAAGGATTACGCTTGTGCTACATGTGTATATGTTTATATATTTGTATGTACAGGATTCACTTCTAAACTAATTAACTGACCATTATTAAGTTTGGAACACAGCTGCTAGGTGTAAGGGTAAATAATGTGGGCTATATTTAGCTTACTTTAGTTTCAGGCAAAGATGGGGAGCCCTTCATGAAAATTCAGATACCTCTGATTTTTGTGAAATGTTAACAATAGGTATTAGACATCAATTAATAAATATTCCCCAAATTTCAGTTTCTTTGGAGTATTATAAAGGCTTCTTAGGGGACATAATATTTGAAAATTCAAATATATCAGATTTGCATTGCTAGTCATTAGACGCCAATTAAGCAAGATTCCCTGAATTTCAATTTCTACTTAAACCCCCTTTAGCTTAAACCTTAAATTTTAGTGATTTTCTATAATCAACATTGGATTTTGATCAAAATTAGAATAAGAATTCTAGACATAAGGTTTAGTATAATTATATTTTGATTTTAATCTTCATAAGGGGGCATAGAATTGGTGCAACACAGCATAAAAACAAAATAACTGTCATTAATCAACTTGCCATGCCAGTGATAACATACAGCTTTGGCATTATGGACTGGCCACAAAAGGAGATTAACAAGCTAAACACTAAAACAAGAAAAAATGTTTAGACTGTACAGAAACCAATGTCTACCAAGGCTGTATCTGCCCAGATGAGCAGGAGGTATGGGTCTCTCAGAAATCAACCATTCATATCGAGCCACTATTGTGAGAACTGACCAATATTGATGAGCTTTCAGAACCCAAACCTTATGATTGTACATCAACATCAAGAAATAAGAGCCCGTAGAACAACCTCCATCACAAAACTGGCCAAACATTTTGGACAAGACTATCTCACAAAGGAGACAGAAATGCCAAACAAGTATTCTACGGAAATAGCCTGAAAGAGCTGCCAGAAATACACCAAAATCTTCCATGGTAAAAAACTGGAAGAATGGGCCAACAACATGCCAAATATTTTCTGGAAGAACTATCCCAGGAATATATAGATTAGTAAGGCTTTGTAGACTGGCATAAAAGAAAATTGTTCCCCTATGATCAGGATAGGATGATAATGGCTGCCCAAGATCAAGGCTTGATGACCAATGTTTTCAAAATCAGGGGTCTCAGCAGCAACAACAAGTGCAGGTTCTGCCACACAGAAGTAGAGAGTGTAAACCACCTGATATCTAGTTCTAACGTTCTGCCGAGAGATGACTACTATACAATGCGACACAACGGAGTGTGCAAATATCTTTACTGGACCATCTGTAAAAAATTAAATATCCAGTGTAGCAGCAAGTCTTGGGAACATATACCAGAAAGAATTGTCGGAAATAAGTCATACACCATCCACTATGACTATGCAATCTCTACACCTACATACCTAGAAAACAGATCTATTGAATCTGACATAGTGATATGGGACAAGAGGGAGAAAGTAGCAACCCTAGTTGAAGTCAGTGTCCCTAATGATGCTGACTTAAATAGAGCTAAGAGGGAGAAAATAACTAAATACTAATGTTTTATGTACGACATGCATTGAAACTGGAATCTTGGGAAGATCTCCATCATTTAAGTAATGATAGGAGCTACCAGGCTCATGAAAAAATTTTTTCAAAGACTACCTGGCGAATATACACGGTGAACTAAGTGTAAGAGAAATAATAAATAAAAAAAATTGCGCTTAAAGGCACGGTTAGAATCCTAAAAAGATCCGTCGGTTGGAGTCTCTGAAATAGCAGATAAATGGCATTTGAAAAAAAACCCAAAAAACAATTGAAAAAAACAAAAAAAAAACAAAGAAAAAGCAAAACTGTTCTGTACAGGCGAATTAATTTTACCTGTCCTGGAACGGGTATTTCTCTGGTGTGTGTATATATATATATATAAAGAATTTTAATAAATTAGAGTCTTCTATTTTGTCTATTTTTCTTTTTAACAACGTATGGTTTCATACAATTATTGATCCTCAATGTGCACAAGAGAAACTGAATTTGTTACAATGGGAACTGAAGAGCTACAATTGAAGAGAACTGCAAATAACTTTATTGATCCAAATATCGCTCCAAGACATTTTGCTTTTGAAATTAAAGAACGCACAGATTTTTCAAAAAAACAAACAAAAAATAAAAAAAATGATAAGATATTTTTCTGATTCCCAACAGGTGGCGCTATTACTTCTGAGAAAAAAGAAAGAAAGAAAGAAATGAAATATGGTCATATTTGTCTTAATTTTCTGTTGCGTTTTCTGTTAAAAAATATAAGATTACTAGCTGTACCTATACGGCGTTGCCCGGGATTCATTAGTTGCACAGTTTAAAAATATATTTAGATTAAAAGTATAATTTACAAAAAGATAGGCAAGAAACAAAGTGGGCTGGTGCACCAACCACTAGCCTCTCCCTCTTGAACAGTATTCAGGAAATGATTTCCCACCCTATAGGTCCCGCACTATCTGCCAAGCTCCATCGCTGTAGTGTTGAATCCCTGTACGTGTTTTGCAAGTACTTTAATGGGAGGTGCTCAGACAAACTTACAGTACTTATACTGCCTCAACATAAATACCCCCGATCCACCCAATTAGCAGCAAAATCCCACCCTTTCATGTAGAGGTCCCTATGTCTACTTCATTAGCTTTTTTCTTCGGACCGCTCACCTTTGGAATTCCCTCCCTGCTCCATGACCCTACCGACATGCAGAAATTTAAATGTAATGCAAACAAACATCTTTATGCATAACTTCCCCTATAAATCTGACCACTATCACAGTAGCCTCTGACGCATGGTAATATTTCTTGTTTCGGGTGAAGAAAAGTTAAAAAAAAAAATACTAAAATAAATAAATAAATAATAATAATAATAATAATAATAATGTGCAAGTCATGTATAGACGAGAAATATACAGATACACAAGAACATGTGAAGTGGTTACAAAATGTTATTAATATAGATAAGAAATGAAAAAATGCTCAATAATGAATCCAATAATGTAAGGGAAATAATTCATCTTTGAAGATGCGAAGATTTATTTCCCTTACATTGTTTGATTCATTATTTAAAATTGTCACCATCATAACAATCATCCTAACCATAATATATTTTTTTTTCAAACTGAAGCAAAAGACATTTTGATATTGTAAGAAACATGCTGGAAGGAAAAAAAAAGACAAAATGGTTAGGCAGAATCAAATATCGATATGTCAGATGTAATGCTATATGGGTCTAAATTCTAAAATCCGACAAGATAACTTTATATGCTAGTTTATAAACATTGATCTTTTGCAATACTGCCATCATTTTATTTTAATCCCGATACACTTGTTCCGGCAAAGAGCACAACATTGCGAATCATCTGCTCACCTGGTCAAAAACAAATATATAAGAGCCTATAGTTACATAGAAAGAGTAGGACAAAAATTAGGATTAACTACTTTACTAGAGAGAAGAATGAGAAGTGATTTAATTGGACATTTCAAAATGATTAATGCCATTTTTAACTATGGTGGACATATTTCTTTTTGAGATGGAATGTTATTGTCAGATGTGAAAAATATTTTTTTGCTATGGGAGATAAATTCTGTACGTTTATTTTTTTTTGGGGGGGGGGGAGTATTTTTCATGCTGAAAAGTTAGTCAACAATACCTTTTTTTCATACTGAAAATATCGACTGATACGTTTTAAAGGAGATAGGAAGTCATTTATTGATGAAACAAAAGTCTTCTACCTCCTCTACCCATGAATCGTTTGAAGTATGGCAAAATTAACAATTTTCAGAGAGAGGGGAATGGGAGGAAAAGCGAAGCAAGACAAAAACATGACGGGGAAGAGGAAGAGAGAAAAATAAGGAAAAGAGAAAGAAAAATAAAGCAGGAGAGAGAGAGAGAAAGAGAGAGAGGAAGAAAGCAAACGGGAAAGAGAAATAAAATCGAGTCAAAAGAGCGTAACGCTCTAGTGATTCGGTCTTTTCTTGTTAAAAAAAAAAATAGAAAAAAAATGGAATTTCGCTAAAAAGTGGAAGACTCACATCCCTGGGAGTTGTGATTTAATAACCCCCCCCCCCTTACGTCTTCCCATTTGTAAATCTTAAAACTAACTTTAGTTTTTGGAAACTCAGAAGCTGAGATCTGCATATTTCTTACTAGCATCGAAATTGGGTGGATTTGTGAATATATTTAGCAGACTGGGTAGAGTGAGGACTGTAGAGTGAGGACTGTAGAGTGAGGACTGTAGAGTGAGGACTGTAGACCTTGACTGTTAACTCTCTTCGAGGTTGTCTTGATAAAACATGAAGTATGGCAAAATTGTTTGGCGATAGGAAGAACAATCAGCTGTGAAAGACGGCTTCGATTCTCACTGTGACTGTTCTGGGTGAATTCTTTCATGATGACGGGATTTCATGGTTCAGTTCGTATCGCCATGGCTAACTTGCAACCCACACCGTGTAGAAAAGACGCGCTAATCGAATATATATGCACGTATGGGATAACATTTTTTAAGGTGGGGAATTAGTGTACTAAAATCCAACTCCTGATCAGGTTAAACGAAACAAAAGAAAACACAAAAAAAACACAGACTGACTCTCACAAAAATTGCGGATTCAACTCCTGCAAGAATTGTCGACTCTTGGTGTCAATTTGAAACAGGAAATAAAGCCAGATCGGCATACGCGCGTTCAGTAACGATAGTAAGACATTTGTGTATTTATTGTGGAGTTTCAGACGTGATTTGCAAATACAAATTTTATTTCAAGACTAAAATGATAAGAATATCATTTGAACAGTTATAGATTCCATAATTTCCCAGTATAAATAGCAACTATACATCATGATGTGAGAGAGAGAGAGAGAGAGGGGGGAGCAATGGGAATGAGAGAGAGAGAGAGAGAGAGAGAAAGAAATTGAAACAAGAACGAAATTCTCAGAAGCCATATAAGTTTATCAAAAGATAAAAAAGTATGTATGACACTTGAATGCAATAAGATCTGTTTTTATCAGAAACCAGAAACGACAGGATATTTTTTGTAAGGAATTGAAGAGGAGACTTTCTTTTGATATATATATATATATATATATATATTATATTTAAATATTGAATTAAATTAAAGATAATGGAATTATCGTTTAATAATAATCTATCGTGATAATATAAAGCTCAATATATTGAATAGAGCAATCAATTCTAGAGATGAAAGATGAGAATAAAAAATTGTAACTATACAATATTTATTAGAACATCAAAAGTTCAGAGAAAGGAGCGTCAAATCCTTAATCCATGGATTTTCAAAGATAAACTCTTTTCATCAGAGGATAGAAAAAAGCTGAAAATGTAATTGTAAATATTATCGGCAACATTTAACTTTGAAAATTTTATATAAAATAAATGCAAAAAGGTAAAGAGTCTTATGTTGAGATGAAAGCGTAGAGCCAGGGTGGACGATGTCCCAAAATACGTCAAAGTAAAAACAGCTGTTATGTTGAAAATGAATGTTTGAAAGAGAATAATACTGAAATTGTTTAGGAATCCACTTATTTTTGTTAAGAGGCTGGTAGTCAGACGGCAATTGGTAACGTCCAATTTATCCTGTTTGTACATTAGTTGGATGCTGGAGTTATCCATTTCGCAGGGTTCAGATTGAAGTTTGTCAGAGTTCGGTATATATCAAAGGTTGAAAAAGGAAAAAAAAAATTTATGTATTCATCAACGTTTCGTCTTTATCATAAGACTTCCTCAAGATGATTTGTCTGAAGAAAACATTATACAAGTACAAAATGTTTGGAAAGGATGGTGGTGGCGGCAGTAGCCGGCTCAGAACCTGCGGCCGCATGAGCAAAAATTCAAAATATGAGATACAAATAGATAGTGGTGGTGGCAAGCGACGGTTGGAGTATAAACTCAAGCCAGTCTATTTCTCAAAGTTTAACATTAATAGCTTTGAATCTGACAAATATTTGATTCTGTCTAGCCAATCTTTCTACAATGTTCACAATAACAAAATATAAATAAATTTCTTTCAGAAAATACTTTATTCGACTAAGAATATTTTTCAGATGATTGTCAACTTCCTTATCAGCAACAAATGACACCTTGTACGCTTGAATCAACACGGTTGAACGAAAAAGAGTGACAGCGAATGAGTTCGAGAGACAAAAAAAGAGAGATAGAGAAAACGAGATCAAGAGAGAGGGGGAAAGAGTTAGAGATCGAGGGGGGGGGGGAATAGAACAATGAAAGCGAAAACTCTTTTCATTTTTTACTTCCCTTTTCCTTAAATTTACTTCTGGCGAAATTGATTTGAATGAAGACCGCGATTTTGGGGTTGTACCATGGCCATCCCTACTATGGGTATGGCCATGGGTTGTACCTATTGCCCCACCCCCGAAGTTAAATCCTTTTGTTTGACAGACATTACAAAGAGAATTGACTTTCTCTTATCATAAGTGGAAACATTTTAAATTTATCTCTGATGAAATTTATCTGAATGACTGTAATGATTTTGAACATCCTATAAAAGAAATAACCTGTTCTGTCAATATTTTTTTAATCTTAACTTTCCAAAATATAGATTATTAATCGAACTGTGTTTTGTATTTATTTAAAACAAACAAACACTTAAACAAAAAGCAACACACTTTTACCAATAATATATATATATATATATATATATATATATATACAAAAATCAATGTGAAAGATAGCTTAGTCAATTTAATTTAAAACAATTCAAATTGTTTATAAGAGCGATGATAAAAAAGGTGCTTGTACAGAGAAGCGTCCGTATTAAATTATCAATACCACACACAAAAAAAGCAAACATTATTATATACTTACGCAGCAGATTTAAATAAGTATCCTCACCAAAAAGTAGGGAAAATGATCGAGTAGAATTTTATTAAAAATAAAAATCAGTTTCATCGTAGTTTGGTGAATTTATTACTTGTTAATATGACAGACTGAAGTATATCCCCCCTGAATTTCGTGTTTTTTGCTCGAATTAATGGCCGAACCCGATTAAACGACATTACTGATTTTTACTTTTTATCATAATTCTACTCGATAGTTTTTGCTAATTTTTATTGTACAAACCTATTTTTGCTTGATACATAATTATTTCAAAGAGTTTTCGGGTTAATTTAATTGGAACTGCGGTTTTCAGCGTTTTTCGTATGTACGCTTCTCTGCCTAATCATATAATACTAAACTAGCAGTTACAATATGAGTATAGGCGTAGAATATAGATTGAAATAAGTGGCAGTAGAACAGGCCCGAGTAAACCAGTTAAACAGAAAAAAGTAAAATAATAATTTTAAAAAAAGAGAAGAAATCTACAGCAGAAGGAGGAACGAAGAGGAAAACTGCAAAACGGAACAAGTAAAATAACTTGCCTGCTTTACCTGATTTACGGCATATCAACCGTTTTGGAGTGTTATTTAATGCCGAAACATTTGTAAACGATTCATTGAATAGGTTTTATTGGACAGAAGATTCTATTTTACCCATAGGGTAGGTAGGATTTGTGGGTTAATACCTTATTAGTATGTAAAAATGGCCACAATAGATCTGATGGGAAACTAAGTCGTTATAGTCGATCTCAGAGTCTGTGACAACATCCATTACATAAATAACGCACTAACGGAACAGGTGAAAAAAAAAGGTTGTTCATTATTTAGGTACGTGCAAAATCAATGGCCGATTCCCAAAATGTAAAAACATTTTGACCCCTCTTTCACTTAAAAATTCACTAAAATTCAGGAAATCAACCAATTTTAATGAAATTTTCAATATTTATTGATCAACAATCACGGAATATAATGAAACCATTATTTTTTTTTTTTAAATCTTAGTGAAAATGTATTATTTTTTTAAAACAAAATACACCTTTACTAAAGTTATATTTTTATATATTAATTAAAAAAAATGCATTAATTTTTTTTTGTTTTTTATGAAAATAAAGCATTGTAAATGTTAAAAATTTAAAAAAAGATTTTTCATATATTACAAAAAAGGCCCCTAAATACCGTGTTAACAAAATCATTATAACTCGAAGAAAAATTAATTTTTTGAATTAGCGATATTATTATTGAATAAAGCATTGTTTGATCAATATTTTCACCAAAAAAATAATATAATTGCAAAAAATATTTTATGTGATTTTAATGATCAGAGGTTTTGGAAAAAAAAAAATAATGCGACATAATTATATTTCCCTTTTCATACATAAACGTGGCATCATCAGCGCAAGAACTTTTTTTATAATCTTAAAAATAAACCAAAAATTGATAAATTTTAGACCCAGGAACTTAACTAAAAAAAGAATTTTAAAAATTGGATAGTTTCTACTAACGATTCATTATAATTGGTATGGTAGCCCCGTTCTGTAATAACCAGCTGGTATTAGCCTTCCAACAACCACTCACTTTTACACCGCCCTCAAATTTTTATTTTTAGAGATTCAACAATTTCGTTAATTTCACAATTCATCGTCAATTATATGGAAAGATTTGTATTTATTTTGTATTTTTTTCATTAATAAATATTTAAGAAGTTAAAAACAATTATTTATTAATAAATAAAGAGAATTCAAACATGACATTTTCTTTCCAAATTGAATTCTGTTTATCAATAAATAACTGTTTTAACTTTTTTTTTCAATGAATAAATTGTCAGTGTAGTCATTGACTTCAATTTACTGTTTCACACTTAAAATTATAAAAAAAATACTTTATTTTAAAAAGAATCAATGTATTTTATTGTTACGACACGTTAAGAATAAATCGAGTAACAAAAGTTTTAAATGTAAAAAAAAAATGATAAAATTGACGCAGTTCGTAACGTAAAAATAATTTTTAACATTTAAAAAAACTTATTTCAAATTCTAAGGAAAGACATTGGTAAACAGACGTCATCAATAATTTCAGAGTATTACTAAATTAAAAACTAATACCAAGTTAAATATGAACCTTTTTAGTTAAAAATAAAATAAGATCTTAATTGCGTACACTCACAAATATTTTAATTAAATAAGCATTTCCTTTTTTATTATAACAAAATAAGGGTACTTAAATTTGTTTATAACCTTAAAAAGAATAAAGAAATTAATGAATAATAATTTTTCAACGTCTATAAACTATTACAAAACCATTTTTATATATAAAGTTAAAAATGATAAATTATGACATTTTTGTCTTTCATATATTTTGCATAGCGATAGTCAATTGGTAAACAAAGTCCTTTACCGGTTAAGTGATGACGGATTTTACGAATTTATGCCTTTTGGGGGGATAATTTAACCAATTTTTAGTAAAACGTGGGAATTTAAAAAAAATTTCAGTATCTTATGACTTTAATTTAATAATTATCTTTGAAATAGTTCCCAAAAACTTATATTTATCTTTCAAGGGATTTTTACAAGTAATTTTTTCAAATTTAAAATTCGCTGAATATTTTAGTTTTTTAGTCGCCGTGATTACATATTTCATTATAATTTATTTTTCACACGTAAATATGCAGTTTTTTTCATTTAGAGATTAAGTTTAAGCTTTTATCTTTCAAACACAATCAAAGTTTACACGGAAACTAATTAAATAATTAATGATAAGCCCTTTTTAATAAGCATAATCCGTACAAGACGCCATTTTTGCACGTACCATTGTCATTATTGAAAGATTATGCCATTGTCACTGCTTGTTTAATATTATTAGACTGGGTTAGTGTTTTGGAGAGCTGGAGGAATATACTAGATTATAGGTTATTATTAATACCTTCCGTACCTCGCCCCAATGGTATAAATATTGTTGCGTGAATACCCCGCCGATCCATTTATTGTAGAGTGATGTGGAAGTAAATGAAATGCGAGCTTTAAATCAAGCGAAGGAAAAATATAAAACACGTGTGAAGCTTTCAGATTTATTTTTGGAACTAACGAAAACATACATTTGGGATTTTTTCTTCTTCTAAATCCTCCACCCGGGTAACTAATTTAATCTTAAGTTATATATATAGTAGTTTAGTCAAGTTATATAAAGAAGGATGTCATTTTAAAGTTTATACTTAGTCTCAAGGATCGAAATCACTGAATAAAATCACGTGTACTCGATGTAAAAGTCACAAAACAAAAGTTTTACAAAATTGTTAAATCAAATAAAAAAAAAAGTCAGAAAAAATCTCTGAACAAGAAAAAAAGAAGATCGACGGTGTAAACATAATGCGATAAAAAATTGTGTATGGGCGAGAAAAATGTTTTGTTTTAAAAATATTATTCAATGAGTAACCATTTCGAGTTCAAATCTATTTAGTATTACGCATGTAATCGGAAGAAAAACATGCTTTAACTATGTAAATAAATATCCTACAAGAATCGTGATTTTCACAAAATGGAGTCTTACGGGATTCCGCCATGTACTTTCTTTTTGTATAGCTCACGACGAAAAAGTATTAAAACTTCCTTTTCTCCTATTACTATGTAATAATAGATTGATTTTAATTCAAAAACGTTCTTAGTGTCATAATCTTATAATATCGCCTACACACTAATTTTATTCGCATTTTTAAGAAACTTTTTTAACCGTTGATCTTTACCATTACCAAAAAAATAAAAATAATAAAAAATTAAATGTTATCGAACACCAAAACAATATGTATTGTGAACGATTTCTTACAGAATGATATACGCGTAATTGAAAACACGTTGCTATTTTACTCATAGCCGGTGTGTGAGTGGGGGGGGGGAGTTATAGCAACTAGGAGCAACGTGTAGTATCTGTTCTGATGCTGCACTTAGTTTAATCTGTCCTCAGCCAGTGAAGGAGAAGTCCTTCGAGACCGAGGCATTTTTTTGTTCCAATCCAGAGTACCCCTTTTTTTTTGGGGGGGTGGGGAATTTTCCCCACATTAAAAACTGATATTGTGTCTAACTCTGACCTCGTGGGGAATCAAGTACATAGGAACTAGTATATAAATGTTACATGTTGGGTTAATTAAATGCATGTACAAAAGTCAGAAAAAAAGTTTTTAAAATCCCATTTTTACCATTTTTTTAGTGAAGGAATAAAAAAAAATGAGATGTAAATGTTTTTCGCAGCTTTCGTACTTAACCTTAAAAAAAAGAAAAAAAAAAGGTTCCTTGTCCTTTAATTAGAAACTTATGAACTTGAGTTATAGTTCTTCCTTAGCTACTTTATCTCTCGACTTATCGAGTTTACATTTCGGCGTTTTACGTGTACGATGAAACTTTCTGTAACTTAGTGTTTTGTTAACAAATTAAAAAATATTTTTTTTTTTAAATAAAACACGGTTAAAGTAAGCATAAATTGTTTGGGAGTAAATGCCGAAACTTATTTCACTCTAAATAATTTACGTGACTGAAATAGGAACCCACTTATACCAACCGGTAAGAATATAAACGTTACACACTATGAGTTAAAAAAATTTAAGAATACTTCGAAGATTAAGTTATACAGCAATCAAAGTTCAAACTAACTTCGTAAATGAAATGAAAAAAAAATACCTTTTAAACGTTTTCTTTTTAGGACGCGTCACGTCAATCGACAATTTTCTTATAAGGTTATACAAGTTTATCCTTTGTAAATCAAAACAAACAAGAATACAAACTTCTACGAGTTTGTGTCGCGGTTGAAATTTACTTTCTGAATGAAAGTCACACACAATATCAGTTAAAAGGTAAAATACTGGGAGGGGAGAGGAGGAGGGAGAGGTAAAAAAAAAAAGGAGGAGGAGGGAGAGGTATCTTATTAAAAAATATATAAAAATATATTTGACAGGAAGTGGGCGTGGCTATCGTAAAAGTTTACGCAGGCCTCGTGGTGGGCCGCTGTGTCATCTTCTAGCCCTGCTCTGTCGGGCTGAGATGCTCACCCGCCCAGGCTTTACTTTCTCACTCAGCTTTCCGACCTTGTGTCACATCTTCTCGCCGTGGGACGGAGATAAATACCGTCAATAACACAAGTTTCATAGATAGATCAATTGTACTAAAACGTCATTCTTTTATTAAGACGAATTTCTTCTTTCTTTCTTTAGCCGACTCAGTAACGTTGTCATTTTTGTCATGTGTTCGTCAGTTGTTTTTTTTTCATACCAGTTGCGGTTCGCCTTGGCATCTTATCATTCTGGCAACCTCGGGGCTGCCATGAAGCATTAGCCCCTTCTTTGTCGGCATGATTTTTTTTTTTGGGGGGGGGGGGTGGTCCAAGCCGATGCCCCATCCCGGGCATTACCTCCTTCAGAATAGAGGGGGGGGGGTATTTCCGGTCGCCCGAGGCACCGGTACCAGGGAATGCTGACGGGTTCGTTCTCGGCTATTTTTGTACCCGGCTAGTCTTCTCGCCCTCGGAGGAGCTGGTGCTCCCCACTGCCCGACCTCGTGTCACATATTGCTGCAGTTGGAAGCAAGTAAATGCCAACTTTGTCACGTGTAGAACAACCACAAGAAAAAAGTACCGCTACAACAACAACGAGAGATAGAGAGAGGGGGAGGAAGTGAGAAATGGGGGGTGGTGAGAGAAATAGGGGAGAAGTGAGAGAGAGAAAGGAGGAAGAGAGAGAAAGGATGGAAGGGAGAGAGAGAGAGAGAAAGGAGGAAGGGAGAGAGAGAGAAAGGGGGAAGGGAGAGAGAGAGAAAGGGGGAAGGGAGAGAGAGAAAGGGGGAAGGGAGAGAGAGAAAGGGGGAAGGGAGAGAGAGAGAAAGGGGGAAGGGATAGAGAGAGAAAGGGGGAAGGGATAGAGAGAGAAAGGGGGAAGGGATAGAGAGAGAGAAAGGGGGAAGGGATAGAGAGAGAAAGGGGGAAGGGATAGAGAGAGAAAGGGGGAAGGGATAGAGAGAGACAGGGAGAGAGAGAGGAAGGGAGTGATAGAGAGAAAGGGAGGGATAGATAGAGAGGGAGGGAGAGAGAAAATATTTATATATGTAATACATACAGACAAGCAACATCAGGGACAATAGGATCACTCTCACATTATCACCTTCCGTGAGCTAAGAATAGCCGTGCTTGCACATTGTCCGATCCGCGGGCCAAATCTGGCTCGCTGTCCATTTCTGACCGGCCCGCGTGTAAAAGATGCAGACAATGAATTTACCTCCGGTCATGAGCTGGAATTTAATGCTTTTGTTTTTCTTTTCTTTATAACAAACAACGTAAAATACTCGTTCTATGATCACACTTATGAACTTTCAATGCTGAGTTTTCAAAAAACCTGTCAAGTTGTAATATCAGCCGAGGTTCGCCTAGCATCATTTTGGCAACCTAGGGATCCGGTCTGTCCTGAACAATCATTCCTTCTTTACCGGAATGAGGTATGATCTGATTCGGTTCTCGGAGGTGCATACACTCCCAGGCGTTACTTACTCCTGAAGGGTGTGGTGGTTTATTGCAGGTGTCTTGATGCGCTCCTACAGGGGAATGCCAACGGTTCCATTCTCGGTTATTTATGTACCAGTTAGAGTGCCCGTTTGGGGGCACCGCCCCCCCCCTCCCTACGTTAAACTGATTTCATGTGTAACTTTGTTGCAGTAAGAAGTATATAGTGATTCAAAAAGGAATAAAATACATCAAGCGGAACCAAGTAAAATATATCAGTCATCACTGCAAAGTACTTTCAGTTTTTCTTGTGTGTACCTAAAACCAAACGGAATCTCCATGAACAGAGTTTGTTTCCAAGAACTTTCCATCCGTGGAACATATTACCATGGGATTGCTTCTCTGCAGACTTTAACATGGTCGTCTTCAAGTCCAACGTCCAACAAATACTTGTTGAGTCGTCCTCTTAACATTAAGCTCATCATTTTCGATCCTATCACAGTATTGCTTATCCAACTGACAATCTGTTTTTGGCGAGGAGCAAAGTGTAGTATCTGTTCTGATACTACACTTCATCTTTTTTTTTTGTTCTCGGTCAGTAAAGGAGTAATCCTTCTAGACTGAGGTAATTTAAATTTTTGTCATAATCAAAAGTGCCTCTTTTTGGAGTA
>OY744539.1:83160350-83172850 GCA_963556195.1 Sepiola atlantica | reverse complement strand
TCGAAAATAAATTTGGAAAAAAAAAAGTTAATAAAACTAAAATGCATTGTATGGCGTTCTAATTGCTCATTATATATATATATATATATATATATATATATATATTTATGCAAACATTGTTAAAAATAACAAAATTTGTCTGTTATTCGTTTTTGTGGATGGCCTATATAAATAGGGGTTCGTTGGCTTGCATTATATTAATGTTAAATACATATATATTTGTTTTTTTTTTCTCTCCGTGTATAAATGACTGAAAGCTTTATATATATATATATATATATATATATATATATATATATATAACCATGAGACTTTAGTTAATCAGGGAACAATTTTCTATATATTCATCAAAAACACTTATTAGCATACAACTGTTTCTGCCTTTCTCAATAACATACATTCTCATAATGTAAAAAAATATCAACAAGTGAGGCTTCCTCACTTCTGAAAAGTTCACCGGTCAAGCTGACAAAATTGAACCAAGTGCATTTAAAAAAAAAAATTTCTTTTTATGGACAATATTTTTCTAATGGAAATACTTTTTAATCATAATCTATATATATATATATATATATATATAGTAAGTTATGAAAATATATTTATGGCAATTAAGCTGCACAGATGCTCCTGCGTTTCATCCTCGGGGGAATCTTCAGGCTAAAATGCGAGAGTCTCTGTGTAGCTTAATTGCCATAAATATATTTTCATAGCTTACTACCTAGCTCTACTTACGTATTGAGCACTGTTGAAGTAAATACTCTAAATTGATACATAAAAAATTATATCTCCTTATAAAATTTTATGTGGATACATGAAATAGTAATATATATATAATGTAAATAAAGCCTATTTCATATTAAAAAAATTTCCAGTCGTTATTTATAGTGTATACATATGAGAGAGAGAGATAAATAAATAGAGAGACAGAAATAGAGAAAGAAAGAGATGGAGAGAAATAGATATATATATAGAGAGAGAATATATATATATATATATATATATAGAAAGAGAGAGAGGAAGAGAAATAGGGGGAGAGATGGAAGAAGATGGAGAGTGAGAAATAATAAAAGGAAGAAATTTAAATAAATAGAAAGTGGAAGGAGAAAAACGAAAAAAAAAATCCGGGTTAATATTAGGGTTAGAGTTAGAACTTGAGATGCAATGGAATAGAAAATCTGAAAATAAATAAAAGTAAAAAAAGAAAAATAAGAAAAAGGGCAATATTAGTATTTTCGTCTTGAGGGTTTATAGAATTTGCACATGCGTTTGATGAGAAAAAACCCGTTTGATTAAGATTGCAGTCTAAAAATACGCATCTGACCCAAACAACGACCCCTGGAAACAGCCTCTGGAATCTGATGATCTAAAAACCAAATGACATCTGATAGTGTAATTAATCGCTATCCTATCACAAACGCACACGTTTCCATCGCCAAAGGCTACTTACCCCCTTCATCTTTTATTTTTATTAGGGGCAAAATAATTAACATCCCCTTTTCAGAATTTGCATCATTGCTTCTGATTTAAATGTTATTTTAAATCGTTGAATTCGTAGACTTAAAGCTTCATTTTTTTATGTAAGGAATATCGACCCTTTTCTCTCATTGCTAATTGGAAACAATTCGTTTAGTTTGCTCCAAGCGAGATTCTTACACGAATCCTATTATCTGTTTTCTGTGTGTCTATGCCCAGCTAGAAGTCAAAACCTACAAAAACACCCACAAAGTTGGTATATTCTTGATAAGCGTTGACCTGGATGAATAATATCTAAAATCAAAAAAAAGAAGAAAGTTCAGTCTTTGGGGATAAACTGGGCCAGGTTTTATCGGGGGGGGGGGGGGGGGGGGGTTTAGTCATTTCTAATGTTATCTATTATATAAAGGGGGAAAGTTTGTTTGTACGTATGTAGGTATGTATGTATGTCTGGAAAAGGCTCCTGAGATACTCGACTGGTGCCATAAAGTTGACATTTTTTTAATCCTCCACCTTCCGGACCCATAATATCGAAAAATTTGAAAAAAAACCAAAAAAAACATCCATTTCTTTGTGCCGAACTGACATGGAACTTCTCGGGGGGGGGGGGGGGTGTTTACCAAATTTCATTGTTTTCCCCCCAACATATTCACGTTGTATGTATGCGCGCCAAGCCCCGATTTCAAACCGTTTAAGTGACCTATTTTTCATCAATTTTTATGCGCTGCTCGTTTGGCCCAATGAGTAACGACGACGGACCATGATCTCGAGGTTGATGGTTCGATCCCCACCGACTCCATGAATTTTTTTTATATAACCGTGACCTAAATATACATCGAAGGGGGGAACGATCAGGAATACAGAGTTAGTACTTACTTTTGCCCCGAGCAACGGAGAGAGGGGGTAGAGACCAGGGAAGACAAACTTTTGCCAGAAGAGGGGGAAGGAGGGTCGCCCCTCGGGTTAGGATTAGGGGATGAGGTGGCGATCGAGGAAGACACATCTTTTGCCCGGGGAAGAGATAGATAATTACACCTTTGTTTGGGGAGGGGGAGAGAGCCCGGGCAACGCTGGGTACTCCCAGGATTTTTTTTTTTATATAATCGTGACCTAAATATATATCGAAGGGGAGAGGGGAGGTCGACCGGCAAGACAGAGTTAGTGATTACTTTTGCTCCGGACAACGGGGGGGGGGGGGTTAGGGAGGGCGGTGAGAGCATGCTGGAAGACAGTGAGTAGAGAGGGTCAACCGTTAGGTTAAGGGTTGAGGGGGCAAGCGGGGGGGGGGGGAGACACAGCTTTTGCCCGGGGAGGGGGGAGAGGGAGTAGAGGGAGAAAGGGAGGGGGCGACCTTGGCAGACACAGTTTTTGCTCAGGGGAGTAGGGGGGAGATATAATTACACTTTTGCTTATGGGGGGGGGGTGTCGAGCAACGCCGGGTACCCCTGCTAGTCTATTATATAAAGGCGAGGTTAATGACTTACATTATTATTATTTTCATTAGAGAGGAATGGGTTATGCGTAGGTGGAGGAGACGCATGTGAAAAAAGGGGGAAAGTGAGAAAGACATAGGGACGGATTGAGAGAGATAGAAGTTTTAATATAAAGATGTTAAACACACTTTTTCACCTCTTATATTTTTCTTTATGGCCCCGGGCAACGTTGGGTAGCTCTGCTAGTAATTTTATAAATACATTTTATATCATTTATATACTACATATGAAAACATGTTTTTCTTTTGCCGACCCATTTAATAAAATTTCTCTCGAAACGTACGTAAAAATTATGCTTTGTTGGAACTTTTCTGCGTAACTAATATCAATTATCTTTTCCCCATTGCTAATTGGAAACAGTTCGCTTAGTTAGCTCCAAGCGAGCACTTCCGATACAAATCGGATTAATATTATAATAAATTTGTTATATAATATTATAATAAATTTGTTATATAATTAATATTATAATAAATTTGTTATATAATTTAACCAGCAACTATATGTTCCACCCCGGTTGCATATTTTTGCTAGCATGGGAGGATATCATGCTAAATGCAAATATTCTACACTGATCCCCAAAGGAGGAGGTAATGGCTGGGAGCATAGTATCATGACGAACGCCTCCTCTCTCCCCAAAAAGGAGGCATTAATGCTTGGGAGGATAATATCATGACAACAAAACAGATTCCCCCCCCCAACGGAGAAAATAATCATGAAAGGATGGTATCATGAGAAACAGACATCTACTATACTCCTCCAATAAAAGGAGGTAATACCTGGGAGGATCGCCAACATAAAAGGAGAAGGTAATGTCTGTAAGTATGGTATCATGGAAACAAAAAATATACTACATTACCTCCCACCTTACCCTAAAAAAAAGAAAGAAAAAAAAAGAGAAGTTAGTACTTGGGAAGATGGTCTCATGACACCAAGATAGATATATTCCCCCTCCCCCCAAAAAGATGTAATACCTTGGAGGATTAGCCCACCTCCTTAAAAAGGAGGACGCAATTCCCGGGAGGACGGTCTCATGACAAGAGAACCGATACTACACTATTCACCCCCATTAAAAATAATTTTTTTTTTATTTTATTATTCATTTAAAAATGCCTAGCCATACAAAAAACAAAACATTTTTATGATTACTTGGCCTTTTGGCTGAGATCAAAGTATAGTATCCGCTCTCAGTATCTATTCTCATTATCTTAGACGTTTTACTATCGACGAAAATTTTGCGTATAAGAAAATACGAAAATGCAAAATTACAACTGTATATTACAGAATATTAAATTATTAGAAGCTGTTTATGTAAAAAATATACAAATTAAGAAAATCACAATGTGTTTGAGGGTATTTGCAGTTTCCTATATATACGGTATTTCAAAAGTCTAGACTGTACCATAAAATTAAATAAGTAGAACCTGCTTTGATATCTGATATAGTTAGTATAGAGGGAAAAATCTTTTGCATTATTCATTTAGATATAATCTGATTGGTTAGTTAGCTACAGTAAATACTACCGAGATATAAAAACAATTGAAAACCATACATCCACGCATTAAAATTAAAGGAAAACGTGTCTCCTTTGATTTGATTTGTTTCAGGACTTAAATCGAGACATTTTTTCACTTTAATGTGTTTCAAAATTTTTCACTTTTGCATTTTCAAGATATTTATCTCTAATAATTAATTAATATTCAATTGTTATTTGTCAGACCTTCTGATGCTAAGAGAGTTATCTTTGAAAAGCCATGGCTTAAAGGTCATTTTGTATTTGTATTCCTTGTTTGAACGATTGATGAGTTAATAAACTTGTAAACTATGCAAATTTTATCTATTTCATCACTTCATTTTCCGTATATTAATGCTCTACCTACTATATTGAGCTTCACCGCATCTCGATAGGATCTAATATAATTTTTGATTTTTATATATATATATGTGTACAGAGTAATCTTCTAAACTAATGAACGGATCATTATGAATTTTGGAATATATTCTAAAAGATACAGTGAGTAACATAGGCACATTATGCTTTTGTAAATGTTAACATTTAGGGAGTGCACATATATATATATATATATATATATATATATATATATATATATATATATATAAGTGTTTTTCTTTGTTTTTTTCTATGAACCGATCATTATGAATTTAGCATATTCTTGGCAACCCAGTGAGTAATATGGGCACATCATTTTTTTTGTAAACATTACCACTTAGGGGGGTGCGCTCAAGAAAACTTGCAGGCACCCTAAAAAATCTTTTAAAATAAGTTAGATACAAAAAGATTTAATAGAAAAAAAGAATTGCTCTACATCAAATTTTGAGTTACATTAATACATTTTTAAAAGGATTGGTGTGTGCGTGGGCGTCAATAATATGTATGTGCTTGATAAAATCATAAACTATTGAACTTATTATAAATTATGAAATTCTAGGCAACAGGGTATGTAACGTGGGCACATAATTTTTTAAAAACTATACCATTTAGCCCACTTCCTTAAAAAGAAGGAGGTAATTCCCGGGAGGACAGTCTCAGGACAAGAGAACCATACCATACCCCCCAAAGAAAGAAAATACATTAAAATTTTAAAAAATGCTAAATTTATTGATTATACCCGTCCCGGGACAGGTATTCTACTAGTAATTATATATATATATAAACCGACACACTAAACCCACCGACCAACAACAAAAAATAAAACTAATAATTTACTACACTAAATTCACAAACGTACTGTATTTGTTCCAATGCCCATTCGAGGAATGTTTCCCCAAGACTGAAACAGACAAACACAGTACTTATATTGGCCATACAACTACAACTCTCTCCAGACGCCTTACACATCACTTAAATGACACTAGTGCCATCCAGCGACACATTACCACACATAAAAAAGCATAACATCAACCGAACTAAGACAAATATTAACAACTAACACTAAGATCATACATAAAAACAACTGCACCAACAGACTAAAAATCTTCGAAGCCCTACACATAAAAAAATTACAACCCACAATTAATAAAATTGCATTCACCACCGGTACTAATGCCTTATCAGTCTTCAACAATTAATACACAATAATAATAATAATAATATTATAATAATAGATATTAAAAAATAAATAAATAAACGAATAAAGATATATATATACACACACACACACACACACACACATGTAAATTAATAGATATATAATAATAATAAAACTATAAATTTGGCTTTTTACTAATAATAAGACACAGTCTCCTGAAGATGGTCGCAAGACCAAAACCGCTCGAGGAATGGCCCACGATACAACGTTAGGTGCCATACTCCACCAATTAACACCAGAAAACCGACGAATCGCTCGCCGCGTCGAGAAATTAACCAGAAGGATAGCGAAGAAAGAATACTCTGTGGTCTTCAACGACGCATGTATAATAAATGACTTGCTGCCGAAATATATATATATATATATATATATACATATATATATATATACTTGTGTTATAGTGAAATAAATTCCAGAAGGAAATCCGGGTATGAGAGCTCAATGTAATAAACAGAGCAAGAAAAAAATAAAAATAAAGTAACACAGAATCACATAATCACTGGTGCAATAATTTATTTCAACCTTCCGGCATTGTCAAACATCTAAGTGAGGTGATTACATTTTTGAAAATGAGAAAAGAAAAATTCACACTCACCAATTCAATATACATATAGAGAGAGCGACAACATATCTAATACATATTTAGAGAGAGGGAGAAATGATTTATTTAAGTAGCAAAGATAAAATAAAATAAAGTAACTTAAATAACCCATTTCTCCCTCTCTCTAAATATGTATTAGATATGTTGTCGCTCTCTCTATATGTATATTGAATTGGTGAGTGTGAATTTCTCTTTTCTCATTTTCAAAAATTTAGTCACCTTACTTGGATGCTTGACAATGCCGGAAGGTTGAAATAAATTATTGCACCGGTGATTATGTGATTCTGTGTTACTTTATTATATATATATATATATATATATATATATATATATATATATGGAGAGAATGATCAACAGATAAAATAAAGACAAACTATTAATCTTATTATTGTCGCTTTTATTGACAGGGGCGGGTACTATTGTTAGCAATGGCAGAAATCATGCAATTCGAGATATGACGATTGAAATTATTAATTCAGTTGCTGCTAGAATTGTAACTAAGCCACACATCGTGTAAGGTGCCGAGAAATAGCAGTTGCTAAGACTTTTCTGTCCACTCCTAAAGATGATTCAGAAGCATTTCTTTTTTAACGAACTTGAGCTCCGATTCATTACGTAAATAAAAATCTTAAAATCCTTGTTGTCGTCTGCTTCAGAGAATGATACCAATCTTTACGAAACGGATCAAGAACATCTTAAAAATCTTTAGTCGCGATCTTCATATTATTTTTTAACTCAGAGAAAAAAATTGCGCATGAACCATGGTATTCACTGTCCATATTTTTCATCTACCCAAAACCTCAACCAGGCCAGGTAGGTATGGTGACCTGTAAAAAGTGACTACTTAGCACGCCTTGTACAGCTGAAACCAAAGACAGAAAAAGGAAAAGAGCAAGATTGCTTCAGTTGTTGCGCGTCATTTCACAGTAATGCAGGATCCCATCTGCTCCCTCTGCAACATATATATTGAGCACTAACATACTTAATTGGTTCTACTAAACACATGTTCGTTTACATGTTTGGTGAGTTGGAACATAACACTGATAAAACAACATTACATTTCAATAATTTTAGAAAACATCCATTTTTACACACAGATTTATGTGTGCATGCGTGTTTTATTGAAAATTCAACACACCACTTTACTACAGGCTGGTCCTAAATTCCTGTTAACCCTACCAAAAATGAGTGGTCCAAAAGTCTTGTCACCCCTACAAAAAGGATGGTCCAAAAGTCTTCTTATCCCTACCAAAAAAGGGTGGTCCAAAAGTTTTGTCACCCCTACCAAATAAATGGGTGGCCCAAAGTCTTGTTATCCCTACTAAAGAAAAATAAAAGGGTGCCCCGAAAGTCTTGTTACCCCTACCAAAAAAGGTGATCCAAAGGTTTTCTTACTCCTACTAAAAAGGGATTGTCCTAAAATGTTGGTAACCTTATGATAAAAACGGTGGTCCTAAAGTCTTGGTATCCCTACGCAAAAAAAAGGGGTGGGCCTAAAGTCTTGGTATCCCTACCCCAAAAATAGTAATCCAAAAGTCTTCTTACCTCTACAAGAGAACTTGTAAGTATAGATGACGACATGAAAGATACGATAACAAAAGTAGAAAACTACATGACCCAAAGTACAGAAAGGCTAATTACGATTGCAACAAAAACACTGGCAAAATGAACAATACAAGTAGCGGTAAAACTGGAAACAAAAGGGTGAAAAAATGAACAATATAAGTAGCGGTAAAACTGGAAACAAAAGGGTGAAAAAATGAACAATACAAGTAGCGGTAAAACTGGAAACAAAAGGGTGAAAAAATGAACAATACAAGTAGCGGTAAAACTGGAAACAAAAGGGTGAAAAAATGAACAATACAAGTAGCGGTAAAACTGGAAACAAAAGGGTGAAAAAATGAACAATACAAGTAGCGGTAAAACTGGAAACAAAAGGGTGAAAAAATGAACAATACAAGTAGCGGTAAAACTGGAAACAAAAGGGTGAAAAAATGAACAATACAAGTAGCGGTAAAACTGGAAACAAAAGGGTGAAAAAAATCAAAATAGGAAGAGAAGTAGCGATGTGGATGATTTATAAGACTGAAAAAAGATAAGACGCACGAAAACACATGGATATGGCTACGAAAAAGGACACTTAGACAAAGAAACAGAATCGCTACTGACAGCAATATAAAACAATGCGATCAGAACAAATTACTCAAATATCAAGATAGACAAAACCCAGGAAAACAGTAAATGTAAACTCTGAAACAAAATGTTAAATCACATCATAAGTGAATGCAGCAAACTAGCCCAAATGGAATACAAAAATAGACATGACTGTGTGCGAAAGCAATCCACCAGGAACTATGCAAACGTTTGCACTTTGAACATACAGACAAATGGTACAGACATAAACTGGAGCCAGTATTGAAAAATAAAAATCGTAAAATCCTCTGGGACATGGAACTACAAACTGACAAACTCATTTAAGCAAGGAGACCAGACATAATAATCAGCAAGAAGGAAAAACCTGTCAAATTGTAGATTTCGCTGTCCCAGCACATCACAGGGTAAAGATCAAAGAGATTGAAAAACTAAGCAAATCCATGGAACTTTCCAGAGAGCTGAAAGGAATATGGAACATGAATGCAGTTACTGCAGTATCAATAATTGTAGGAGCACAAGGAAGAGGTCTGAAAAACCTGGAAAAAAAAGACCAGGAGAAATTGGAATCAAAGGGAGGATTGACAACGTACAATGCACAACACTGATGAAAACAGCCGAAATATTAAGGGAAATACTTGAGTGCAAAAAGCAACCCATATGACCATGTAATGCTGACAACAAGTAAATTGAAATAGAACAAAAATTATACGGAAAGAACATCGCATGAACCCAAGGAAACTGAAACTACCAGAAATCCCATAATCTGACACCACTCCTCCCAAAAAAATGATGGCACCAGTTTCGGATGGTACCATGCAAAATAGTTGTGAAGAGTAGTGCGTAACCAGGGTACCCGATCCCCATGGGCCCCGGATACTTTGTCACAGAAAGACTGAGGAGGACAAGTACCAACTAGACTTCCACTGGAAGGATGCAGAGTGTACTGGAACATTGGAGAGGTTTATTGCCATTCAAATTCCAGAGAAATCCAACGATCGTTAGCAGCAAGAAATTGATGATAAACGGCTGTTGCGGTAATGGAAAACGATTTTCAATTGTTAAAAAAGCGGCGAGTACTGAAAATCTGAGGAGACTAATTGTCACTCAGACTCCAGGGAACACCACTTGTCGTTGTCGGTGTGCAATCATTGATAATGACTCTTGTGAAAACTCCTAGTGAGTAAATAATATTTTAAACACCTATATGCTCCAAGACTATTGGGTAAAATTGTACCTAATTTGGCATGAAGAACCCTTGAGATGCCGGATGTAATAACATTAAGAATACAAATGATTATGCTTAAATAGAGCCCCAACAACTCTCTGCAGGAGTTAAAACAAAACTCGCTCATTGGGCAGTTTTTTAGGTAGTATTATTATTAAGGAAGGAATGTGCTGTTTAGTAGCAGTTGACAAGAAAGTCTTAATAAAAGGTTTGACATTGGCTGAGTGGTTAACTACACTGACTGGAAACTTGGGTGTGCCAAGTTCGAATCCAGTTTGTTCCACAGAAACACTTTCATCAAACCCACACCTAACTTTGTGTCTAATCTCCTGGAGAAGAGGTAAATAAAATAAGTCGCAAACTTAATAGGTCCATCACTATCCACCAAGCTCCAGCCCCTGTCCCATCGTTGCATCCTTGTGCCTGTTTTACAAGTACTTCAATGGGGTGAGCTCCGATGAACTTGCTGCTCTAGTGCCCCCTCGATGTAAATACAGTAGACCAACCCGACAATCTGCCAAATCCCATCCATTCACTGTGGAGGTCCTCAGATGCCAGAGAGCCTTCTACTCCAATAGCTTCTTTCCTTGTGCTGCCGGCCTCTGGAACTCCCTCCCTGCTCCCCGACTGTACCAACATGCAGAAATTTAAAACTAATGTAAATAGACATCTCGCTGCACAGCTCCCAACTTGGGATGACCCTCTAAACTTACACCCTAATTATCAGTAGCCCCTTACATCTACAGTGGCGATCTGCCTTGTTTGGGGTGAACTATGTTAAAAAAAAAAATTAACTTCCTTTTAGGATTAATTGTATTAGTTTCATTTTTTAAGTTTAGAATACTTGAGATAGGGATTGATAATTTGGATTATTTGAATCATTCAGACTACTGTTCTCATCTAGGTTGTTATTTTCACACCCGATGTAACATCCGACTTTTTCAACTTGGAAATTCTTATCTCGAACTTCGGAACGCATACGGAACTTTCAACTGGACCCATGGTGTAACGCTTAAAGATGTTAATTAGCAATCAGTTCTAAGTGAAAGTTGTCTGTTGTTAAGCTACTTCTTTATTAATTAATTATTTATTAATTAATTATTGGATGTAGATAGCTTCCAAAACTTTCAATCTTAATACATAACTAGCGAGACCCGTGTAAATTACACGAAATGATGTTTTCAATACTAATTATCTTACTTCTAACCTATACCTTTGTAAATGCTTTAGATTAAATTAAATTTGGCTCCAATTCATGAGTAGCATACAAAGATTCGGAAGGTCGTTGCTTTTGATGTAAGCGTGACACACAAAATAACACACACGCTATCGTATTAATATGTGTCTTGCCGGTCTCCCCTCCCTACCTTACTCCCTTCCTCCCCTTCGATGTAGAAAAAAAAACTTTGAGGTTGGTTGGAATCGAACTACAAACCTATCGGGCCGACGTCGACAACCGACGTCAAAATCCTACGTCGCTAACCGTTGCGCAAAAGAGAAATACTTGAAACCTTACGAAAATTACCTGTCTTGAATGCTTTTCAAAATCTAGGTGCGGCACGCATGCGCAGAGCTTTTGCCGGAAGCGTGACACACGAACACACACGCTATCGTATTAATATATAGATGATTTGCTAAGAATTTTAATAATGACTTTCTATTCGACAGTTTAAATGCTTTCAAGTTCCTTTCAAATTTCGAAGGTCACAAAGTAATCCATTCTTTTTCTAACCATTAAAATAATTGAAAATTGAAATGGCCGACTTGTTTACGAAGAAATGGAAATGCATACTTGTGGATTTAATTCAGGAATTTAAAAGTTATTTTCGGTATTTTATGCTATTGAAGTTTTGATTTCAATAAATAGTTGATTTAGAGGAAATGAAAAATGGTATATCTAAGTTACGTAGAGGCGAGAAACACAAACACAAAAAGTGGTCAGCAATTTTATTAAAACAGAGATGTGTGTGCTGTGTTATGAATCAAGCACTGATAGTTGTTTTTTTGTGTTTGTTTTTGAATGTATTTCTCATCAATAAAAAATTTAATGTGTCGTGAGCAAATATTTATTCTGAAAATTGCGGTTCAGAGAAAAAAGTTTGGGAACCCCTGCTCTAAGCAGAAATGGGTATCGAAGTTGGATGTTGTAGCTGTAGAAAAAAAAAAAAAAAAAAAAAAACGAAAAAAGAAACAAGTTCATTTTTTCAGAAGTTGGAGTAAAACTGACTTCAGAGTTGGGAGTCGGATTTCTCTCAGCTACCTTCGAGGTGAGGAGTCGGAGTCAGATTCTTTTTTTTTTTTTAGTCGATCACTACCTGTTAGGTTGGAAGTCAGTAATAGGTAATTTTTGCAGGAATGATATTTAAAAAAATTTTTTTTTAATCCGATTCCATCTTTCAAGGTTTTTCTTTTATCCAGCCAACTCTGCTAACCCTGATGTAGAGGGA
>OY744539.1:83077850-83155350 GCA_963556195.1 Sepiola atlantica | reverse complement strand
TTGTGAATCTTTTATAATAAATAATTAATTTAATTTTGTTTTCTTTATCTGTTGGAGATACATATCGATGTGTAATATTCTTTATAGCTTTTTCTTCTAGTCTGAAATTTGGCTGCATTTAGTTGCGGTAATATATGTTGATGTAATTGGAGTTATGTTGTGTATTATTATTTATATTAGTGTTTGTCAGGTTTTTTATCATTGATTTAATTAGTTCGTCGACGAGGTAGTTGAGAAATTCATTGTTAATTAATACTTGTTTTATATTTTTTTGTTCGATGAATAGTGTTTTTTTAGAGGAGGAGATCAATTTTGCTCGGTTTAGTAAATTTTTTACGATAGCTATTTTATAACGGTGGGGGCATTCACTCTTGAAATTTAATAGGCTAGAGTTTTTGCTGGTTGGTTTTTTATAGGTAGAGGTGTTAAAAGTATTGTTAGAAGTGTCAATTAGTACATCTAGGAATGGGATTTTATTATTAGTGTTTAATTCTATAGTGAATTTATGGACAGAGTTTTTTGAAATAGGTCTTTAAGTTTATTAATTTGTTTAGTGTTATTGGCTAGAATTAGTATATCATCAACATATCTAACGTAAATAGGAGGTTTTTCAATTGTGTTGAATGTTAGGTTTTCAAGGTTGGACATGTAAAATTCACTAAAAGTCGGGCCGAGAACCGAACCCATAGAAACTCCGTCAATTTGCGTATATATGTTTCCCATATGGTCGTAAAAAGGTACTTCAGTCGTGCATACTATTAGTAGCTTTTTAAGAATTGTTTTATTTATTTTAAGTGGAGGGAGAGATGGGTTATTATATATATTATTTATGATTATATCTATTGTTTCTTTTACAGGTACGTTAGTAAATAGACTTTCTACGTCTAGAGAGACAATGGTTTTATTTTCATGTTGTTTGCTGTGTAAGATTTGTAACAGTTGTTGTGTGGACTTAACGCTGTATTTGCTAGGACTATATGGGCTGATAAGTTCATTTAGGGTCTTTGTTAGGGAGTATATAGGGGTAGTGATTTGGGATATGATTGGACGGAGTGGGGAATTTTGTTTGTGTATTTTAACAGTTCCGTATAGATATCCGGGTTTATAATCTCCGATTATTTTAGGGAGTTGATAATTACCGATTTGGGCATTGTTGGCAGTGATGAGTTTGTTGACTTGTGTTTTTAATGCATTGGTAGGATTTTTGTTAATTTTCTTGAATTTAGTGTGTTCATCGAGAATTGTTTGGATTTTAGTATGATAGTCAGATTTATTTAATATTACGAATATATTTGTTTTGTCAGCTTTTTTTATAATGATGTTAGGGTGATTACGTAGTTCGTTGGCTGCTTGTTTAAGATTATGAGTTAATATTGAGTTTGATTGTTTTTTATCTAGTCGAATTTTTATAGATTCTGCTTTTAGAAGGTCACGTAAACCAGGATGTAATTTTATTGTCTGTTTCTAGTTTGGTTAAGTTTTCATATAATAGTTCTAGTTTTAGATGCTAGCATGCGTTGAGCAGCTTTAAGAAATTTACTTCCAAAGTAACCTATCTCTGGCCAGGTTTTTAGTTATCGCTCTTTCCCTTAGATCCATGTTTATCACTTCCTCCCATGTTATCCTTGGCCTTCCTCTGTGAACTGGACCTGCTACCTTAACTGTTCTTCATCTAATGACCCAATATCTCTCATCCATTCTTTCAATCTAGTCATACCATAGAAGTCTCTTGTTCTGCACACATCTCATACTGTCCAGATTTAATCTTTCTCTGTGGTCACCAGAAATAATCACGTCATTAAGACTCACATTACACATCCATGGTATCATTCTCATATCAGTTATCTCCAAAGGAAATAACTTCCAAAGTAAATCGTTATATATATATATATATATACATACACACAAATTATTTATTTAAAAAAGTATGTTACATACTTCAGAGACGTACCATGGTTTGATTGAAATAGACTAACCTTTTATCATTGTTAAAAAGGTCATTAAAGCCAATTCAAATAATCAGCAACTCACGAAATGAAAACAAATCGAAGAATGGAGTTCAAAGACCACCCTAACGTTTCCCGGTGAGTTCACTCAAGCGTCCCTTTTGGAGAATGTACCGAGTCAATAGGGGCAAACTGTATGTTTATATATGTCTTAATTGTGACTAAGTATTATTTCGAATAAATTAATTGTTGATAACGGATGTTGTATGTTCCTATGCTTCAATGATGCATTCATATTTAAGGGTGATGGTGTGTGGTGTAGTTTATTGGTCAGTGAGTGGGTTAGATTTTGGATGGGGGTGTATTCCTGTTATTAAAGGGGCTAAATGTTATATTTATATTACTTTTCATAATTTTAGGATAGTGTTTTTATTCGAGTGTAAAACTATTGTAATAATTCTAGTTTATTAGTTATGTGGAGAGGGTATATTTATCAGTGAAAAAAGTTTCCTAAGGGATATCAAAATAAGTGGATGGATCATTATAAGCTTGCTATCATCATGTGTGGTGCGTATGGGTTCGTGTGGAATACTTGTATTCAATTAACTGTTGGCTTATATCTAATAAGATTTATGAACCTATCGGAGGGGCTGTGTGAATCGATCAGGTTTAGATCTTGGTCATATATATTTTTTCATTGTTATTTAAGGATATTTGATAAATAAATTTCTAGGTATTTAACTAGAAAGACTTATTATATTTAAAAATTATTTTTGAATACGATGAGGTATCTAATAATTTATTTTATTTGTTATAGGTAGGGATTATGAGGGTGCAAGTGTAGGTTATATTTGTAGGGGAGATGTCGATGTGATAAGTATAATATATTCGGGAATGGTGGGTGTTATAATGTACATAAGGAATTTATTTGATAATAATTTGAAAGGTCTTGGGGGGATGGGTCTTATATTTTACATATGATGTGGAGTTCTTTAGATTTATGTACGGATAGGGCTAATAGTGAATTATGTGTTTTCGTTGTTAGTTCATTTGGCTAGTAAACATTTTCTTCTGTGTGGGCATAGTTTGAAGACCTCAGTTTTGATGTTCATACAGATTATGAAAGGGTTATTGATTGCCTTTAAGATCCTGAACTTTTCAGCTGTGCATAGTGGGCAATTCCTGGAGGTAGGACTATAAAGCTTTTGTTTATCGATGATCCTCCATTTAATTTCATAGGGGGTACTTGAATCATTGAACGCCCATATGGTGGTTGCTAGGGAAGTGTTATATCTTTTTCCCGGACATTTGAAAGTATTAGTGTTGGTGCCATACCTCTCTTTGAAACTTCCTTGAGTCATTCCGATGTAAATTTCTTTTTTCTTGGAATTGATGCCGGATATGACTTTGGCTTTATACACTATGGATCTGATTGCGCAACCCCCTTCTAGGGGACAGATTTCCTCTCTTCTGCATGAGCAGCAGGGTTTGGGAGAATTGATTGGAGTTGTGGGTTTAGAGGCTAGAAGGGATCCTATGGAGGGACAACAAGAATAATTCGTTTTGACTGTATTTCTATTAAAGAGTTTATGAAGTTTATTAGATGGTAGAAAGTGTTAATTGGAGGAATTATTTACCTATGTTATATTTGACACTGAGGGAATATGGGTGGAGTGAACCAGCTAATATATCTTTTACTATTGTGTTTGTACTGTCTGGTAGGTTGGGTGGGTTTGTAAGAGATTTCTTCTCTATAACAACTTTCGCGGAAGGCTTTATTGTAATATAGCGCAGCTTGTAGATAATTCTCGGAGCTAGATGAAAGGTGGGAGATTCTTTTATTAATGTTGGGTATAAGGTTCTTAAAACAAGAGATAATGGCAGGATTAGGTGTTGACATACGTGAGCTGTTAGGTTGGTTTGTGGTATGGTCTAGTGGAATTGTTAGTTAGGTTCAGGGTTGCATCTCAGAAGTCTACACTAGCGAGATTGATATCAATGGTGATGTTGAATCCTAGCTCTTTGAGGAGTGCTGTCAGTTGTTTTCTAAATCTGTTGAGTCCGACCTTTTCAACAACAATAAAAGGTCAGTCTATTTCAATGAAACCATGGTACGTCTTTGAAGTATGCAACGTACAGTTTTTAAATAAATAATTTGTATATTAGCTCTCATATTTTTGCGATCGAGCAATTGATTTCTGTTCAACATACACCAAAGCACTATATATATATATATATATATATATATATATATATATTTTTTAAAAATTTTAATTGAAACTATACATTAATATGATAGGTTTCACAGAAATACTGGATACTCACTACGAACACTCTATAATAAGTTCAATAGTTTAGTATTTAACCAACCACATTTATCATTGACGCTCACATGTGCATTACTCCTTTTAAAAATGTATTACTTAATATAATTCAAAATTTAATGCAGAGTAATTCTTTTCTCTATTACATTTTTTGTATCTAACTTATTTTAAAAATTTTGGGGGGGTCGTGGACAAGTTTAGGTGCCCCCTTCTCCAAATGTTAACATTTACAAAAAATAAATAACGTGCCCATGTTACTCACCGTATTGCATAGAACATATATTCCAAAATTCATAATGATCTGTTCATTAGTTTAGGAGATTACCCTATATGTAAATATATGCTACACCTAACTTTATATATAGACAGATATAGGTAGGTGCGTGCGTGCGTGCGTGTGAATTCGGAAGTATGTATTGATATATAAGTATGGTTGTACGGAGGAGGCTGCGGGGGTGGGGGTGAAAGGGTAAAACACAACAACAAAAAAACATATGTCTGTACCAAGTGACAGCCCTACATCTAAATCAACTGAGAGGAAATTTTTCAGAACGCCACTTCACCCCAATCTCGTATTTCACCGGATCCCCTTTATTTTGTAATTCTCTTATCTAATCTTACTTAACAGTCAAGCCTTTCTCTATGTCTCCATGCATGTATGTATATATATATATATATATATATATATATGTGTGTCTCCATGCATGTATAATATATATATACATATATACATACACACACACAGTGGTGGACTGGCAATGGTGTCAGTTTGCCGATGGCAAGTAGGGTCTCTGATGAAATGGGTTAATCATCATCATCATCATCATCATATTCGGTTTAACGTTTGCTTTACATGCCGGTATGCGTTGGATGGCTTTAAAAAATTGACTTCCAAACTAACCTATCTCCGGCCAGGTCTTTATTTATCCTTCTTTCTCTTAATCTCTATATTAGTAAAATTGTGTGTATGTGTATGTATGTGATCCATGATATGCTTGTAAAAACTCTTCGTACATGACTAATATCACCATTGGATTCGCTCATGTAGTTGTGTTTGATCATGGTATAGGTCTTTGTTTTCAATTGGTTCCCGGACAGAGAAAGAGACGCCAAACTTATAGATTCTGTGAGATTTTCAAAAAGTTGAAATGAGATTTTTGATTGAAATAAGATACAAAAGGAGACAAATTTATATTAATAAAATTGGAGAGAAATTCTATTTTAATGGTTCTAATTAGTCGTAATTTATACTTAACTGAACAGGTCACCGCTTGTCTCTTAGCTATCTATGCACTTCCCTCGACTAATCTCACTCTATGTTGATTATTCAAACGCTCTAATATTTATTAAGTTCTCTGTGAGCATTTAGAGAAAAAGTGACTCTTTTCTCAGTGTCAACATCTAATTTACATACCTGTGTCCAGACACACCATAAACACATATGTAAATGAAGAAGGAAAATTATAAGCCTCTTTAATTCTATATAAGAATAAAGAATAATCATACTTTTTATGATGATAATAAGGTCTTTTTTTACTTTATGTTGGCAAAGTAAACGAGATAACTTCAACTTATTTTCTTCCATCGACATCCAGCTGCATGGAAAGCTTTAATTTCAACTGGAGTTCTTTTTTTCCAATTTTCTTATCTTTTTATTTTTGCTGGGGATGAGACATCTCCTACCGGATGCCAGACATTCACCCGTTATTTCAGTGACTCCAACCGAGACATCTTTTTGATATTCTAACCGTTCCTTTAAGCGCAATTGTTTGTATCTCTCTTGCACTTGGTTCACCAGGTAGTTTTTAAAATTCTTTTTCATGAGCCCGGTTGCTCCTATAATTACTGGAATGATGACGATCTTCCTATGATTCCAGTTTCTTTTCATGTCGTACATAAGACCTTGGTATTTAGTTATCTTCTCCATCTCAGCTCGGTTTAAGCCAGCATCATTAGGGACACTCACTTCAATTAGGGTTCCTACTCTTTCCCTCTTGTCCCACATCACTATGTCTTTTTGTTTCATTTTACTTCAGTTGAAGTTCTCAGAAATGGGGCTAACACTTCATCTTTATATGAGATACATAGATATTCGAATATTTTATTAAAGTTCTCCTTTGCCTCACAAACGTTGAGTTAATAAACAAGTTAAGAACATTAATTTTCCTCTCCCCAATTGACCAGTTTACTATGTTATAATATATCTTTCTTGTGGCCTCTTGATTATGCCGGATTCCAGGACAAAAATTCATCTAGTCTGGTGGAGTATCTAATTTAGTGCTGTTATTTGAGGTACCATCACTTGGAGAAGATGCACCATTCCTCGTATGAGCCAGTATGTAACAATGTTAAGGAGATCATATTTGGGCTTCGAATACTATGTTATTTTGAATATTTGGTCAGGATTTACTTGTAGGTGGAAGTAGCCTCATGTCATGTTATCCTGACAAACCCTTGTACAGAGAGACCGAAGACACTCGAAGACGGTGTATCGTAGGTAATTCAATATGATTCATAATGTGTGCAGTCTGACATGTTTTTTATTTATGAATTTCAAAAAATATTAAATTCCAATAGCCAATGAAATTTTGAGATGAGGATTGATAATTTGTATAATTTGGGTTATCTGGACTACTGTTCTCATCTTGAGTGTTATTCTCACAACGTTTCGGCTGCTGTAACCTCCAGCCTTCTTCAGGTGTATCTTTTCGAACTCGGGAATCTGGACGGAATTTCGAACGGAGCCCTTTATTTAATCCACAGGGCTAGCATGCTCTCGTTCCGTCAGCTAATACTGGGAGAAGTCTTCAGCAATTCGCAATTCTTTGTATCGGCCGCACATAGCATTGAACCTTCAACCTTCAGATGACTATCAATTAGAACTGAATTTTACTTAGTACTATATTCACTGCGCCACAGGTCCTTGCGGACAATACGAGTATGAATTTTGGAAGCCATAAACCTATTCTTGTTTTCAATGTGCAGTCTTACTACTTATCTCTATATATCACTACTTTTATTACTACATATTACTTTGTGTGTGTGTGTGTGTGTGTGTGTGTGTGTGTGTGTGTATATATATATTTTTGAAATTTCTGGACAAATACTACAAGTCTAAACGATTTTATTCAAAAAAAGATGTTGAAAAACAAACGAAATAGGTGATATATTCCATCAGTTGTTATACTACACTATAAACCTTTTTTGTGTTCCCAAAGAAAAGAAAGAGAAAATGTATCTTTTAAGTGACCCCACACTGAAAAAAGAAAAACATGTCAAAATTATAGTTTATCCAATTCGACCAGATATGGATTATCGTGCAAGTTAAATGAACAGTTGTTTTTAGATGTCAGCATCTATTTAATGATTTAGTTTAATGTTAACATAACGTGTACTTATACGAAGCAAGATTTAACGGATAATAAAAAAAAATGAACAGAAATTTTAACATTTTTGTTTACACACCAATTGAACACGTTTTTATGTTTATTATCCGTTATCTTGCTTTGTATAAGAGAAAGCGTATTTTATTCAATTTCAAGCTAATTTATGTAATGACATGTTATGTTGTACGGTTATAGTCATGAAAACAGGAAATATTTTAAGTATATTTTAATGTAAGTGTTAAAGTGAACTGTTATGTACTGCTGTACAGTTACCCCGTCATGAAAAGATAAATGTTTAAATTATAATGTAAAGAAAATAATAACAATTAAGAATGTATTGCCCAAATAATCGGAAAAATAAATGATATAAATTATTATTGAACAAATAAAATATGAAAAATAGTGTTACATCTGAAAGTAGATTCTGTTGAGTATTCTCAAATATGTAAATAAATTGTGTATTTGTAGAAGAGTCAATAAGTGATTTAAAAATACGAAATATAGACCAGTATAATAAGAAATTACATACCCGGCGATTGGCTATTTGCATTTTTGGTATTTAAGGCCTCTTGTAGAATATCACTAAGACAACATTTGAAGATTTTAGAAATCACATTATTTAAACTAATATTATGATAGGCAAATAATTTAAAGAAATCAATAGTGTAATATTTAATTTAAACACAATTGTTTATCTGATAGCTGAAATAGATCGAGCAATGTCGAACTTTTTTTATTAATGATGTAATTCAATTTTTCTTTTAAGGTAATGATTGAAAAATGTCACCATAATACCCATCTTCCGGGTTGTAATAAGTATTTTGCAAAAGAAATTAAAGGAAAGTACTTTTTCATTACAAAGAACATGGTGCAACAATGATAAATAAAAATTGGCTAGTCAGAATAAAATATCGATTTGTTAAATGCATATTTGAGAATCTGACTGACTTAATTTCATATATTAGATATCTGTGTAATATGAAATTAATTAAACTTGCTGCCAATATTAATAGAAAGGTTAAAATACCAAATATGAAAATTAAGTGAACCAATTGGAAAAAGAATTTCCTCAGAGATCATAGTCAGCCTCCTCATCACCCATCAGGCTCTTTCCAATTCATCCACTAAATTGGGTAGCTGACTCAGTTAAGAGTCTGCTGATAGAAAGGTAGCCCTTGAGAGAGAGAGAGAGAGGGCTAAAATTTAAGGTCAGAGCATCCAACCCTACATTCCAAAGAGGACAGGAAATAAGAGATGATGATAGGAGAGAGGCAGAGAGATAAAAGGGGGATAAAGATAAAGTGGGAGCCAGAGAAAGGGGAGAAAGAGAGGGAATAAAAGGCGGGAAAGGAGAGAGAAAGAGAGGTGAAGAAAGGCGAGGGAAAGAGAAAGAAAAGGGAGAGGGAAAGAAAAAGGAAAAAGGGAGAAGGAAAGAGAAAGGAGAAAAAAGGAGAGGGAAAGAGAATAGAGAAAAAGAGAGAGGGAAAAAGAATAGAGAAAAAGAGAGAGGGAAAAAGAATAGAGAAAAAGAGAGAGGGAAAGAGAAAGGAAAAAGGGAGAGGGAAAGAGAAAGGAAAAAGGGAGAGGGAAAGAGAAAGGAAAAAGGGAGAGGGAAAGAGAAAGGAGAAAAAGGGGGAGGGAAAGAGAAAGGAGAAAAAGGGAGAGGGAAAGAGAAAGGAGAAAAAGGGAGAGGGAAAGAGAAAGGAGAAACAGGGAGAGGGAAAGAGAAAGGAGAAAAGGGGAGAGGGAAAGAGAAAGGAGAAAAAGGGAGAGGGAAAGAGAAAGGAGAAAAAGGGAGAGGGGAAGAGAAAGGAGAAAAAGGGAGAGGGGAAGAGAAAGGAGAAAAAGGGAGAGGGAAAGAGAAAGGAGAAAAAGGGAGAGGGAAAGAGAAAGGAGAAAAAGGGAGAGGGAAAGTGAAAGGAAAAGGGAGAGGAGAAAGGGCGGAGAGGACAAGAAAGAAAAGGGGGAAGAGAGAGAAAGGAGAGGGGGAAGAGAGAGAAATGAGAGGGGGAAGAGAGAGAGAGAGAAAGGAGAAGAGAGAGAGAGAGAAAGGAGAAGAGAGAGAGAGAAAGGAGAAGAGAGAGAGAAAGGAGAAGAGAGAGAGAGAAAGGAGATAGAGAGAGAAAGGAGAGAGAGAGAGAAAGGAGAGAGAGAGAGAGAGAAAGAGAGAGAGAAAGAGAGAGAGAAAGAGAGAGAGAGAGAGAGAGAGAGAGAGAGAGAGAGAGAGAGAGAGAGAGAGAGAGGAGGAGGATAACTGGAGGAAGAGAAGGAAGTATATGGGGAAGAGCCATTTTTGTACAACCTGTAACGAGACATTTTTTTGTAAATATAGACATCTTATTGTTACCATTCTACCTACACTGACCTCTCATTGCACACATCAGCAAGAGGTGAATCTACCTGTTTACTAGCTGCCCGGGAGTCTTTTTACTTTCATTTTTGTTTCACTCATTCACCTTCTACCTTTTCTTTCAATTTCTTGTAAGCAAATATTTACATTTTTGGAAAGATAATTCAATGAATGAATAGATGTCATAAAAAAAAAATCGGCTTTTCAATAAAATCGATAGAATAAATTGTTTAATTTTTTTTCTTCTTTCGACGTTAAAATGGTTTGAATATTTTTCTTCTTTCGACGTTAAAATGGTTTGAATATTTTTCTTCTTTCGACGTTAAAATGGTTTGAATATTTTTCTTCTTTCGACGTTAAAATGGTTTGAATATTTTTCTTCTTTCGACGTTAAAATGGTTTGAATATTTTTCTTCTTTCGACGTTAAAATGGTTTGAATATTTTTCTTCTTTCGACGTTAAAAGGGTTTGAATATTTTTCTTCTTTCGACGTTAAAAGGGTTTGAATATTTTTCTTCTTTCGACGTTAAAAGGGTTTGAATATTTTTCTTCTTTCGACGTTAAAAGGGTTTGAATATTTTTCTTCTTTCGACGTTAAAAGGGTTTGAATATTTTTCTTCTTTCGACGTTAAAAGGGTTTGAATATTTTTCTTCTTTCGACGTTAAAAGGGTTTGAATATTTTTCTTCTTTCGACGTTAAAAGGGTTTGAATATTTTTCTTCTTTCGACCTCAAAACGTCAAAAAATACATGGTACAATATATATATATATATATATATAATTTTTTTTAGAAATGTGTCTACAGCTCTCATATATATATATATGTATATATATATGTGTGTGTGTGTCTATGTATTAGTACTTGTATTGTTGAACGAAACTCCTGTGTTTATAAGATAGTGCTCAATAATAAGTAGAGCTGTATTATATATATATATATATATATATATATATATATATAATTAAAGTTTACACGCCCGCATGTTTAAGCACTCTTTGATCTCGGAACGTTTAAACCCTGCCGCTAGCTTTAAATATATCTTGATTTTAGTAATGTCTAATGGACTAGGGCGTAGGATCGTGATTCTCTTCTGAATCTACGAACTGCATTCGAACCCGCCTGAAGCTACCACTTCCTGCACTGATGAGGACGTAAGTCCGAAACAATGTTGTCTGTAGGTAAATACACTTTAATATTTAATAAAAAATATTCATAGTATATATATATGTATATATAACGGTATAATTATTTTTATTTATAAAATCATTATTTGCTACATATGTGCATACATGTTTCAGCTGCGATTTTTATTAAAAATCAAGCTTCTTCAGGCCAGTGTCAACTGAACTAAAAACTGACAATTCCCCGAAGAAGCTGGATTTTGAATAAAATCGCAGCTGAAACATGTTAGCACATAAGTAGCCAATAATGTTTGTATATATAAAAAAAACTATATTGAGCACTATCTTATAAACACTGTTATTGAGCATTATCTTATAAACACTGGAGTTTGATTCAACCATACAAGTACTAAATATATATATATATATATAATATATATATATATATATATATATATATTGCAGATTAACGTTTGAAGTGTATAAGCAAGTAAACATATAACATCTGGAAAAACATCCCACGAACAAATCACAGTACGGATCCTTGCCTGCCTCGTGTGTCAACGGTTGTGAGGAGGAGATGACTAGCGCTTGCAGGACATGTCACACGTAACGATGAACCTGTAGGGAAATTCCTACTCTGTTCTCCAGATGCAAAGAGAAGAGCTGGTCGTCCGTATGTCAAGTTGAAGGCGATCATAGAGGGGGGAAACTGGTCTGTCAAGAACCGATTTGCTGTTGGCAATGGCCGACCGAGAGCTCTGGAGCTCAGAATTTGTCAACCTTTCACCTAAGCCTACTGGGGTTGAATGACTCAAGAAGATCTATCTATATATCTATATATCTATCTATATATATATAGTAAGTTATGAAAATATATTTATGGCAATTAAGTTACACATGCATGCATTTTAGCCTGACGATTCCCTACGGGGATTAAACGCGGACGCGTCTGTGTAGCTTAATTGCCATAAGTATATTTTCATAACTTACAACCTAGCTCTACTCACGTATTGAGCACTGTTGAAATAAATACTGAAAATCAATACACAAAATATTATATCTCTTTATAACATTTTACGTGGATACATGAAATGTTAATAATAATAAACAAGCAGGTCGGTCTCTAGATAAGAGTGGGGGCTAAGTGGGATGTCAAAAATATACTTTATTTATAACACGAAAATCGAAATTTATAGAAATTAAATAGAATGGTAATATAGGGTTCAGGGCTGGGAGCAGGTGTAAACAATGCCCGGGTTGCAAAAATATTAATATTGTGTTTATGTCTGTCTGTCTGTCTGTCTGTCTGTCCGGGGATGCAATTTAAAATAAAACCCTATACCAAGAGCAAACGACTTCTTTCAAAATAAAATTTCACAAGGAATCCGATCGTGGCATTAATTTTGTATTGAACTTTTTTTTTTTTTACAATACTATCATGAAGTCAGCATTTCATTCCCTCAATCCCAATGGGCCACTGCATTCCTGAACACCTACACTAGTATTTCTATAGGAAAAGACATGAACACACAGATACGGGGGTCTAACAGAGTGACCCCTCAGGTTTGGAATATAGATAAATTAAACAAAAAAATAAAATAAAACGAAAATAATTATTCTGAACTCCTTGTATAATTAGGCAGACTCTGGGGACAAGAAAACAAAGGCGATGCCAGTTGTAATCGGAGTTCTTGGATCAGTCATCAAGAAGCTTCAGTGTTACTTGAAGGAAATTGGAATACCAGAAAAAAATTTACATCGTTACAAAAATAAGCTTTGCCTGGAAGAGCTAATATTCTGTAAAAAGTGATCTCGGTCTGAGGTTGTTAAGGGGACAAAACAAACAAACAAAAAATAAATAAATAAATAACATTAACCGCTTCATGAAAAGTCGGGTGTGATAGAAAGAAGAAAAAAATCTTTGGAAAAAAAGAAAAAAAAGCTAAGGAAAGTGATAAAACATAGCTCCAAACCTCCAAGTTCCATGCTTCCAGGCAATACCGGGTTTCTTTGTATGTATAGCTAGCCACAAACAACAGACGATAACTAGCAAATGAACTTCAGTTTATTCAGCTGGACGGGAGAACTTTTATGCACTGACGGAGCTTCCTTCAGAAAAAATCGTAAGTAGTTTGTAGACAACGAAAATGTTATTGAGAAAGGATGAAACAATTGTATGCTAATAAAAGTGTTTTTTTTATGAATATATGGAAAATTGTTCCCTGAATTAACTAAGGTTTCATGTGACATTAAATTAAGGGCTCTAGTCATACACTATTGAGCTATAACTATAACCTTTGTTAACAAAAATTTTTTTATAAATATATATATATATATTTTCAGTGGACAGTAATACATTATTTTGATCACCATCAGTACCTTCGGTTTCACAGAAACACTGTACACTTAAAGATATGAAATGTTACCTGTTCATCAGCCGATCTAATGATAATGTGACTCACAATAGTAATTCTCCATCCGGTAAGTCTCTATAATTACATCAGCTGATGAACATATCACATTTGATATCTTTAACCCTGCGGGTTGAGAGTCCAGTGTTTGCTTGAAACCGAATTCACCGATGGATGATGACAATAATGTATAGTGTCAATTCAATAAAAAATATATATGCTCTTGCACAATTAATTGAGCACTCTTGCTATTTCTAATAAACATTGAATTACAATATATATATATATATATATATATATATATATATATATATAGTCTTGGAAGTTTCTCAACCATTAAAACTAAAAAAAAAAATTTTTTTAAATAAAAAAAATTTTCCAAAAAAACCCTTAAGTCCCAGGTCGTTCAGTGGAAAATCACTCATGTAAGTCAATTTAGTTTTTACAGTTATTATATTAGTTTGCTTCTAACATTATTTAAGGGATCATCAGTTGTTTACCATGAAAAACTGTTTCGGGAATTTATATATATATATATATATAAATATCGGATGGTGAAAAATCAACATTTCAAAGTTAAATTGTTGTGTCATTGAATAATTGCAGTTTTATTGGCATGAAACCATTGTTATGATAAAATACAATATGTAAATATTTTATTTAATAAATATATTAGAGAAGAATTTTAGCCTGATGATTTCCTTCATAAATGAAACAAACGTTTCTGTGCAGCTGACTTAGATGAGTAGAACTTAGTAGTAGGTGCACAGAAACGTTTTAACAATATGCATTAGACAGCAATTAATAAATAGGCACCAAATTTCAGTTTCTTTGGGGCATTTTAAAGCGTTTTTAGAATGCATAATATAGGCACAAACTCCCATTTAAAAATTCAAATATTTTAGATTGGCATTAAATTTGACCCATAGTCATTCGACACCAATTAAACAAGATTCCCCCGATGTTAATTTCTTCTTAAGACCTCTTAAGCTTAAGCCGTAAATTTTAGACATTTTACTAGAATGAAAATCATTTAATGGATATTGATCAAAATTAGAATAAGTATTCTAGACATAAGGTTTAGTATAATTATATCTTGATTTAAATCTTTGTAAGAGGAGATAAAAGCAGTGCAAAACTATTGTATGCAGACTTAATTTTATCCGTCCTGGGACGGGTATTTTTCTCGTATATATATATATATATATATATATATATATATATATACATACACACACTAGGTTAGTAATTCACTTCAAAATATCCTTAGCCGGAAAAAAAAGAAATTCTACGTCTAACCTTTTAAATATTGTAAATTTTAATTAGCCACATGCCTAACACGTTATCACGTTCCAAATACAGAGTCTCATCACCCATACATACTTTTAACAAGTTATAAATTTGCCACAGAGCCTAAACTCAGCAGACATGAATAAGCAAGTCTAACTCTCCGCCTGAAGACGATTGAGAGTCAGTCGAAAGTACTCACAAAAAAAATGGAACCAAAAAACACCTACAGAGCCTACATCCAACAATTCAACAGAAATATGCGATTGATTATCCGAAAAATCAAGAAGATATAAAAGGAGACTAATTAAACAAAAACATTTTGTGCTATACAATAACATATGTCTAAATATATATATATATACTAGTAGAGATAACTCGGCATTGCCCGGGCGTTAAATATAGTAAACTTAAATAATAACTTCATTGATTTTTTTGTTTGTTGATTTTTAAAAAAATTTTTATTTAATGGAAGTCGCTCCAGACAAGACACGAAACCATGTGATGTAAGGGGTTAAAAAATACTACTTCAAGGTCAGAAACTAGCCAACGATAAGTGTTAGATGGATAGATTCTGACACAGAAAACAGCAACTCTTTCCCCTTTGTCAGAAACATCTCTCATCTAATGTGAGGACTAAAGGACAAAATAAGGGAAGCGAGAGTTACGAGGCTGTCGAATTTGTAGTCTTTATCGCACACAAAAACAATACGGTTGCTTTCGTAATATGCACTTAGTTAAAACAGAAAAATAATGAGTGACATGTCAATTACGTATATAGAGCTTAGCACTTTAGCTGAAAATAGGGCACACGAAAAACGTTTATTTTCATATATATATATATACTTTTCCTTCCAGTGTCAAAAATCATATCTATTCTGTGACCCTGCACCATCCATATTCATCAAGTTTTGACATTTAAAATCTTATTGAGATGATGTCTAGCATTTAGATCTGTCACATTCCAAACATCAGTCACACATCCATAATCAAATCTTGCTATTTTCTTCTTAACCAAAATATAAAAAAAAAAGATAAAGCAACAAAAAATGATATTGACCTTCAATAAAGAGAGACCCTTTGTTTACTGTCCTCATCCTCAGAGCACATCACGGCTCACCCCCCCCCACACACACACACACCTTAAAATGACTCACTGACTGGGATCAGTTGATCTCAAGATTCAAAGAAAATCAAGGATTTAGAAACATTTTCAAAAAATCCTATTTAGCTGCATTGTTTTATACTTTCTGAATATTTTTACTATTAGGGTCACACCTTATCAAGGCCAAGAGCCACTCGAGAATAAGGGTTAACGAGACAGAGAAATGATTGTTAGATAAGGAGCACTATGGGAGTACTAAGTTGATCAATGACATGAACTGTGTTTAGTTGCTTATGACAAAAAATTTGCTGACATTGGATTTAAAGATGACCTAGTTGTAATCAGTAGGGAAGCAGTTCTGCGGTAATGTGTTTCACAGGTGGGAAATCCTTGCAAAGGAGCTCTGTTCATGGAAATTCTGCCTGTCGCTAAGCAGTTGGAGGGAGAAAGGAATGTCTTTTCATTGTGGTAGCAAACACGAGTTCTTGCTGTAAATGTCCTACAAGGAGGAACCAAAGACTGGAGCTCGGTCGAGCACCTTTCATGGAAATAACAATAGAGTAGAGAGAGAGAGAGAAAGAGAGACTCAGACGTTTAGAATTCCCAAACACCCGACTTCGACTGACTCCTAGCATTCTTATGAGTCAAACTCAGGCTCCTTTCCAAATCTCTGAATCCGCAACCCGAGTTCATACCTTTCCCAACAATATAACAATATTAGTGCATGATCTAATTGGATAGGTTTGATTGGATTTGAACTCAGAATAGTCAATTCATAGTCCACAATGTTATTCATTAGGCCAATCAGCCCCCCCCCCCCCTCGCTCCCAAGAAGCATGGATCACAAGACCAAGTCAATATATTCAGAAGGCTTACTCTTTCCTTCTAAATGCCATCTATTTTTAGTAAAACGAAGGACATAAAAAAATGTCTACAGAATCCGGACAACATACACCCGGAGATTCATTTACATAATAGAAGAGATATTAGCGCCATTTGTTTATTACCAAAGACAGATCCGCCTACGCTACTTACCATAACCCAAATTAGAGATAAGTCTGAAGCTGATGAGACTGTTCAGAATGTCTATCAGAAATGTTCCGGAAAACCAACAGACACAGATACTTCCACAAAGAAAAGAAAAAAAAACAAAAAAAAAAACTATCGCCTGACTCATATAGGCGATAATATTTCTAACTCTCTTCGAAACTGTCTTTGCACTTCAATTCAATTTCGCAACTTCCAGTAACACTTCAGGATAAATGTATTTAGCTTTATACAAAAAGCTAAGTCTGGCAGCCATCTTTATTTCAAACTATTTAATTCTGAAAAGGTATAAAAATTAAGTGAATTATCAGTTGTCAAAGTGTTTACATTTTTGGGGTTACCCTATATATATGATGTAATTTAGTGTAGTGGTTACAGGCACAGATAGTGGGCGTGGTGTGTTGAGTTCGAGTTCTGTCGGCTACTACATCATGTTCACTAACATACTCTTGTCAAAGGTATAAATACAAAATAACACCAGTCTTTCCCTGCTTATTTCAGTATTGTTTCCAGTCGCCCTGGACTACTCCTTGCCATGGATGGTGTAATAAACAGACCATCTAGGGAACTAGCATACCACTAAAACTAAAGAGAAAAAGTAGGGAGAGAGAAAGAGAGAGGAGGAGGGAGATGGGGGGAAAGGAGAAGGAAGAGAGAGAGGAAGAGAGAGAGGTAGAGAGAGAGGAAGAGGAAGAGGTAGAGAGAGAGGAAGAGAGAGAGGAAGAGGAAGAGAGAGAGGAAGAGAGAGAGGAAGAGAGAGAGAGGAGGAGAGAGAGAGGAAGAGAGAGAGAGGAGGAGAGAGAGGAAGGAAGAGAGAGAGGAGGATGGAAGAAAATGAGAGAGGAGGAGGAAGGAAGAGAGAGAGAGGAGGAGGAAGGAAGAGAGAGAGAGGAGGAGGAAGGAAGAGAGAGAGAGGAGGAGGAAGGAAGAGAGAGAGGGGAGGAGGAAGGAAGAGAGAGAGAGGAGGAGGAAGGAAGAGAGAGAGAGAAAGGGAGGAGGAAGGAAGAGAGAGAGAGAGAGTGGAAGGAAGAGAGAGAGAGAGAGTGGAAGGAAGAGAGAGAGAGAGAGTGGAAGGAAGAGAGAGAGAGAGAGTGGAAGGAAGAGAGAGAGAGAGAGAGAGTGGAAGGAAGAGAGAGAGTGGAAGGAAGAGAGAGAGAGTGGAAGGAAGAGAGAGAGAGTGGAAGGAAGAGAGAGAGAGTGGAAGGAAGAGAGAGAGTGGAAGGAAGAGAGAGAGAGAGAGTTGAAGGAAGAGAGAGAGAGTGGAAGAGAGAGAGCGAGAGTGGAAGAGAGAGAGAGAGAGAGAGTGGAAGAGAGAGAGAGTGTAAGAGAGAGAGTGGAAGAGAGAGAGAGTGGAAGAGAGAGAGAGTGGAAGAGAGAGAGAGAGAGAGTGGAAGAGAGAGAGAGAGAGAGTGGAAGAGAGAGAGAGAAGAAGAGAGAGAGAGAAGAGAGAAAAGAAGAGAGAGAGAGAGAGGGGGGAAGAGGGAGGGGGGAAGAGGGAGGGGGGAAGAGGGGGGAAGAGGGAGGGGGGAAGAGGGAGAGAGAGAGGGGAAGAGGGAGAGAGAGAGAGAGGGGAAGTGGATTTCACGCAAAACGATTGAGTGTAAAGAAAAGCGAGCAGACGATAACTTGGGGGGGGGGGCACCTTTTACTGGGCAAGTAAATAACTGTTTTTAGAATCGTATTCGTTGTATTTTTTGATTGTTAATTTTATTTTAGGTGGACTTTTCTTTTTTCTCTTTGAAAAACTAAAACTATTATTATTTATTATTTTGTAAATTCTTACGTGGATTTGGCGCAAAACGATTGGGTGGAAAGAAAAGCGAGCAGACGATAACAATGCAAACTTAATTTTTCTTTTTATTAATGTTGTTATTTATCATGTGCAATATATTATTTAAATTAATTGTAGTGATAAAAAGCTCTACCCAAATTACATACTAGCGTCATTTCTGACGTGGCAGCCTAGCAAAAATATGCGACCGGAGGGAGCATATATTTGCTAGTATATATCATTACCAATGTTTCGATGCTACAACATCTCTTTATTGTAGCATCGAAACGTTGGTTGATTGACGTAAGACTAATATTGTTTATGTAATTTTATAAATGCTCTACTTGGTATTGAGCACTTTTGAAAACTTTAATTTTATGTTCATTTTATTAACATATTTGAACATGATAAATTAAATATCAAATATATAAAGTTAAGACGATTTTTCCCCTGTACTTTTTTTGAAGAATAAAAAAATAACCACATGCATCACAGGCTACTAAACTCACCACTATATTACGCTTATTCACTCGAGCGTGTTTTAATAAATTTGTTATTATTTTTCTCCGCTTACATTAAATATTACTTTTGGCTTCGACTCCTCAAAACATACTCCATATAGGTGGTAGCAAAAACTTTTCCCCCCCTAACATTTCAGTACTGGCACTCTCCTCATAGACACCAGGAAGTAATAAACGTCTACTTTTCAAAAAAGTGTCCCTTAGTATTTCCTATTTGTCTGCTATTGATTTCCTACATAATACAAATCATTAAGCACCCATTCAATGGACGCTCACGCTAATTCCGCTGATTTTCGAGAATATCAGATTACATTATTTCTACCTATTACATATACATTTATACTCATTTCGGGTTTTTAGAGAATGCAATTAACGAACATACTTCCTTGCAGTGTTTACTTATTAAACATGGCGGCTACAATTTCTTCAGCGACTCGACTTCCGAATTAAGTCAATATACACTCGACAGATACTCATAAAATTGACATTATCAGAATCCTACACCTTTCACACACATAATATCCAAAAATTGAAAAAAAACATCGATTTCTTCGTATAGAAATGACCCAAAACGTGACTGGTCGACCCTACATTTGGTCGCCTTGTGGCGGAGCTTACAGGTTTTGTTTTATTGACCTATTTTTCAAGATATTTTCTACTCTCTTTCGTAGTTCTAGTGGTTACGAACGTAGATCCAACACCAAGAGGTTTAGGGTTCGATCCCACAGAATTTTTTTTTTTTAACATTGTTAAACTTTTGCTTACAAGAGGTGGTGGGGGGGGAGAAGGGAGGACTATGGGCAGGATTCTTTAATTTCAACGCTATTATTTAGTAATTTGTAAGAAATCAATGTAATCGATAGTACTTTAACTATTGTGAATATTATCATTTCTTTTCATACACACATAGTTTATTAGTGCTCTGCAGGCTTCCTTAATTATATTTGTGTTTCATAGACATTTTTCTTTTCTCACAAACAAAATGGAATTTCTATGCAAAGATAACAGTGGGGGAGGGATTTTGATTTAATAGGGTTCTATAGATCTCTTTAATTTTAAAAGTGCCCATTATCATAGAGTGGGTGTTTGGGAAATATCAGTACCATGGGATGAGCAGGAATACTCCTACAACTGCGTCTCCTTCCTTCCTTCATTCCTTTCTTCCTGCTTTCACCATTCAACAATTCCAAACCGACAATGATTCTAAACATTAAAATTGTCCGATATGAATTCATTCTTATATATTTCTCCCGGGCAACGCCTGGAAACGGGTCCAGCTAGTACATATATATATATATATATATATATATATATATATATATATATAAAGGCAATAATAATGAGTCTAAAAAAGATAAAATAAAAAAAAAACTTTAAAAAAATAAAGTAAAAAAAAAAGTAAAAGTAAAAAAGAAAAAAGTAAAAAAGAAAAACGAAAACGTAAAAAGTTTAAAAGAAAAAAAGTAAAAAGTTTAAAAGAAAAAAGTTAAAAAGAAAAAAGTTAAAAATAAAAACAAAAGTGAAAAGTCAAAGAAAAAAGAATAAAAAAGGAAAAACAAAAGAATAAAGAAGGGTGACATTAATTGTTATCACGGGTGAGTTTGATAATGTCCAGTCGTGTCATTTGTAGGACACAAGAACATGATTTCTCTAAGAAGTCTCTGTCAACAGATGAAGTAAAAAGGTCAAACTATTGTTAACAAATTGGCATAAAAAAGAGGCAAATGGAGAAAACCCGAAGAGAACAAGCCAAAACGTTGCCAAGAATAGAGACAGGGAATGACTAATAGTCTTAAATATACTTTCATAAAGTTTGCCATTATATTTCAACCCAGATTCCTTTGACTGAACATAACTTGACCCATAATCCACCTACCAGAAGTTATGACTATAATTAGTTTCATGCTTTCTGTGCCATCTTTTAGGCGAAGGTTAGAGAAATCTTCAAATTGTCTTTGTGTAATGTGCATGCGTTTTCTTTGGGAATTATTTCTAGAAAGATTATGTCAAAATGCATATTACGTTTCAGAATTTCTTAGACTATAATTTATATATATATATATATATATATATATATATATATATATATTGAATTGTTTTTAACACCAATATAGAGATAAAGCAAAACAAATTGTTTTGGACTATTAAAATAATTCCCAAAGTTATCGATTCATGTTTTGAAACATGATGTAAATCATAAATCTATGGCATCATGCTAAAGTTATAATGATTTTGTTAAGGTAATGTTTTAAGCTCTATTTATAAGTCCAAATAGCGCAGTTGGTAGAACCGCAGACTGAAAATCTCAAGGTTTCGGTTTCCAGTCATGGCATCCGCTTTATTTGTTGGGAATTTATTATTTACTATTATTATGGTGTAAGTTGATCTGCCTATTTCAGGGATAAATGGACTTATCCAGACAATAAATACAGTTACGACTAAACATTGTGGCAGCAATTGGTGGCAGTTTTCGCCCCAGAATTATGATGCATGCTTCTGTAACATACTTTTGTTAATACACATGTGTTAATACAACCACTGTGTTTGTCTTGATTATTACCAGCCTGCACGGCCACAACACTGGCGACGAGGGATTTGAGACTTACATTGCCACAACACTGGCGACGAGGGATTTGAGACTTACATTGCCACAACACTGGCGACGAGGGATTTGAGACTTACATTGCCACAACACTGGCGACGAGGGATTTGAGACTTACATTGCCACAACACTGGCGACGAGGGATTTGAGACTTACATTGCCACAACACTGGCGACGAGGGATTTGAGAATTACATTGCCACACCACTGGCGACGAGGGATTTGAGACTTACATTGCCACAACACTGGCGACGAGGGATTTGAGACTTACATTGCCACAACACTGGCGACGAGGGATTTGAGAATTACATTGCCACACCACTGGCGACGAGGGATTTGAGACTTACATTGCCACAACACTGGCGACGAGGGATTTGAGACTTACATTGCCACACCACTGGCGACGAGGGATTTGAGACTTACATTGCCACAACACTGGCGACGAGGGATTTGAGACTTACATTGCCACAACACTGGCGACGAGGGATTTGAGACTTACATTGCCACAACACTGGCGACGAGGGATTTGAGACTTACATTGCCACAACACTGGCGACGAGGGATTTGAGACTTACATTGCCACAACACTGGCGACGAGGGATTTGAGACTTACATTGCCACAACACTGGCGACGAGGGATTTGAGACTTACATTGCCACAACACTGGCGACGAGGGATTTGAGACTTACATTGCCACAACACTGGCGACGAGGGATTTGAGACTTACATTGCCACAACACTGGCGACGAGGGATTTGAGACTTACATTGCCACAACACTGGCGACGAGGGATTTGAGACTTACATTGCCACAACACTGGCGACGAGGGATTTGAGACTTACATTGCCACAACACTGGCGACGAGGGATTTGAGACTTACATTGCCACAACACTGGCGACGAGGGATTTGAGACTTACATTGCCACAACACTGGCGACGAGGGATTTGAGACTTACACTGCCACAACACTGGCGACGAGGGATTTGAGACTTACACTGCCACAACACTGGCGACGAGGGATTTGAGACTTACACTGCCACAACACTGGCGACGAGGGATTTGAGACTTACATTGCCACAACACTGGCGACGAGGGATTTGAGACTTACATTGCCACAACACTGGCGACGAGGGATTTGAGACTTACATTGCCACAACACTGGCGACGAGGGATTTGAGACTTACATTGCCACAACACTGGCGACGAGGGATTTGAGACTTACATTGCCACAACACTGGCGACGAGGGATTTGAGACTTACATTGCCACAACACTGGCGACGAGGGATTTGAGACTTACATTGCCACAACACTGGCGACGAGGGATTTGAGACTTACATTGCCACAACACTGGCGACGAGGGATTTGAGACTTACATTGCCACAACACTGGCGACGAGGGATTTGAGACTTACATTGCCACAACACTGGCGACGAGGGATTTGAGACTTACATTGCCACAACACTGGCGACGAGGGATTTGAGACTTACATTGCCACAACACTGGCGACGAGGGATTTGAGACTTACATTGCCACAACACTGGCGACGAGGGATTTGAGACTTACATTGCCACAACACTGGCGGCGAGGGATTTGAGACTTACATTGCCACAACACTGGCGACGAGGGATTTGAGACTTACATTGCCACAACACTGGCGACGAGGGATTTGAGACTTACATTGCCACAACACTGGCGACGAGGGATTTGAGACTTACATTGCCACAACACTGGGCGACGAGGGATTTGAGACTTACATTGCCACAACACTGGGCGACGAGGGATTTGAGACTTACATTGCCACAACACTGGCGGCGAGGATTCGAAACCTACGTCTCACAACACTGGTGTTGAGGATTTATTTAAACGTTACCCAAACCTGTGTCACACAACATTGGAAATAAGGATTCGAAATCTAAATCCCACAAATCTGGATACAAGGTATTCAAATTTATTGGTCCACCATTCTTGTTTTTGAACATATGTCGCACAACTTTGACTACAAGAAATTCGAATTGATTCAAACACAAAAATAAACCGGACGTAAGTTGCACGCAAACACTAGTAACAGAACAGAAAACACAGATCGATATCTACAATTGAATTGTTAAATTTTTGAAAAAAGAATTTTAGTGGTATGATCTAGTTATTTGTTTAGCAAGAGAGCAAGAAGTTGAAATCATATTGAATTTTAACAAGCCGCGCATGCGTGGTCCCCCTTTGTATGTGACTCGATGTGGTGAGTGTAAAATGCAATAAATTTGGGCAATTTGGGGCATTTTTGACCCCCCTTTGACCCTCTGGGGGCGCGAACCAGAATTTTTCTGAGGTCAAGGATGCTCATTTTATATCCAGAACAATTGCCTCTACATTTTGGCCAAGTTTCAGAAAAATTGAATGGATGGATCAAACGTTATGGGAGAAAAGGGTCATTTTTTGCCATTTTGGGGGCTTTTGACGCCCTGAGGGGCGCGAATCAGATTTTTTACAAGGTCAGTGATACTTATTTTCTATTAGGAATAATTGCCTCCACATTTTGGCCAAGTTTCAGAGAAATTGAATGGATGGATGAAATGTTATGGGGCAAAAAATGTCATTTTTTGCCATTTCGGGGCCTTTTGACCCCCTGGGGGGGGGGGGGGGCTAACCAAATTTTTTTTTTTTAAATTGCAGAATGTCACTTTCTAACCTGACCAAAGTTACAACTTCATGCAAAATTTCAGAGAAATTCAATGGATGGTTGCAGAGAAAAATCCGGACGGACGGACGGAAATGCCTCAAAACATAGGTCCCCCGATTTTATAAATCGGGGGACCAAATACAGTTACGACTAAACGTCATGGCAGCAATTGGTGGCAGTTATAGCCTCAGAATCATGATGCATACTTTTATTAATACACATTTGTTAATTATACCAGTGTGTTTATCTTGATTATTACCTGTCTGCAAGGCCACAACACTATTAATGCAATATTTTCTATTTCTAAAAGTAGGTAAGATCTTTGATATTTTGAAATGAGACAAATTCTGCAATGTATTTATTACATTTAAAAACTTGTGACTGACAGAAAAACAAAATCGCTATTTATATAATAGATGAGCATTGATAATTTGTATTATTCAAACTACTATTCTCATTTTGATTGTTTTATTCACGTTTCAGTAAATGTAACCTCCGATCTTTTTCAGATGAATCTTTTTGAACTTGGTAATGTTTATGGCGAACTCAAGAACCTGTATTCAATTTCGTACAGAACACTATTTTTTTTTTTTGTTTTTAACATAGTTCACCCCAAACAAGGCAGGGCGCCACTGTAGACGTAAGGGGCTACTGAGAAGAAAGAAAAGGGGAGAAGGTTGGGGGGGGGGTGTCAACCTAAACTGGGATCTGCGCAGCGAGATGTCTGTTTACATTAATTTTAAATTTCTGCATGTCAGTACTGTCGGGGAAACAGGGGGCAGGGAGGGAGTTCCAGAGGCCAGCAGCACGAAGAAAGAAGCTATTTGAGTAGAAAGCTCTCCGGCATCTGGGGAACGCCACAGTGAATGGATGGGATTTAGTTGATTGTCGAGTTGGTCTAGTGATTTTACGTCGAGGGGGCACTAGAGTAGCCAATTCATCGGAGCATAATCCATTGAAATATTTGTAAAACAAGCACAAGGATGCTACATTGCGGCGATGGGACAGGGACTGGAGCTTGGTTGACAGTGAGGGACCTATTAGGTTGGCGACTCTTTTTTGGACCTTGTCAAGGAGGAAGAGAGTAATAGATGATGCACCAGCCCAGATGTGACAACAATACTCCATGCATGGGCGGATGGTGGCTTTGTAGAGATACAGGATAATGTCAGGTGTGAGGAGTTTACTAGCACGGTAGAGGGAGCCAACCTTCTTTGCGGCAGCCTTGGCAATGTCCTCAACGTATTTGTTCCAATTCATGTTACCTACAAAGTAGATTTTTCTCATCCCTTCAACCACGACCGTATAAAAGTGTTCATTTATGTTATTCAACAAAATAGCATAAGAATATGTTAAGCTAGTGAATAATGAAGAACCCAAGAAACTCCTGCTCCTGATATTTTTTACTTGATCTTTTTTTTTTTTTTTTTTTAACTATCTATAAGCATTAATTATAGTTTTTCTTAATTATTAATGATGAACATTTAAACGTTTGTATTATCATTAGAGGAGGAGGAGGAGGAGAGAGATGGTAAGAAAAAAGAGAGAGAAGGTGTTCGGGTGAGAAAGAGAAAGATGATGAAAAAGAAATAGCTAAAGAGTGGTGGAGAAAGAAAGAATGACATGCCGAGGAGAGAGCTAAGTAACCCCCCCCCCCCTTTCCTTTCATCAATCAAGCAGGAAATAAATGTTCAGCTAAAAAAACTATGTCAAGAGAAATAATCAAATCAATTAGGAAAAGCAATTGATTATAAAAGTGTAAAAGGCGGAAGACAATCAGATTTTGTTCTAGACATCTAGAAGCAATTCTGAGGGGCATAATATAGACACAATCAATTCTAAGGGACGTGATATAGACACAATCAATTCTAAGGGGCATAATATAGACACAATCAATTTTAAGGGGCATAATATAGACACAATCAATTCTAAGGGACGTGATATAGACACAATCAATTCTAAGGGGCATAATATAGACACAATCAATTTTAAGAGGCATAATATAGACACAATCAATTTTAAGGGGCATGATATAGACACCATCAATTTTAAGGGGCATGATATAGACACAATCAATTCTAAGGGGCATAATATAGACACAATCAATTCTAAGAGGCATGATATAGACACAATCAATTTTAAGGGGCATAATATAGACACAATCAATTCTAAGGGACGTGATATAGACACAATCAATTCTAAGGGGCATGATATAGACACAATCAATTTTAAGGGGCATGATATAGACACAATCAATTTTAAGGGGCATAATATAGACACAATCAATTTTAAGGGGCATAATATAGACACAATCAATTTTAAGGGGCATAATATAGACACAATCAATTTTAAGGGGCATGATATAGACACAATCAATTTTAAGGGGCATAATATAGACACAATCAATTCTAAGGGACGTGATATAGACACAATCAATTCTAAGGGGCATAATATAGACACAATCAATTTTAAGAGGCATAATATAGACACAATCAATTTTAAGGGGCATGATATAGACACCATCAATTTTAAGGGGCATGATATAGACACAATCAATTCTAAGGGGCATAATATAGACACAATCAATTCTAAGAGGCATGATATAGACACAATCAATTTTAAGGGGCATAATATAGACACAATCAATTCTAAGGGACGTGATATAGACACAATCAATTCTAAGGGGCATAATATAGACACAATCAATTCTAAGAGGCATGATATAGACACAATCAATTTTAAGGGGCATAATATAGACACAATCAATTTTAAGGGGCATAATATAGACACAATCAATTTTAAGGGGCATAATATAGACACAATCAATTTTAAGGGGCATAATATAGACACAATCAATTTTAAGGGGCATAATATAGACACAATCAATTTTAAGGGACGTGATATAGACACAATCAATTTTAAGGGGCATGATATAGACACAATCAATTTTAAGGGGCATAATATAGACACAATCAATTTTAAGGGGCATGATATAGACACAATCAATTTTAAGGGGCATGATATAGACACAATCAATTTTAAGGGGCATGATATAGACACAATCAATTTTAAGGGGCATAATATAGACACAATCACCCATTTGAAAATTCAAATATTTCAAATTTGCATTAAATTACACTACAATTAAGTTAGATTCCACAAATTTTAATTTCTTCTCGAGAACCCTTAAATTTTAGACATTTTCTAGAATTAAGATCATATAATGGATTTTGATAAAAATTGGAATACGGATTCTAGACATACGGTTTAATATCATAATATCTTGATTTTAATCTTCATAAGAGGACATAAAAGTGGTGAAAAACTTATTTGAGAATCAATTTTACCCATCCTGAGACAGATATTCTTCTTGTTATTAATAAGTGATCCAAAATCTTTTAAATGACATTTATGTATTAATAAAGATTAGAAATTTCTTTTTTATAAACACTCCAGACAATAATTTGGATTATTAAAAACTAGCATGGCTACCTGACGTGTCTGTTCTGATGGATACTACACCCCATAAACTGGTATTGTCTTAGCCTTCAGGGCTTGATTTACGCCGGTCTATGGGTCAGTCCTGTGCAGTTCTAGGAGGTCCACCCTCCCAGGCTTTGCCTCCCCTCTTTCGGGAGGAGTAAGTTTATTGCTTACTGCCTGAGGCGCCCCTACCAGGGAATGCCGACGGGCTGCCCAGGCAATTTTTAATGGCCAGAGTGCTTACTTTCTCGGGCGCTGGCTTTTCAAACCCTACTTTCCCAACCCGACCTTGGGTCACATCTTACTTGTGGGTGTAAGATAAAACTGGCCTTGTGCCTAACCTCCTGGAGAGGAGGTAAATAAATACCTGACGTGTCCCCTCCTCTCTCGTGGGGTGGGGGGTGGACAACAAAATAGAAGAGGTAAAAAGTGTAACATCTTTCTTTTTGAAACTTCTCACTCTTTATCTACCTCTCTCTATCCCCTCTATGAAAAAAAAAAAAAAAAAAAAAAAAAAATCGCTATGTCGACCCCACCCTCCCCCGACTAATGTTGTTTCTGTTGATCTCCAAGAGAAGGAATATTTCAAAAAAGAAAAAAAAAAAAAAAAAAAAAAAAAAAAGGGGGTCCATATTCTGTCCAAGGCAATAGTGAAAAAGAATATATCAACTTTGTGGGTGTGTCTTGTGTAGCTCTGACTTTTAGGCGGGCACACATAGGCAAACAGAAAACTGCCCTTTATGTAATAGACTCACCTAAAATAAAGGCTTCTTTATCAAACTAGATATAGCCTTAAATACCAAACTTAAAAACGTACAAAATAGTTTTAAAGAACTGTAATTGCTTTATCTTTAAAGGGAATGGAACAGCTGGCTCATTCTAAGACCCTCAAAATCAACTGATAAGCTCAATTTTGATACTCCCACCCACACCCCCACACACAAAAAGGCATGGAAATAACTAACTAAATAAATAAATAAATAAAATAAGCTAATGAAATCATTACGTAAGTCCGGCATCAAAAATAGGACAGAAGTTATACTGAGAAAATAAGTGGAAAAAGTGAACAGCCACTCAAATACAAACCAATCAACTCAGATTTATCCTCCACTCCATAATAAAGAGAAATGTGTATTTATTTGTAAATATATATCTGTTCTATCGCACATGTTTGCTTAACATATAAGGGAAGGGAGAACACCAATCTATTTCCATAATGAAACATTTTCTTTCTTCCTGCTTTCTATACCGATGTATACGTTTTTTCTTTCCTTTTTTACACTTTTCATTTTGAGGCGTTTTTTTTTTTTTTTAATTTCTTTTTTAAAAACTTCTGCTAACGTCTTTGATGTTAAAACGTCCGGCGTCATTGTTATTTACTGTCTAGATGTCCCCACTGCCTTTACCTCCCAATAATCAAAAGAAGAAAATAAAAAAAGCAAAATGATGTTTTTTTTTTCTTTCGGTCATCAGAAATGGCTCACTTTTTTTTTTCAACTCATGATAGGTCAGTCCTTAATTATCCTATTGAAGTTTAAAAAAAAAAAACGCATTAGAAAGACTTACATTGGAAAGCAAATAGCAAGTCAGACAACCCTCGCCGTTTTAAATGAATCCGGAAAGAAATCATCCACTCTAAGTAAAGAGTGAACAGTGCTTTAATAAGAATATTCGTGCAAAGACTGGCAAAGCATCATTTTTTTTCCTGCATTTTTGACATAGAGTGTACACTAGTAGTTGATATTTCGTTTTTATAAAAAGACTTCTTCAGAGTTTTGATAAATAAAGATGAAATATCAGCTACGCATACAAATAGTTTTGATTTGTTTGTATTTTTCTAGTTAATCACTTTTTCCACTTATTTTCTCAACATTTTTTTTTAGATTTAATCCAAATTATTTTCTCCACGAAAGAATGATACGATGGATTCACAATAGGAGTCGTAAATACAGACTTAGATCTGACGACCTCAGAGGAAGATTAAATCTGGACAGTATAGGGAGATGTGTGCACAACAGGAGACTTTGATCGTTTGGTCATTAAAAGAATGAGATGAGAATGTTTGGCTTTGTAGATGTATAACAGTTGAGGCAGTGGGGTCAGTTGGCAGGGGGATGGTCAAGGAAAACATAGGAGAAAGTTATAAGGATAACTTTGAGAGAAAGAGGGATAAATAAACACTTGGCCAGAAATAGGTTAGTTTGGAAATCAATTTTTAAAAGCGGTCCGACACATGACAGCATGTAAAAACGATGACAACAACGTATTAATTCAATAAAACGTCCGTCAACATAAAACCAGATTAAACATATTTGCTTTCATTTGTAAAGAGCGAAAGGGGAATCTCTTCAATAGTATAATCTGTGAATAAATAAATAGGTCAATAAATAAACAGAATAAACGTAAGAATTATGAAAGAGCGAATTGGGATCAGATAATCAGAGGACAAAATCATCATCATCGTCATCAACTGGTTTATTTGTTGAATCAGGCCATAATTAATCCTCTGATGAGGGTGGAGCCTGATTGTCCAGTCTCGATCTAAGTCTTCCTCTCCATTCTTGTCTTTAGTGAGGCTCAACAGAATCCATACCCAAGACTCTCCTATCACGTTTGATCACGATCTCCCAAGACAACTTGAGTCTGCCAGAGGTGGTCTTCTCTGCTGGCACGTTCAACTGTCGGACTGTAGCAATCCAGCCATTTCTGCGCTCAACGTGCCCCAACCAACGCAGTCTGCTCTTCTGCATGACGTCCACGAGGCTTTCCAAGTTGAGACCAAAAAGGTATGCTCTGTTCAGGCCTCACCATACAGATCCATCCAACCATTGCCTTGTCATTATGGTGCAGTTTCTTTAGTGTGCCGGCAGAGACAGCCCAGGTTTTGAAGCCATACCCCAGCACACTTCTGTCACATGAGAAGTGTATATGACCTCTCGTAGCTGCTGGCAGGTGTCTGTTTCGCAGAATTGGTAGCAGTTCTCTAAACTATCTCCAAGCAAACTTACGACGTGTAGCTGCTGGGAGTTCACAGCCTCTACCCGATGACAGCACGTCTCCAAGGTAACAGAATTCCGTCACTACTTCAAGCTTGTCGTCACCAGTATCGACTTCACAGTCTAGTAGGTGAAGATCTCTCCTACAACACCTTTCTCACAGAAGAGACGTTGCTAGTCTTTACTACTACTACTACTACTACTCTATCCTTATTGCCATCGAAGATGCTCGACTGAGCTCCAATCTCTAATTCCTCCATTGTAAGATATTCACAAGAGCTCGCCATCCTACCACAACTGAAAAGAACTTTTCCTTCTTCCTCTGTGTGTCTAGCGGAATTTCTATAAACAGAGTTTCTTTCCAAAGAACTTCCCATCTGTGGAAAACATTATCATGGTACTACTTCCCTGCAGACTACACCATGGTCGTCTTCAAATCCAATGTCAACAAATACTTGTCATAAACCGACCTCATAAGTAATCAAATTTTGTTCATTCCATTCATCATTTTTAATCCTTTCATAACATTCTTCATCATTCAAGAACTCCCCATCTTTGGAACACTGGACTGCTTCCCTGTAGGCTACAGCATGGTCGTCTTCAATCCAATGTCAACAAATACTTGTCATAAACCGACCTCATAAGTAATCAAATTTTGTTCATTCCATTCATCATTTTTAATCCTTTCATATATTTAATATTCTTCAGCATTTAACTGACAATCTATCAATCACATTAAGCCTTATACTTGAGGTCTTTGGCGCTGAAAAGTGGTGACTCATTTGTAAAAAAAACAAAAAAAACTAAAAAAATAAATTATTTCAGAACTGTCTTACCAGAAGTCTTTCTATAAAGGCTGGTACTTACCTACAAAAGAAAAAAAGAAACAAACAAACATACAGTTAAAAAAATAAAATAAAATAAATAAAACCATCATCATCAACAACAACAATATCAACATCAAAAATGTATTGTTTGGATTATAGCGTTACCACTGTCGACCAAAGGAAGAGTCTATCAGGCATGTGTACACAGTGTGATGATGGATTGAAAGTGAGACTTGGCCAGTAAGGGTTGACGATATGCGTTGTATGGAGAGAAATAATATAAGAATGATACGATGGATGTGTAATGTGAGTTTTAAAGACAGGCTTAGATCTGTTGAGCTCAGAGGAAGATTAAATCTGGACAGTATTGGGAGATGCGTGGAGAATAAGAGACTTCAATGGCATGGCCACATTGAAAGAATTGATGAGAGTTCTTGGGTTAGTAGATGTAAAACAGATGATGTAGCATGGTCATTTGGCAGGGAAAGGCCAAGGAAAACCTGGAAGGAAGTGTAAGAATAGACTTGAGAGAAAGAGGGATAAATAAAGACCTGGCCAGAGATAGATACTTTGGAAATTAATTTCTAAAAACCATTCAACGCATGCCAGCATGTAAAACGGACGTTAAACTGATGATGATAATGGTGAGATAGACCAAAAATCTAACCGATTCTAAAAATGTGATCACTGATAAAATGCATATATTGCTCTTAAATGCTTTGGTTCGGTTGATCCGTTTTACGGTAAATAAACCCTTTTTTTTAAACTAATGAGTCACCACTTATAAAGATCAACAATCACTTGAAGATAAGAGTTAATGAGATGGATAGATTGACCGTTGAATACCGATGAAAACTATGAGAGGATTAGAAATCTCTACATATCACCCAATCAAAACAGTCGAACCAGAAAACAGCAATTTTGCCCCCTTTGCCAGTGCCTATTTTATTAATATCCATTTCAATGAATTATAAATTTTATAAAATATTCAGAGCCATTGTTGTTCCTTCAGCATGTTGTGTTTATTGATATCTTTTCTTAGATGAAAAACCGAGTTCAGGAACGGATAACTTAATCTTTTTTATCATTTCCATTTGCATGTCACTGCAGTTCAGGAGATCACCGACACTGAATCTAGCAAGTCGATGCATGCCATTGAAAGAGAGAAAGGTGCAGATGAAAAGCTCATTTGGTTGGTGGTGCACGAGGACATTCACTAGATTTCATAAGATATGAGGAAAGGACAATTTCTGTCCAAGGCGATGCAAGAAACGTGACTGAAACACTTAAAGAAGCTGATCAGCAAGTTTAAACACCCACTGGAGCCAGACATGCTGTGGCTGTTCTCCAATGAAACAAAACACTTCTGCAAAGACCTAAATCAACTCCCAGAATTACAGGTGACTCATTGTCTTGTACAAAGATGTGCTCAGAGTCATGCTGCAAAAAATTTCTGGTGTTGTCAGCAGTGAAGGTGGTGTCATGCCACCTCACTCCTTTCCTGAAGACTTCAGACTGAACACTGATGTCTGCATCTGCGTTCTGAGTGATGTAGTTAAATTCTGGCTCGACCAGGTAGCCGCAGACAGGCTGCATGTATGGTAACAAGACTGACTCAGTGTCCTGTCATACCAGCCAGAAGACCCATAACTGGCTGTCAGAGAACTTTGTCAGCTACACTTTACTCGACATCTGACCTTTCAGCTCCCCCCCACACTGCTATCCTCTTGACTTTTTTGTATGGTGTGTGGTAGAACGAGACACCAACAGATCCAACTGCCGTATGAAGGATGAGCTAAAAGCCAGAATCACCATCTTTGGAGTCCTAAGTCGAGAGACAGTAATGAAGATCTGTGGCCAATTTCAAGGCTCCCTCGATGCCGTCATCAAAACAAAAGGCAAGTTTATTGAGTGAAAGCAACAGAACAAATCATGAAAAAAAATTGACCAAAGTTTGATGAATAAATCTAAAAAAAATGAAACTACAGTATTATTTTTTTCTTAGACAGTAATCTTGCGAACAAATATCATTCCCCCCTGTATATATATATATGCAGCATGTTCGTATTCAAATATGTTGAGTAAACAATTTACTGAAGTAAACAATGAAAGTCATATCTCTCATATAATATATGTTGTGCTTCTGTCTTAATATGTATAAATGTTTATTCCTTTGTGTGTCACTCAAGGGAGGTAATTCAGTACAGTCCTAACACTTCACATACAGTGTTACCAACTTAGATCTGGAGATTTTTTTTGGAATCTAGATAGTACAATTTGGATCTAACGGCTAGCATTCTTTTTCTGTAAAATCTGGAGATTTCGTTTGGCACCCACGATTCCATATTTTAGTTAACCTACTTTCTGTATTCATTTCCTCTCTAGCCATCACATGAGACTGTTTCTTAAGCTATCTTCAATACATGATATACGCAGAACAGTAGTTGTACATTTCAATAAAAATTTATATCTGTGGGATCCCCCGACCCTATAAATCCCAATCCATCACAACTTTGTAAATCTTTTGTTAAACTACATTTCTCTATTAGTCAGACACAACTCATTCATGAATTACATCCCTTGTTTGTTTTGTAACATTAAATTAAATATAAATACTATTAAAGTGACAAATAACATTCAAATAACATTCAAATAAAACAAATATGTATAGAAAACACAACATTATGTATATTAGTAATATTTTTTATACGATACGAAATGTTAAAATCTAGCGGTTTTCTAGAGATTTTCTTGTTCTGATCTAGTGGATTTAAAAAAATCTCTGTTCCCATAAAACTACAGAGAATATGGGAGTGGGTTTTGTCTTTACTAAGATATTAGGTGGTGGTATGTGCTCGGCTGAGCTCCAATCTATGGTTCCTCCCTGTAAAACATTCACAACAAAAACTTGTCGAGCTACAACCACTGTAAATAATTTTCCTTTCTTCCTCTGTGTACTTAAAACTAAATGGAACTTCCATGGATAAGTTTATTTTCAAGAACTGCCCGTCTGTGGAACACAATACTATGGGGCTGCTTCCCAGCTGACTACAACATGGCCGTTTTCAAATCCAATTGAGTAATCAAATTCTATCTAGTTTCAACCATCGTTAGCAATCCTCATGATGTTGTCTCACCATCCACCTGACAAACACATTAACCCTTATCCTTGAGTGGCCTTTGGGCCTTGATAAAGTGACATTTAAAAAATTACCGATTTTAATGTCTTTAAATAAGCTAAGAGTGACTTTCTCCTTTATTCAAGTGAAATCAAGAGAACTCACTGTTAAACATTAATTTAGTCTTTTCTTTAAAAACTTCAACTATGATATAAAGATATTAGAGGAATTGAATAAAAGCCTCTGAGGTGGGGGTAGTCGAAGTAGGTGTCAGTATTTATTTTTCAAATTGACACCGCTAAGGAAAGGTTTTCTATTTTGTTTAATAATTTTTTTTTTTTTTTTTTTTTTTAAATATAATCTACTTGTCATCCAATTAGAACAAGTTTTTTTTTAATAAGGGTCTCTCTAAGTAGATGTCACCTTCGTTATGTTCAATGGTCGTGATACTGGTCATCGATGACATCATAGTCCCAGTCAATGTCATATGTATTGCTGTTTAATAAATCAATAACAACTTAAAAAATTTTTTTTTTTTTAAATCATCATCATCATCATATTCAGTTTAACGTCTGTTTTAAATGCTGCCATGCGTTGGACGGCTTTTAGAAATTGACTTGCAAACTAACCTATCTCTGGTCAGGTCTTTATTTATCCATCTTTCTCTCAAATCCATCCTTATCACTTCTGCCCATGTTTTCCTTGTCCCCCCCCCCAGCCAACTGACACTGCTATCCCAACTGTTCTACATCTACTAAGCAAAGCAGTCATCTATTCTTTCAATGTGACAAAACCAACAAAGTCTCCTGTTCTGCACACATCTTTCTATACTAGTCAAGATTTTAAATGATTAAATAAAAACAAAATACATGAAATAAAAAAATTAAAAAGAGATAGAATGACATAAATAGATCATAAAAAAAGAAAATTGATATGAAATTCCAGAATGAGTCATCGTCATTCTAGGAATTGTTCAAATTAACTTCTTCATTCTTGTTGCTTTTATCACATTTAGATACAAAAGGCACATAAAATATAAATAGGAAAACTCGATGAAAGAAGGTTTGGACATGAAATTAAAAAAAGAAGGGGGGGGGGTATAAGTAATTCAATATAGCATGTAATGTCATCTTTGTAGACCAATGAACAAAAGAAAGTGAATTGCTTTGGGCAGAGGTGTAGAGTTGGCTGAAAAAAAAAAAATGAAAAAAAAAAAACATACACACACTGACTCCTACCTCCTTCAAAAACTTCCACTCTCTACTGTTGGTTTAGGGAATAATTTTTTTTTTTTTTTTTTTTTAAGAGACCCTTTTAGGGGCAAAATTAAAGTCAGAAACACAATAATAGGAAGGATCTTGGAAAAAGGCTGAATTGTGTTGAAGTATTTTGTTTTCTTGGACCAAGTTTCCATAAAGTACCCCAACTTTGAACAAAACTGAATTGGTCAAAATTTCGTTTAACACCGGTTATTTGAAGTAAATAAACATTTTCAGAGAAAGTGAAAGTATTTTTAATTTTAAAATAAATTTAGAAAACGTAATTATGTCATTTAATTAACTCTTGGACTTCGGGCTAGAAGCAAAGTGTAGTATCTGTTCTGATACTACACTTAATCTTTTTCTGCCCTCAGTCAGTGAAAGAGAAATCCTTCTAGACTGAGGCAGTTTTATTTTTGTTCCAATCCAGAGTGCCTCTTTTTGGAGAGCTGGATTAAAAAAAAGATTAAAAACCGATTTTATGCCTAACTCTGCCCTCGTGGGGATAGAAGTGAATATAAACTCTTTTTACAAAAAGCACATGATAGAAAGAAACAAAGTTAATCTTTTAAAACCGAGTATTAATTTACTCCTCTCCAGGAGTTAGGCACAAGGCCAGTTTTTATCTTACTCCCACAAGTAAGATGTGACCCAAGGTCGGGTCGGGAAAGTGGGGTTTAAAAGTTGCCTTGGCAGCCCCGTCGGCATTCCCCGGCAGGGGCGCCTCTGGCAGCAAGCAATAAACTCACTCCTCCCCAAAGAGAGAAGGCAAAGCCTGGAAGGGTGGACCTCCCAGAACCGCACAGGACAGACCAACTGACCGGCGTAAATCAAGACCCGATGGCCAAGACAACACCAGTATGGGGTGCAGTATCCATCGGAAAGACACCACACTTTGATCGTAGCCAAAAGGTCAAAAAACATCCCGATTGCAAATATTGCATCGCTTTTTCTCGGAAAGGAAACGTTTACTCCTGATGAATGGACATGCTCCCTTATGAAGATTAAAATAAACATATAATGCTATTAAACTTTATGTCTAGAATCCTTATTCTAATTTTGAACAAAATGACTAAAATTTAAGGTTTAAGCTTAAGGGAACTGAAGAAATTGAAATTCACGGAATCGTGCTTAATTAGTATCTTAATAACTACGGATCAAATTCAATGTAAATCTGAAATATTTGAATTTTCTAAATGGGAAGTTATGGGCACTAAAAACTTTTTAAATACTCCGATATTAATTGATATTAGGGGAATATTTATTAATTGATGTCCAATACCTACCGTCAAAATTTCACAAAAATCGGAGTTTTTATCTGAATTTTCACAAAGTGTTTCCACCTCCTTTTTATAAAACTGAATTAAACTAAATATAGCCCACATTTTAACCCCTTACGCCAAGTAGCTGTGTTCCAAAAGTCAAAATGATCGGTTAGTTAGTTTAGAAGTGCATCCTGTACATACAAATATATAAACACAGTTAACTTTATATAAAGATATGCGCGTGCATACAGTAAATAAAACTGGATCAGGAAATTACTTGTACCCTGACTTCCACATGACATTAAACAAGGCCGACAGAAAGCCAATGGTTGACCAGCATTTAACTAACTTAAACTTCCATGAACAAGACCTTCAACAAAACGCTGCCTTAACAACAGGGAACAAGCTTATAATAGCAACCGACTAGAACTAAACGTCAGGCTAGCATCGAACTAACTGAACACGCGTGCTTATATCGAGCCCAGAAAGTCAATTGATTGGTCAACAAAATTAACCGTTTGCATAATCGGTCGCTGCTCATTTCATTATTCTGGACGCTTTGTTTGAGATAGCCACTGCCCCATTTACACCGCAGACACAAGTTAGTGGTGTTTCAACTGGCGTGATCGGCTGTTCTCACCAAGGGAGGTGGGACAATTCATTGTTCGTATCCGTCTACTACAATGTGTGTGTGTTTGTATGTGTTATTGAGGAATTGAGATGGCAAGCGCATAATGTTTGAGTAGATTAGAACCATCAACCAGGGGTTTTTACCCCGCCTAATAGACCTGTATTGTCCGGGCCTTTGGGTCAGGATTTACGCCGGTCTATTGGGGGTTGCCTGTCCTGTACAGTTCTAGGAGGTGCACCCTCCCAGGCTTTGCCTCCCCTCTTTGGGGAGGAGTAAGTTTATTGCTTACTGTCTGAGGCGCCCCTACCGGGGAATGCCGACGGGGCTGCCCAGGCAATTTTTAAATGGCCAGAGTGCTCACCTCTCGAGCGCTGGCTTATCTAATCGCACTTTCCCGACCTTGTGTCACATCTTACCTTGTGGGAGGTAGATAAATAACCTAGACTAGCTAAAATAGCCCCCCCCCCCTCCCGGTCTAGGCTGGTAGATCCACTCATAACATAAGGGGCATTTTTAAAATTATATAATATTTATACAAATTATTTATTTAAAAACTATAAGTTGGCGCACTATATATATTTTATAGATATATGTTTTGAGGCATGACGTAAATCATAAATCTATGACGTCACGCCAAAGCTATAATTATTTTGTTACAGTAATGTTTTAAGCTCTATTTATAAGAAAATCTAAATAGCTCAGTTCATAGAACATCAGACTGAAGATCTGAAGGTTTCGGTTTCGATTTCCAGTCATGACATCCACTTTATTTGTTGAGAATTTATTATTTAGTATTTCCATTTCTAAAAGAAGTTAAGATATTTCGATATCGAAATGAGACAAATTCCGTAATACATTTTTATAGTTTCAAAAAATTGTGACGGACAGACAGACAGTTGCAGAAAATGCCCCTTATATTATGAGTGGGTAAACTAAAAGAATACCCGTCCTAAGATGGGTAAAGTTAATTCCCGAAACAGGACAGTTAGTACTACATTTAAATAAAGATATAATACTACTAAACCTTATGTCTAGCATCCTTATTCCAATTTTGATCAAAATACATTACATGATTTTAATTCTAGAAAATGTGCAAAATTTATGGCTTAAGCTTAAGGAGTCTTGAGAATAAATTGACCATAAATCAAATTCAATGCAAATCTGAAATATTTTAATTTTCAAATGGGAGGTTGTGCCCATATTATGCCGCCTAAAACTCCTTTAAAATACCCCGAAGCAACTGAAGTTTGGACAATATTTATTAACTGATGTCTTAATACCTACTGTTAAAATTTCACAAAAATCGGAGGAATCTGAATTTGCACAAAGGGATTTCACCCTCTTTTTTTTTTATCCCCTTTGTATAAAACTAAATATAGCCTACATTTGGACCTCTTACGCTAAGAAACCGTTTTCCAAAATTCATAAGTATTGGTTAATTAGTCTACGAGTGAATCCTGTACATACAAATATATCAACATACCGAATTCTATATGAATAGAGGTGTGTGTGTGTGTGTGTGTGTGTGTATCCTCTTGAGGAATTAAGCTGTAAAGCACATACTTATTTATTACAATGTTTGAGCAGATTATTGGATTTCTTGTTCATAATTTCGACTGTACATTCACAACAGCTGCTGCTTTTATTTACACTTGATCACATCCGATTGACAGTCATCAAAATGTTAGTATTTTCATACACATGTATGCAAACATTCAACACATGTAAACAAACACCAATAAAGTATAGGCTGACCCTCCCAAAATGCCACCCATGGACTCGTTAATAAGATTCACAATCCTTCCTGTAGTCCAACCATATTTGGTACAAATTAACTTGATTAACATGTCCACCAAGTTGAATGTGTAGCAGTCTTTGTTTTATTTAATTACTAGCAGGGCTACCCAGCGTTGCCTGGGGCAAAAGTGTAACATATTTGTATTAAAACTTTTATATCTGTCTTTCCCCCCTCCCCACCTGCTCTCTCTTCTCCATCCAGTCCATTCCTCTCTCTCTCTGGACATACACACGTTTTTGTAGATTACTCGAGGAATGAGTTCGTGTAAGGGAAATAACTCATTAGAAATAAAATCAGAGTTACTTCCCTTTAGTTATTGGGACAAAAATGAAAAACCTACTCTCCTAACAAAATCGTTGCCTAGTTGTCAAAGAATAAATATTTTTTTCTGATTTTTAGATATTATTCACCCAGGGCAACGCTGATCAAGAATATACCAACTTTGTGGGTCTTTGTTTTGTAGTTTGTTTTTTTTACTTTTAGCTGGACACACATACACACACACCTTTATATAATAGATTTACACCAATGGTTCTTCTCAACTTTTTTTTAGCCCGTGAAACCTTTCATCAGGTATCAGAATGATATTTCACCCCTTTCAAAACATGTCTGACTCAAAATGTGCATTCATACTAACAATACTAATTAATACTAACATAATAGCATCTTCTATCTTCTTCTTCTATTATCTTCTTCTATTATTTTCTTCTTCTTCTTCTATTATATAAAGGGCAGTTGTCTGTATGTTTGTCTGTCTGTCCAGCTACTCCTCAAAAACTACTCGGCAAACTGTCAACAAGTCGACATCTTTAGGACCGGACGACACCTGGGAGCATAATATCTCAAAATTATAACAAAAAAAATATTTGCTGGGGGTCAACGGGGCCAGTCTTATGCGGCGGGTCTGGTTTTTTCAAGCTATTTCAATGTTGTTTACTAGTAATTTGGAAATCAGCCAATGTAATGCTGACTCACCGAACATCTCCCATAATCCCTTGCCGGATGTACCCGGTCTTGCCCTAAATTCTGTCCAGTTGTATCAGGTCATCCCATAACTTCTGTCCGGTTGTATCAATAATAGTGAAACAAGGGTTGCTCAATCACATCCACACCTAAACTTATTTCTTTTAAAATAAAAATAATTTTTTGGAGGGAGGGGGGGGGGAGAATTATCAACATCTTCATCTTGCAGTACAGGCACCGGGGGTGCTTATACAATATAGGACCCGGAGGCTTCTGAAGTACAGAGACCGGGGGCGGGGGGTGCTTCTGCAGTGTAGGCACCAGGGGGGGGGCGCTTCTACAGTATAGGACCCAAGGACTTCTGCAGTATAGGGACCAGGGGGGCTTCTACAGTATAGGGACCAAAGGTGCTTCTACAGTATAGGGACCAGGGGTGCTTCTACAGTATAGGACCCAGCACCGGGGGTGCTTCTACAATATAGGACCATGGGTGCTTCTGCAGAATAGGGACCATGGGTGCTTATGCAGTATAGGTACCAGGGGTGTTCTACAATATAGGACCATGGGTGCTTCTGCAGTATAGGTACCGGGGGTGCTTCTACAATATAGGACTCAGAGGCTTCTGCAGTATAGAGACCGGGTGTGCTTCTGCAGTATACGAACCATGGTGTTTCTGCAGTATAGGGACCGGGGGTGCTTCTACTGCTTCTACAGTATAGGACCCAGCCCCTGGGGTGCGTCTACAGAATAGGACCAGGAGGCTTCTGCAGTACAGGGACCGGGGGGGGGTGCTTCTGCAGTATAGCCACCGGGGGGCTTCTTCAATATAGGACCCAGTGGCTTCAGCGTTGTCCGGGAGAAAAGTGCTAAATGTCCTAGATAGAGCTACTGTAGTGTTTCTCTTCGGACTATTGGTCAGATGAAAAGGAGGGGGGGGGGGGTCGGTAAGAGTGATTTTAGTAGTGCTCTGGAGGCCTTCATGATTTTCTAAATACTCGGCGTTGTCCGGGAGAAAAGTGCTCAATATCCTATTTTGCTTGCGGGGAGGAGGAGGGAGAGCCCCGGGCAACGCCGGGTACCCCTGCTAGTTTAATATAAACGCTAGCGAGAGAAAATCCAACATGACCTTTCAGTAGCGATCAGCGATGCAGTTTTTTTTGTGGCCCTGAATCCAGTTTGTGTCCGCTCATCTGTGGTGCCAATTCCCCTCCGGAAACCCTGACCCCCTCCCCGAAGGGGGGGGGGGTATTAGGAACCACTGATTTACAAGGTGACTCAAATGAAATACCACTCACCCATGAACTCATTAACAAAATTCACAATCCTTCCTGCAGTCCAAGAAGTTTCAATCATGCATGTCCACCAGTCGTTGTTTTATCACCAGTCAAATATTAGCCCACCTTGATATGGCGTGCAAAATTGTCAAGAACTCTGATACACTCCTCTTTTGGCACTGCTCTGATTTGGACTGAAATGACCTTCTTCAGTTCAGGAATAGTCTGGTAATTGTTTGAATAGACATTATCTTTGAGATCACCTTACAGAAAAAAATATGTTACGGTCTGGTGAGTGGTAAGCCTATTCAAGATCAATTCCTACTGAAACATAATCATCAAAATATACCTGCATATCAGTAAACGGTGATCAAACAAAGACGGTTGAACATCCATGACTAAAACTTGGTGGACAAGTTAGGTATAAAAAAGATTTGTGAATTTTATTAAAGATTCCATGGGTGACATTTTTTTGTTGTCTGTGTGGCGGAGTGGCGGTCGGGTCACACTGTAAAAATTAACACTTTTAAAAGTATTACTGTTATTATTTTTAAAAAGAAGATGACCGGACACTGATTTTACACAAAGGTAGAGTATATAGATATAACCATGGAACGTTTGTGAGAGCAGTCTACCCCCTTCTCTCTCCCAGATAAAGTTCTTTGTGCCTTTTTCCCCAAGCAAAGATTTATTCTTGTGGATGTTTAAATTCTAGGATTTTGATACCCAGGCAACGCCAGGTAGTTTTAGTCATAAAACGAGATGGGAGGCGGGGGGGATGAAGGCAGCAACAAAATAAATAAAATCTCAGTTTAAAATTTGAATATTTATAGCAGTACCTGACCTAATTTATATATGAGAGAGAGAGAGAGAGAGAGAAAGAGAGAGAGAGAGAATCTGGAACGTAGAAGTGATAAATCGCATTCATAGTCTCTTTTGTTCCTATATTTTCATGCTCTTTTATTTATTTTTTAATGGAAATCGCTCCAGACAAGGCGTGAAGCCAATTGATGTAAGGAGCTAACAAGAATGACAGATTATCGCAAATACAGGAGATGCCTATTTGCATTAGTCTTGAAAAGACCTAGACTATAGGTAGGAGGAAAATAACTAGCAGGAAGAGAGTTCCACAAGCCTGCAGTTCTTGGAAAGAAGCTACTGGAATAAGAAGCTGTATTACAATGAGGTAGCAAAACAGCAAAGTGATGGAGACCACTAGAGCAACGAGTAAAACGAGCTGGAACAAAAGAAGCAGAGAATAGATCAGACAATTCTGAAGAACACATGCCATAATAGTATTTATAGAAAAGACTGAGACTAGCAACATCACGTCGGGTGCAGAGAAGAAGAAACGGTGTGATCAATCAAATCACAGATACGTTTCTGCACCTTATCAAGAACCCTCAAATAGGACAGAGATTTACCAACCCAAATATGACAACAGATCTTCATTTTAATAAGGGATATTGCGGTAATGATCTAAAAACCTAATTTTTAAAGTATTTTCACAAATTCAACATTAAGCAAAGAACACAGAAATGGTAACTAAAAACAAAAGAAAACAAACAAACAGACAAACAAACAAACTGGCTTTGCATAAACTTAATTCGGTATTTTGCCAAATCAGCACAATCAGATCTGTTTAATTGTAGCCAGTTAGCAATCAAGATTAGCCGATTAGATAAGCTAGAAGAAACTTACTTTTTCAAGTCAGAGGTCAGATCACAGAAATCAGGTTAACTTCAATGAGTGAATATTTTCAAGGAGAAATACAATTCTCGATGGCTATAAAATGAATACAAATCTTATGTAGGGCTTATATTACATTTCTTGTTTTTTCTTTAAGATAGACTGTTGCAGAGACAGTCAAGTTTTTGATCCATAACACCCAAGTTAGCCATGTTTACTATAATGTTATCCCCGCAACGTCCGAGACTTCTTGTGTGTATTTCTCGTTTCGACGTGACGTACAGATTATTGTTTTACTATTGATCGATTGTTTATTGAAATAAAAATATACTCTCAAGTTAGCAACACAGCACAGTTTCTTTTCTAGCACATTCTATTCGTTAAACTCACAAGTTGAATGGATGCATCCGATTTTAGATGCATATAAGACCAAGTCTTTTTATTGTCCACCAAAGCACGGCTCGGAGAATACGGTTGATCTCGCGTTATACGGGCTGCACGGAGGAAGTTTCGTCGAGCTTCTCATTTTAACATGTCGTTTATTTTCACTTGTTACTTGGGGCTCGAGTTTAAAGCAGCTATGTCTGTTTTGCATAAACTTCTAATGATCCTTAACAGAAAACTGGCCGAGTCACATTTTTCAGGAAAACTCTGGTTTGCGCCCCCCCCCCCGGGGGGGGGGGGGGGGGGCTAAAATGACCTCACACGAAATTTTATATCTAAACTGCCCTTAGTTTTTGCTCAACGCCCATCAAAAGTTAAGATTAATAGTTATTTCCATGAAACTAGTATCGGTGACCCAAAAAAGTCTCTGGTTTGAGAAATGATCACTAAGGTGGAAAAAATTGCACCTTTTAACCAGAGTTGCAGAGTTAGGTTTAGGGTCCGACTCCGACGATTTCAAAAACTGACTCCAAATACTACGATTCCAAAAAAACTCTGACTCCGACAATTCCAAAATATTTAACTTCAACTCATTATTTTGAAGTCTTCTAATATTCAGAATGTCTGTTGATTCTTTGGAGATAAAAAAATACGACTTCTAGAATTCTTACGAGTCAGACCGACTCCTTTCCAAACCCCTAACCCCTGATACTCTGCTTTTTGAAAGTACCTAAAAGTACATTCGTTAGATTTCCTACCAAAAGTTGTGATTAATAGTTCCAGCAGTAGTGATCACAGGGGAAGACAACTCATACCATAGTTGTTTTTCCCCCCCTTTTCAATTTCTTCTTTTCCACCTTTGAGAATGATAGTAACTCTAGTAGAAAACCTGTCCTACTCGCTCATAAAGGCGGACACAGGGGACTTGTCTGTGCTGTGGCGAATATTTATTCTAGAACTTATAAAAGCGTTATTTTTCATGGTGTTGTGATTGGGAAGAAGTCAGAGATACTGCCAGGTATATGTCCTGTATCGCTCATAAATAAAATAAATAAGGGTGCGCTCATCTATCCGATGGTTGTGTGTGTGTGTGTGAAATTTTGTCTTAAAGGAAGATTATTTAAAAAAAAAATAAAATTTCTAATATTAAATATTTGACTATCTCCGGGTAATAAAAATGTTATTCCTTTATTAAAAATCTTAATCTTGTCAGTTTATAGTTAGAGTGAGAATTAGTGAAAGAGAGAGTGAGTGGGAGAGGGACAGAGAGGTGCAGATAGAGGGGAAGGAGACGCACAGAGACAGTAGGAGGGGGAAACGCACAAAGACAGTGAGAGGGAAAGAGTCAAATAAAGTGGGAGGGAGAGAGTCAAATAAAGTGGGAGAGAGAGAGAGTCAAATAAAGTGGGAGAGAGAGAGTCAAAGAGAGTGGGAGAGAGAGAGAGAGAGAGAGAGTCAAAGAGAGTGAGAGGGAAAGAGTCAAAGAGAGTGGGAGGGAAAGAGTCAAAGAGAGTGGGAGGGAAAGAGTCAAAGAGAGTGGGAGGGAAAGAGTCAAAGAGAGTGGGAGGGAAAGAGTCAAAGAGAGTGGGAGGGAAAGAGTCAAAGAGAGTGGGAGGGAAAGAGTCAAAGAGAGTGGGAGGGAAAGAGTCAAAGAGAGTGGGAGGGAGAGAGTCAAAGAGAGTGGGAGGGAGAGAGTCAAAGAGAGTGGGAGGGAGAGAGTCAAAGAGAGTGGGAGGGAGAGAGTCAAAGAGAGTGGGAGGGAGAGAGTCAAAGAGAGATGGAGCTGGACAGAAAGAGAGAGGGGGGGAGAGAGAGAGAGAGAGAGAGAAAATTAGAAAAATGAAAGCAAAAACCTTTTCATTTGAACTTTCTTGTACTGTTCTGTGCAGTTGTGTTTGTGACCAGTAGTGTCGTAGTGAAGAGAGTTCAACTGTCGAACATTTGACAGAAGATTGTGAATAATCTGTGTATCATTCTTTTAGCGTTAATGTCATGTTCAATTAAGTCAGTTAGACTCTATAATCATTAAGTCCATTAATTTAGTATGTGATATATCATTAATAAAATGTGTTTTGATGTAATTGTTGGTTTATTTTATTAATAGTCATGTAAGTGGTGCTGAAATGCTTTCTAGAGTGTCATAAATGAATTCAGCATGCCCCAAGACATACAATTTGACACCAAGATCACTACAATCGGTTGAATAAATACCAATTTATAAGGAATATCGTTAACGCAAGCTCCTGATGGAGGCCATCTTGAAAAATGGTGGCCATCTTGGTTTTTGAGGTGGCTAGTTGGACAGATATGTTTAGTATACCTTATGGAGTTATCATGCCAACTCTTGGTGCTTGTATCATCATCAAATGCATTTTTCCACGAGCCACCCCACTACTTTGTTTGATAGACATTACAAAGCGAATTGACTTTCATGTATAAACATTTTAAATTTAACTCATTATTTGAATGACTGCAGTGATTTTGCGTTTTAGCATTCTATTTTTAAAAAAATACTCAACTTTGTTCCACTAATTAAAACAAATTTTTTTTTTTTTTTTTTTTTTTTTTTTAAATATCCTGAACACTTTTTGTCGTAATTCTTTTAAAAGATAATATATTTATAGTAAAACATTAAATAAGTGACTATTTTTCTTATGATTTTTTAAAAACTTTCTTTTTTGCCAATAATCCTTTTCTTTTTTTTTTCAGTAATTGAAGACTATTAAAATCATTTCATGGAATGATGATACCCGCCCTGTCCACAAAACCCAACTTAATTTATAACGCTACATTTTATCATGAAATTTTAGTTCGGATCCACTAAATCTCCAGACGACTCATAATATTAAAAAAAAACTCTCGGCATCGCAGTGAAACACCAATTTTTTTATTGCGCATTATACGGAAAAAGAAATAACATTTTAGTTTTATGGTTATATTATTTCAATAATAATCTTGATATAATTTAGATTAAAAGTAAATTAAAAAATAATGTTTAAGTAAATGTATAGGCGAAAAACACACACAAATGCTCGAAGTGGTCACAAAATGTTATTTATATAGAGATGGAAAGAAACGTTCATGTAAGGGAGATACATCTATCTTTTCAGGTAAAAATATAAGTTATTTCCCTTACATTACTTAAAATGGTCGTCATTGTAACAATCTTTCTGTCCGGAATAATTATTTAAAAAAAAAAAATTGACGTGAAAGATATTTTGGCATTTTAAAGAAAATGTTGGAAAAAAAAAAGACAAAATGGCTAGGCAAAATCAAATATCAATGTGTTAGATGTGATGCGATTTACATAGATGAAAGTAAGAATTAAAAACAAACAAAAACTGAAAATATTTTGTATTGGTATCAAAGTGGTGACTATGTGAACCATTACTAGCAAGGTCGGGGGGGGGGGCATGCCCTACCTTCCCCCTCCCCCGGAAGGCTGTTGTGGGTTCTGCTGATATCTGGGCTTCAAATTTTACATAAATTTCAATTGGGAAAACAATTTGTTTGAGTAACAAAACTATATTTTTGTGAAATCAGTACATATATAACTATGTTATCTGCAATTAACTAACTTCGCTGCAATTTACTTTGAAAAAAAAAAAATCTTTATTCTGGTTCGGCAGTTTGATAATATGGAAACATTCTTAAATAAACACTTCAGTGAAAGGGAATAACTCTTATTTTTTTAGTAATAGTTAGCGTTCTTTATTTTAGCTTAGATACAGAAACCAATAAAAATGGCGTGGTTATAGAACATAGTAATATTTACAAACCAATTTTAAACATAATGGATCCTGGGCTACGCCGGGTCAGTGCAGCTAGTTTTATATAAAGTCATTTACAGTTTGTTGGTGTTTTTTTTTTTTTTTTCGGATGCAATTTAATCTTTTGTGGTAAGCATTGCGTACACAAAAAGTGCAGTGAAAATACTGGTAGGTTGAGTGAGGTTGTTAACTTAGTGATACCATTGGAGCACAGGATGGAGCAGGTGCGTGTGTTATTGCAACAGTTAGGAGTGGATGGAATAAGTTCAGGGAACTTCTGTCATTATTAACCAGCAGAGTGTTACCACTGTCGACCAAGGGAAGAGTCTGTCAGGTATGCAGTGTGATGATGTATGAAACTGAAACCTGGCCAGTGATAGTTGAGGACATGCGTTGCATGGAGAGAAATGATATGAGAATGATAGGATGGATGTGTAATGCGAGTCTTAAAGACAGGTTTAGATCTGATGACCTCAGAGGAAGATTAAATCTGAACAGTATAGGGAGATGTGTGGAGAACAGGAGACTTCAATGGTATGGGCACGTTGAAAGAATGGATGAGTGTGCTTGGGTTAGTAGATGTAGAACAGTTGAGGTAGAAGTGTTAGTTGGTAAGGGGAAGGCCAAGGAAAACATGGGAGGAAGTGATAAAGATGGATTTGAGAGAAAGAGGGACAAATGACTGAACCATGGAAGATTAAATCTGGACATCAAAGGGAGATGTGTGCAGAACAGAAGACTTCGATGGTAAGGCCACGGAAGAATGGATGAGAGTTCTTGGATTAGTAGATGTAGAAAAGTTAAGGTAGCAGGTCCAGTTCATAGGGGAAAACCACCAAGGAAAACATGAGAGGAAGTGATAAAAATGGACTTGAGAGAAAGAGGGATAAAGGTAGACCTGGCCAGAGATAGGTTAGTTTGAAATTCAATTTCTTAAAGCCGTCCAACACATGTCAGCATGTAAAACGGACGTTAAACCGATGATGATGATGATTTTTCATTCACCATTTGTCTAATTGGATACTTTCAAAATTTGCCAGAAAATCTGACGCAAGCAAAGTGAATAGAGGTTTCAATTTCAATGAGTAACGAGTGATGATCCTTCTGTAATTATATGTAGCATTTATGATAACATCAATTAGCACTGTAACACGTGTGATTAAGATTTACTTAATTACACACAGCATACACGGATACAAATCTACGCAGTCGTGTCTATTTTCTCTATGTAGACAGTTACGCAAGTCCAATGGAAACATTTAGCAACATTAATATAGAAAAATCAAATATATCATTCAGTAGTGAAAACGACTTGACAACCAACTTTTGGTCAGGAGTAAGTGTAGTATCTGTTCTGATACTACACTTCATCTTTTTGTCCTCGGCCAGTGAAAACGAAATCCTTCAAGACTAAGGTAATTTTAATTTTTGTCCCAATCAAGCTGGATTTTCCCCATATTAAAAACCGACCTTGTGTCTAACTCTGCCCTTCCTTCACCTTTCCATAAATGCTCATATTTTCTTCACAGAAAGTAAGAACTGGACGCAAAAACGAGGAAGGGGTTTCAGTGAGTGAAACAAAAATGGAAATAAAGACTCCCTGGCAATGCCGGGTTGATATGGCTAGTAATCTAATATATAAAATTCTTTTATTTTATAATAAGATTGTCTGATCTATTCTCTGCTTATCTTGTTCTAATTCGCTGTTTTGATACCTCATTGTAATACAGCTTCATATTCCAGTAGCTTCTTTCAAAGAACTGCAGGCTTGGGGAACTCTCTTCCTGCTAGTTATTTTCCTCCTACCTATAGCATGTCTTTTCAATACTAAGGTCAATAGGCATCTCCTGTATTTGCGATAATTTGTCATTCTTGTTAGCTCCTTACATCAAGTGGCTTCATGCATCGTCTGGAGCGATTTCCATTAAAAAAAAAAATCTTGTCAGATTTTTAGCGTTTGTCATCGATAGCTTCGTTCCTACAAACCAAAAACTTAAATCTGTTTCTATAATACGATCTGATCTCCTTTCAACTGCATTCTTAAGCACAATTTTCATTCCAGTCATTTTTACTGATTTCTATGCTTAGTCTGATCGATATTTAATATTGGTCGAGACAGTATTTCTGTGCACTACAGTCACTCCACAGAAAATCATCTTGATTCCAAAATGGCTAAACAAAATATTTCAATAATAATAACTTATTAAGTTAAAATTTTTTTAGATGAGATTGATTATATGGATTATTCTTGGACTCCTGTTCTAATCTTGGATGCTTACTCACAACGTTTCGGCCGATGTAACCTCCGACCTACTTCAGAGGCATCTTGTTGAATTCTAGTATCTATACCGAATTTCAAACTGAACCCTTTATTTAATCATGGATACATGGTGCAACAGATAAAGTTGTCAAGTAATAATTAGTTCTAAGTGACAGTTTTCTGGAAGTTTAAATTTCAATCCTCACGACAGGCGATACTAAGAATAACATTTTAAAAATACTTAAAAATTATATCTGGTGATGGCTGACAGAATGAGAACAATCTACCTCCATGGATTAAATAAAGGGTTTAGTTAGAAATTCCATATAGATTCCCGAGTTCGACAAGATGCTCCTGAAGAAGGTGAGAGGTTACTATAGAATTTGGTAGTCAGTGTTCAACTGTATGACCAGTTGAATAACAAATAAGTAAAACTGAAAACAACACTAAAAGCCGATTTATATGAAAGCTGGAATGTTTCATTATATTCAGACGAGCAAGTCCATTATCTGAGCTTTGATTGGCTGCTAGTTCATGAGTGGATAATCTAACATATAAATATTGGTTCATTCAAGCAATATTTACATATGGAATATTGGAGCCATTTGTGCCAGTAAGTGTTAATTTGATTCTATACCTCCCTCCCAGTATGCGAACGTTATGGTCTTTGGAGAAGAATGAGTTCCCTTTGGCCTGGTTGATTGTGAGAAAGTAACCTCGACAATGCCTGGGTGGATTTTGCTGTCATTAGTTTAGCAGTGCTGGGTGACGTTGGGTGCCTGGGTGATGTTATCATGTATATCCTCTGGTTTGCAGCACTGGTGTACCAGGTGTATGGGAATCCCAAGGTGTTGGTTTGGGAGATTCAGGAAAAGCACTGGGAATGGGTAATGGAATTACAGGTGTTTCAAGTTTTCTGAGGAATCTGCGATTTCACAGAATGATTCTGCCTGACCCATCAATCCTGATCCGATACTGACGGTTAGGGAGAGTTTCGACAACACGGTCTCTTGTGTCCCACCAACAAAAATGTTGTGAGAATAACAACTAGGATGAGAACTGTAGTCTGAATAATATAATATGTACTTACATCTAAATAAATCATATTGAAAACAAAAACAAAAATGATAAAATATCAACAGAAAATTTGTAGAAACAATTTACAAGTACATTATTTGCTTTTTATTTATTTATTTAACTTAATATTTCATTGGAATTATCTTTCATTTCGTTTAACATTAAATAGGTACATCTAATATATATATATATATATATATAATAATAAAAAAAACAACAAATATTTATTATTCGTAGCCCCAAGAAAACCCTCTAGATGGGCACTGTAAGTGAAGTATTAACACAGCATGATGTCGCTAGCCTTTCATTAAGTTGAACGCTCTTATAACGTCAAGCCGCCGAAATAAGTTTTAAATTTATTACTGTTTATTTAGCTATGCAGCGGTGGCCGTATGGTTCTAGACGTCGGGATTTGTGTTGTAAAAATACTCGTAGCCCGGGGTTTCGAATCACGCGACCAGTAGTGAATAGTTATATCTCTATGCTGAGGAGTCCTGATTAAAAAGAACGAAGCGTATACGTACATAAATAATAAACAAAAAAAAAAACAACAAATATTTATTATATATATATATATATATATATATATATATATATATATAAATATATAAATAAATGTCAATGTTTGTGTGTGTTCCCTATAAAAAGAAAGGTTAAAAAAAATCTACATAAAAACTAAAAGTGTGTTTATATGTAAGATTTTGAAGAGAAAGATAATGGAAGTGCCCCCTCTAAGGGAGCTATGAGGCAGAACTCCTCTTAAAACTTAATCCTATTTTGATGAAATTTAAATCATTTGTATAGAATTCTCTGGTGAAAACAATGGAAGTGGCTCCAAATCTCTACATGGCACTCAATGTGCTGAATTTCTACGTGCCCTCCTCTAAGGGAGCTATGGGGGCAGAAACCCCTTAAAACTTCAAATACGTATATCTGATTTTAATGAAACTTAAACCATATGTAGAATACAGTAATTCAGAGAGTTTTTCAAAATTTCAGTTTCTTCCAACTATATTAGGGGTAGAAACGGGTAGCAATAATACAAAAGAGAAAAAATAAAGCAATATGGTGTTATGAGCATAGTGAAAAAGGACATAGTAGGGATCCTCATTAAATCCCGAGCAACGTCGGGTCTTCCTGCTAGTTAAATTATAAAATACATGTGGTTTCAGATACTGTGATAATTAGCATAGGTGTTGGGTTTTAGTTGTCAATTGAGTTATCTCCCCATTGCAGATTGGCGGTTTGGAGACTCTAAACATAGATGGCTCTGGTTGGTGGAATGAACAGTAGACAGTGAAAAGTGGAGATTGAGATTTTTCGTGGCGGTGACACCGAAGGAAAGTTAATTTAATTCCATTACTGGATTACAATACATAATTTATTTTAGGGAGGTAGGAAGGGGACGACCAGGAAGACACATATTAATACAATAGCGTGTGTGTTATTTTGTGTATCACGCTTACATCAAAAGCAACGGACTTCTGAATCTTTGTATGCTACTCATGAATTGGAGCCAAATTTAATTTAATCTAAAGCATTTACAAAGTAAAGTTTAGTCGTCGAAATATTACCGTCACTAGAAATATTGTATATAAAGAAGTTTTGTAAATTTTTTCATGTGTTGTTAGTTTTTAAAAATAAATATACAAGTCAAATCTTATATTTTATTCAAACATGTATAGGTTTGGAACAAGATAATTAGTATTGAAAACATCATTTTGTGTAATTTACACGGGTCCCGCTAATCATTATTATTATTATTATTATTATTATTATCATCAAAAAACGATTTTTGCTGTCTCTATTTAATTGCTTCAGAACATAACAGATACTGGCAAGCATATAGATCGACGTCCCACAACATAATGCGATAAAAAATTGTTGTTGCCTTTGTGAATAATATTTAATGTGGAACCATTTTGAGTAAAAAATCTATTCATTATTACGCATGTAATCGGAAGAAAAACATGTTTGAAATGTGTAAATATGCTACAAGAATTGAGTCTGAACAGTTACAAAATGGAGTCGAACAGACCGGAAGTACTGTCCTATGTAGTTAAACTGAAACAAAACTTTAGCCAAGTTGTAGATGAGATAATAGATGAGAACTGGACAACGATATGTGCATTGGTTTGTGTAAGTTTTCTTTACTATGTAATACAATTGAACAACACGGTGTACAGGCCGATAATAGTTTCATGTAGGAGAGACACGGGAACAAAACAAAAGATAATACATACGGTTGAGTAGGTGAATGTAGACAAGATAAAATGATCTAAATTTTTGCGTCCCTCGATTCATCTATCGGCGGCCCTGGTACTGAATGCAGAATTTACATTTGGTCTGTTTGGGATATAGGTTGGAACGGCTGTGTTCATGTTGGTCACGTAATCTGTCATGCATGATTCTCGTTACATACAGACGTGCACATGCTGAAGAGGCGATGATTACAATGATCACCAAGCCAAATCAAAACTCCAGTAGATCGACAGAAAATAGTTCATTCATGTAAGCTGCTACAAAACGAAACAAACACTTTCATTATCCAGAAAACAATTTTAATAATTCACTACAAGACCTTACTTCGTTTCAGTACTCATGGTTTACAATCCAGGGTTTCGTAGGCCTGATGCCGCCATTTTCTGTTTTAGACGAAAAAAACTATTAAAACTTCTTTTCCCCTATTACTAAGTAATAATACATTGATTTTAACTCCAAAACGTTCCTCATTTAATATTAAAAAATTTTTTTTTTTTAAACATAAAACCATTTTTATTGCCTATACAATTTTTTTTTTTATCCCAATTTGTTGGGGGACGTCGATCTATATGCTTATTCAGATACTATACTTTGCTTCTAGCGAAAATGCTAATTATGTCACAAAAAAAAAAAAATCAGCTTACAATTTGATCAGACGACTTACAAAGTGTTCAAATTTAAATTCCTTAAGACAAAATATTTCTTGTTTTTGACATTTGGATTCATTCTTAGCTCATTTTTTTAGGAATATTATATTAAAAGTGTAATTTATTAATTGTTTTTAGCTGTTTAAAAATTAATAATTGTTTCTTGTAGGAGGAAGCCAAATAATGGTCGTCACTGTCATCGGTAGAAAAATGCAAAATGATTTTGAAGCCTTTAAACTGCCAATTTGGACGAGAATGAAAGTTCAGAGGAAAGTTCATGCTGGTTGTTATGTTTAGCAAATTATTATTTTTTTAAAATAAGACCTTTGTGAAAGTTAATCTAATTAAGGTATCGTTTGGTTATTAAATTAATTGAATATACTTGTTCAAAATTAAAACATATTTTAAACAGTCACATAGAAACATTAAGACACACACATATGTTATCTGGTCTGTTAACTTTATTATATAGAAGACGAGACGTACCCGTGACCCGTTGGGTCACAACAACTACACCTATTTACTTTAATTTCATTTGAAAATTGATAAACTGTGACATCTCTGTTAAGACATTCCTCAGAGAGAGAGAGAGAGAGAGAAAGAGAGAGAGAGAGAAAGAGAGAGAGAGAGAAAGAGAGAGAAAGAGAGAGAGAGAGAAAGAGAGAGAGCGAGACAAAGAGAGAGAGCGAGACAAAGAGAGAGAGAGAGACAAAGAGAGAGAGAGAGACAAAGAGAGAGAGAGAGAGAAAGAGAGAGAGAGAAAGAGAGAGAAAGAGGGAGAGAAAGAGAAAGAGAGATAAAAAGAAAGAAAGAGAGAGCAGTATAAACTCTTCCTACTACTTTTATGCCTCATTGGTATATGTTTCTTTCTAGCTAAGATATATTAGTTTTCATTTAAATTACCCTCTTTAAAAGTAATGAACATGATATTTTAAGAAAGGTTTTAATAATTTATCTTTTTTTTGTATTAAATCACTTTAATTAATTACTTTGTTAATATCGACAAAACTATGGCATATATATACGAAAATATGACAATAAAATTACAAATGAATAACACCAACACGTAATTTATTACAAACTGTTTAAAAAATAGTTATGCAAATTAGGCATACAAATAGCTGTGTTTGGGCTTAGCTCACTACTATATATACTATGTTGTATTATTGATACACGCCTTAAACTGGTATCGTCTTGGCCTTCGGGGCTTGATTTACGCCAGTCTATGGGTCTGCCCTGTGCAGTTCTAGGAGGTCCACCCTCCCAGGCTTTGCCTCCTCTCTTTGGGGAGGAGTAAGTTTATTGCTTACCGCCTGAGGCGCCCCTACCGGGGAATGCCGACGGGGCTGCCCAGGCAATTTTTAATGGCCAGAGTGCTCACCTTCTCGAGCGCTGGCTTTTCAAGTCCCACTTTCCCGACCCGACCTTGGGTCACATCTTACCTTGTGGGAGTAAGATAAAACTGGCCTTGTGCCTAACCTCCTGGGGAGGTAAATAAAATGTTGTATTATTGATTTAAATAACTGAACTGTTTTTTCAGAGATACCATCAGAAGGATTACCCAGGGGCACCTGGTGCTTGTCCTTATTCCCTGGCTAGGACAATGAATGCTGTTTCACCATCTCTAACTGGACAAATTGGGGCCGCTTGCATGCCGCTTATTTTCACATGACTAGACTGGGACGCTCTTGTCTGACAGGTTGAGGGCACAGGTTTGACAGCTTGTCCAACTGATAGTACAGGAGCCCTAACTCTTAGATAGCGCTAAGAGCGGCTGCTCTATCGACAGTTGTATAATAGCGGGATAACTGTAGTGTCATGTCGCACATGGAAAGGGACTCTACACTTATCTCCAGTGGACTTTCCCGAGGGCACAACTCCATAGATGAAAATTCGGCTAATAGTCTACTTGTGTGTGCATACTGGCATCAAACAAACACCTATTTTGCCTAACAAACTCTATGCTAAAGCTGAAATAAATGAAATGACATCTTAAACAAAAAATAAGTTCAAACCAGACACCTAGCTAAACACAACCAATTCATCTCTCTTGAGGCTCACGTTTGCAAATACCCGAGGGCTTAGAACTAGCCTAGACAATGTAGAATCATTTCTCCTAGTAAACTCCCCAGATATCCAAGCATCAAGTGAAACCAATCTACACGCCTCAATCCCTCCAATTGCTTTGATATGACTTGATACCCACCACTCTGCCATAAGGACTCAGACAGACATGCACAGACTTGGAGTTTATATTCGTAACACCCTTCCCTTCGACGGGAGAGCATCAGACCATCATGTGCTTTAGACTAACCTTGCAACACTGCGTTAGTTACTTATATTTCCTTTACTGTTCTCCTTTGACCCAGGACTGTACCCTGATCAACCATGTCTCTGATAGTATAGATGGAGCACTCTTTAGATACTAGCACCCAAATACATGTATTTGGTGTTTTTAATGTCCACCACAGTAATTGGCTTTGTTTCTCGAGCTATACAGACGCAGCTGGTAACAACATGTATAGTTTTTCTATATCTCATTCCGTTTCACAGACTGTCACTTTCCCGACCCGCCTCCCAGATCGTGAGGATCAGCAAGCCTCACTTTTTTTATCTATCCTCGACTACGCTGTCCGAGGCTTGTGTGCCCATAGCCCACTCGGGAATGCTGATCACCTTGTAATATTGGTAGATATCACCCTTAACTTTCGACCCCAAGCTGAAAATGACGAGATACTTCAAAAAGGCTGATTAGAAATGCATTAGAGATCACATCAGAAATGCACCATGTAGTAAAAACTTTTCTCTCCCTGCTGATCAGTGCGAAAATGAGGCAACTGAATGGGTCAAAGCAGGCATTTAAGCACATGTTTCCAGTTGGAAATTCTATAGCAAGCCCCACTCTCGACAATGGTTCACTTTAACCTGATTAGCTGCCATCGCGCAAAAGTAGGAATCGTTCCGCCAATTCAGCCACCATAAATCAGATACAGATAGGCAAAAATCTATAAGAGGGAGATTGTAATAGCCACAACTAAGAGAAGGTATACCCAAATGACAAAAAAACGCATTGAATCGCAGAAATTAGGAACTCGCGACTTCTGGAAAATTTATAATAGTGTAGTGAATAATGGACAATCAATAATTCCCCCACTATCCAACAACCATGATATCGTTTGTATGACAACTGAGAAGGCTGAACTGCTTGTTCGGTGGTTCGCTCCCAACTCCATTTTAGAACCCACAGACCAGTTCCCTTCCAAATTTCCTTTTGCGGGCAGAAGTCACACTAGATGATCTGATCATCACCACTTTCCATGTCTGTGACATCATAAAAAACCTAGACACCTCCAAGGCGTGTGAGCCTGATCTTATCTCTGCTATACTAATAAAGAAATACTCTGCTGAGATAGCCCCTATTCTCTTCAAACTCTACAACAAATGCCTTGCCGAATCTTACTTTCCTAATAGCTGGAAATTTGCCTCTGCGATACCAGTATTCAAGAATTCTGGTGAAAACTTTGCCTTTTGGCTAAGATCAAAGTGTAGTATCTGTTCCGATGGATACTGCACCCCATAGACTGGTATTGGCCTTCGGGGCTTGATTTACGCCGGTCTATGAGTCTGTCCTGTGCAGTTCTAGGAGGTCCACCCTCCCAGGCTTTGCCTCCCATCTTTGGGGAGGAGTAAGTTTATTGCTTACTGTCTGAGGCGCCCCTACCGGGGAATGCTGACGGGGCTGCCCAGGCAATTTTTAAACCCCACTTTCCCGACCCGACCTTGGGTCACATCTTACTTGTGGGAGTAAGATAAAAACTGGCCTTGTGCCTAATTCCTGGAGAGGAGTAAATCAATACTCAATTAACGCCCCATCAGTCTCCTCCCTCTCTTTGCTAAAATCTTTGGATCGTTAATCAATCTAGAGCTAGTCCACCACCTCGTAAATTTTAAACTTCTTTCTGACCAACAGTATGGATTTAGGCAAGCATGTTCTACTGCGGATATCCTCACGATCATCTCTGAACGCATATACCATGCAATAGACAAGGAAGGGGAAGTTAGGGCTGTAGGGCTTGATATATCCAAAGTTTTTGACAAGGTCTGACATGAAGGTCTTCTCATGCAAATTAAATCGTACAATATTACCGGACGAATACTTAATATAATCAGCTAAAAGAAAAATCCAGGTTGTCCTCGATGGCCGTACATTAATGCGGGTGTGCCCCAGGGATAGATTCTTGGCCCTTTATTTTTCATGATATTCTTAAATGACCTAATAGCACTGCATGATAGTTCATCATTCAAACTTCTCGGCCTAACATTCAGACAACATTAATTGGAACAAATACATAGAAGACTTTGCCAAGGCTGCTGCAAAGAAGGTGAGCTCCCTCTACCGTACTAGAAATATTCTCACACCTGCCAGTATCCTATATCTCTACAAGACCACCAATTGTCCCATGAATGGAGTATTGTTGCCTCAACCACTAGTCTATCCCCATTAGACGGAGTCTAAAAAAGAGTCTCCAATATAATAGGTCCCACACTGTCAACCAAGCTCCAACCTCTGTCCCATCAATGCTGCATACCTGTGCTTGTTTTACAAGTACTTTAATGGAATGTGTGCCAACATACTCGTAATACTGGTGCCCCCAAAACTAATCGCAAAAGCAGCAAAATCCCACCCCTTCACTGTAGAGGTCACCAAATGCCGGAAGGTATTCTACTCTAATAGTTTCTTCCCTAGAACTGCTAAACTTTGGAATTCCCTGCCTGCTTCCTGACTAACATGCAGAAATTTAAATGTAATGTGGACAGACATCTCGCTACTTAACTTCCTACTTAGAGTGTCCCTGTAGGCATGGCCGCTAATTCACAGTAGCCCCTTTATGTCTTAGTGGCAATGCGCCTTGTTTGGGTGTGAATAAGAGTAAAAAAAAAATTTTTTTAAAAGGTGCAAGAGAAGGAGTATTGATTTACTCCTCTCCAGGAGTTAGGCACAAGGCCAGTTTTTATCTTACTCCCACAAGTAAGATGTGACCCAATGTCGGGTCGGGAAAGTGGGGTTTAAAAATTGCCTGAGGGGAGGCGAAGCCTGGGAGGGTTGACCTCCTAGAACAGACCCATAGACCGGCGTAAATCAAGTCCCGAAGGCCAAGACAATACCAGTCTATGGAGTGCAGTATCCATCGGAACAGATACTACACTTTGATCTTAGCCAAAGAAGGAGTAGCGTCAGAGTTAATCTCTCATGCAGGTGTTTTTGGGCTGGTGTTTGTATGTGTATGTGTGGGTGGGGGGGGGGGCAGGGAACACAGAGAGAGTTTTTTTTAAAGCTAACAAAAGAGACACTGCTAGTCTTTCTCTACTCTATCGTTATTTCCACGGCAGGTGCTCGACTGAGCTCCAATCTCTGGTTTTCCCTGTAAAACATTCACAACAAAAACTTGTCGAGCTACAAAAACTGGATAGAACTTTCCTTTCTTTCTTTGTGTATTTAAAACCAAACGGAACTTCGATGAACAGAGTTTCTTTGCAAGAATTTCCCATCTGTGGACTTCAATACTGCGGAGGTTGGTAAGCTGACTATAACATGGTTGTTTTCAAGTCCAATGTTAACAAATATTTATTATGCCATCCTTTTAAGGAATCAAATTCTCCTTATTCCCCACATCGCTTACAACCCTCTCGTAGTATTGGTCATCATCCAACTGATAATCTCATTAACCCTTAACTTCGGAAATCCTTACTTAGCCTTTTGGATGGGATCACGGTGTGGTATCTGTTCTGATGTTGCACTTGGTATTTTCTGTCCTCAGTCATTGAGGGGGGAAGAGGGTCCTTCTAGACTGAGGCAATTTTTATTTTTATTCCAATCCAGTGCCCTTTTTTGAGAAGCTGGATTTTTCCCACGGACCTTGCGTTTAACTCTGCCCTCGCGGAAGCCTTATACTCGAGTGGCCTGTGGCCTTGGTAAGTGGTGATTCATTGGTATATAAAAAATAAAAAGCTGTCTTGGTTATATCATATTGTTGACTAGCACTCTTTAAATCAACCTTCTGTTCAAGTTGCACTCGTTGGACGGTGAGTAAAATGACTACAATTCAAATAAGTGGCAACATGGTTGTAACAATGAAACAACAATGCTTCTAATTACACAAAGATAAGTAAACATTTACAGTTCTGCACATACGAATATGTAACAATAAGTATGTGAATGCATGTACTTACCAGGTGTCTGGAAGAGCATATATATATATATATCTAATAAAAAGTTATCTTTTCGGATTTTCAACGTCAGACCCAAACAGCATTTAAGCTGACAAATCAAACTTTGCTTTTAACTAAACATTTTTCATTTGTTATTGTTGTACCGTGTCATTGGCAATATAATAATATGCTTAGCTACATTTTAATTTTTTAATTACTTAGTCCGGCTCAGACGACTGTTAGCACGAAACATTTTTAAATAATCACCTAAAAATAAAAATCAGCAAGGCAGATAACTTATTTTAAATTGAAAAATATAATAGGAGTTGTTTACCTTAAGTTTAGAAATGTGCAAACAAATAAAAGCTAAAAAACTAAAATTACTTCAGTGCAACGATGTGTAGGTAAAGCTTACATATATAAGTATATAAAATACAAAGTGTTCCACCCATATGGGAGTGTGTGTGTATATATATATATATATATATCCGAAAACTCTTAGTAGAAAATACCAAAATCTTAGAATATAGTACTAACAAACAAAAACTCCATATATTAGAAGCTCTATACATAAAAACAAAAATAATTAACAGAATTAACTTCAATACCAGCAATAATATATTAAAATTTATATAATGCTAACTATAGTTACGTACTTATTATATAATTCCTGCCAACACCACCTATAATATGAACACAGTCTTTACCCGATTCACCTCATTCCCCTGAAGATTGACCCGGATGGGCCTGAAAGTACTTGGGACACAAATGAAAACTTTGGCAGATTCATCGGCCAATTCCCCTCCGAAATTAAGATTCTGATTCGGACAATGGAAAGGATCTACGAAAGGATATCCAGACATAAGTTGTCGGTTATATTTAAAAACATTGCCTTCAAGAAAAGATACTGCCTAGATTATATATATATATATATATATATATATATATATCTCTGTGCCCGCTTCTAGATACATATAGATCTTAATTTTCCTTAATCACGTTACAGTTTCCAGTGGATATGTCGACTGCTTGATGATTCTAGGCTGACTCTGAACTGGGTTCACGCCTCCCGACCATCTGCAATTGATATTTACCTACACTGATGAGAGCAATAAGCTTGAACCGATAGCGTCTGTAAGTATAAATAATTTAATATTTATTCATAAATATATATATGTGTGTGTGTGAAAAAAAAAAGACAAATAAAAAATTTTCTGAAGATGTTTGTTAATCTGAACGAAACCGGTAAAATCTCTCGTTTTTGATGATTTATTCCTGTATTTTAATTTTTTTTCTGTTTATCTTTTTCCCACATCCTCTCTTTCACAGTATTTCATTTTAGTATATACTGTGCATTTTATCCTCATTATATATATATATATATATATATATATATATATATATATATATATATATATATATATATGTTGTTGTCTAATAAGATTCTGTGTCCATTAGATTTCTTGATCATTCTTTACAAAATAAAAAGTCGGGTTGTCTGGGAGTTATTTTTTACTTCTGATCCTTTTTGTGTTCAACTTTGAAAAAGATCACTACTCATTTTTGCCTCCCATATTTGATTAGACAATGTGCATGTTTTACAATTCCTACGAAAGATAACTGTGAGTTAGTCAAAAGCTCGTGAAATAAAGCTAGTTCAGTACAACAGCATGAATTGTGGAAATTAAGTTCTTTATCTCATGCTCTGACTGGTAGAAGTTTTAATTTTGGAAAGAATGACAAGCAGATCTCAGCGACACAGAATGCTTATCTTATTCAACAAAATAGGAATCGTTCTTTCAAGCCTAACTCCACAATATCTACCTTCTTGTATATATATAGAAAAGTCAATATCTGTCTGTGTGTTCTAGGAGTCGATATGTTAACAGATTTGAGGTGTAAACATGTACTAGGTTGCATGTTTAGTGGGTTGCATAGTTGCAATGCATGTGAATAACAAACTTGCTGCAACTGAAATATATCTAGCTAAGAAAAGAGAAATCACCTAAGATATGGGATATATGTCTGATTTTGGATTTGGCCACTCAGAATTTCATTTCTCTTTGAAAAAATGTTAATGTCTCTCTAAACGGGGGGGGGGGGTCATTTTGAGAGCAAAGTGCTTAAGAAAAATAATGACCGGCTAGATACAGGACCCCCTAGACAGAGTTTTTTTTTTTAATATTCATAGATTGTCAGGAGATTACCCTTTTCATGTAAATGCTAGCTGGCCATTATCTCAAGTGCTCCCTTCTTGGGTGGATCCAGGAATGACTATATTCCAGCAGATAGGCAGAGGTGGTCAGTTTGGTTTTCTAGGATTCTAACAGTCAATTGGTTTTTGGTGGACCTCGAAAACAGATGGTCTGTTTGTTTTCGCTTGGACTTGTGTTTTGATCGGGCTAAGATTTCTTATCTGCAACTCAGAAAACGAGCATCATTGTAACCTCCAAAAGAATAAAACTTTGTTGTTTTAAACGGGATTTTTGCGATTTTATTTGGAGGGAGAATGCTTCTGTTGCAGCACTGACTGAGACCATCCAATTGACATTGCGAACGGTGTCGGAATCGAACAACAATTTTTGACCGGCACAATGAGCGGACAATCACTGCCCGTACTGTGAACGCACACAGAACTCATTCATAGAGGCACGCTAGGAGAATAGGTAACGAACAAAAGAACACATTTTGCCGTGACACTGCTGTATTTTACTTCCGGTTATATTATAAACCAAACAATACAGCATATTTAAAAAAAACTAAAAAGGTTTTATCTACAAAATTATTTACTAAAAAAGACAATTTTATTTACAAGCATGTTTTATTATTAGGTCGTTATAAAAATAATAGCCGGCTGAACCGCTGGGTTTTAAAAAGTCATTTTAAAACAGAATTTGTAGTTTATTTTTGATAAATTTTAACATATATAATAATTAATGTGTTCTTAATAATAATTTGTAACTTTTTTCAGATAGAAAGTATTTTTGAAGCATAGAAAACCCTCAATGATGAACATGCCAAAACATGACCTTCGCCTTCTTATGGTGCAGGAGTTCACCTTGGACACAATGTCTCAGAAACCTCTGCCAATATCAATAGAGCATGGGGAGTTGGATCCACAAGCAATCGGACAGTACAAAGGTGGTTCCAGAAATCACGTAGTGGAGATAAGAGCCTTGAAGATGAAGAAGGTAGCGGACGGATAATCTTGACAATGAACAATTGCAAGAACTTGTTGAGCAAAATCCACGTCAAAGTGTCAAAGAAATGTCTCAGACACTTGCTATCAGCACTGCAATAGTTTCACGTCATTTACAGAGTATTGGAAAAGCGAAAAATTTTACATGGATAAATGTCTGTTTCTGAAATCGGCTATTATTTTTGCAACTACATAATATATGCACAGTTTTAATTTTAAAAAAAACAGTTCTATTAAGAAAACATTATTTTTTTTAATTTTGGAGATTTATAAAAAATTAAAAAACAGTTTTATTCAGAAAACTAAGCAAAACGTATAAACAAACGAAACAAACATTAAGGAAAAACATTTTTAAAAAAAAGGATGTGCAGAGACAGCGTCACACAATTTGAAAAAGATACATAAAAACATTTTTTTTAAATATTGGAATGAACTGAAATATATTAGAACGTAAAGCAACGGAATTCATTTTTTTTTAAATATAGATTTTCTTTGTTCCATAAAACAAAAATAAAATTAAACAAAGAATATCTCAGGGAGGAATGTATTTAAAAAAGGTTAAAACATTTGAATAATTATTTTTATTGGTATTTTAAAAATTTTAAATAATTAAAAAAAAAAAAATTACAGTATTACCGAAACGTTAAGAAACACAGCGTCAACAAGTATTTTTATTTTATTTTTAAAACACCACAGCGCTGACAATTTTTTTTTTATTACTTGACATCATATTGAAAATGTTATTTTTAACTTTTCTTTCAAAGCAAAAACTGTAAACATGATATTTGAAATTAATTTTCCGAACAAACCCTTCCGACCAGCAATACATCTCCACACAGACAATGTCGGCTGAATACCACTAGAATATATAAAAGGATAAAAATTCGTTTTCAGTAGTGCTCAATACACAGTAGCCGGCTCATTTGGCATAATGGTTAAAGTGATCAGTAATAGGTCAGGACATCAGGGTTCAATCCCTGGTCGAGTTATATCAAAAACTGAAAGGATTTTGATTCTAGAAAATGTTTAAAATTTAAAGCTTAACCTTAAGGGGTCTTAAGAAACTGGAGTTCAGGAAATCTTGCTTAATTGGTGTCTAATGACTATGGATCAAATTTTATGCGAAATGCAAATCTGAAATATTCGAATTTTCAAATGAAAGATTGTACCCATAATATGCCCCCTAAAAACCATTTAAATACCTAAAATAAACTGAAATTAGGGAATATTTATTAATTGATGCCTAATACCTATTGTTAAAATTTTACAAAAATCGCAAGTACCCTGATTTTTTGCAAAGGGCTCCCATCTCCCTTTTTGACACACTTCACCTAAAACTAGCAGCTGTGTTCAAACATTCATAATGATCAGTTATTTAGTTTAGGAGTGAATCCTGTACATACAAATATATAAACATACACATTAACTTTATATAAATACAGATATATATTTCTTGAAATCAGAACTGAGCCAAATCAAGACAGCAGATCTGACACAAACAAAGGGCTCAATATTTTTTTTGATAGAACTTTATAACAATTACCAATTATTAAAAGTAGCTAATGTTAACACTTTACTGGAGTTTCACGGTAGACCCGATTTTCAGTATAAGTCCTTCTACGCATATAATGCGAGTCGAACTAAACTAACTTTCAAGTGTACAAAGACGTATAATATGCTTTTGAAAATCGGGTCTACTGTGAAACTGCAGTAAAGTGTTAAGATCAGCCCTGTTTAATTATTTATTATGATTATATATATATATATATATATATATATATATACAATAATATTTTTTTTTTATAAATATTAAATATTTAAAATATACCTAGAGACATCGATGTTTCATGCTAACGCAATCTTCAGTCTAGGAACTAATTCTCAACGGTCGGCGGGCGCGAACCCCGAACACAAATCGCCACTGATTCGCAGTCGGAGATCTTACCCACAGGCCACTGGAAACCAGTTAGTAAATAGAGAGGAATTTTAACTGTAAATAGCAGAATTACTACTATTCACCAAGTAGATAAGAGTGATCTACGAAACGTCGGACCATGCATATAGCTATTTGTACTGCTTGTTATTAAAGCTCCTCGAAAAGTGCCCAGCCTCCGTGGGAGGGAGCTGATAAACAATAATATTTTTTTTTATAAATATTAAATAATTAAAATATACCTAGAGACATCGATGTTTCATGCTAACGCAATCTTCAGTCTAGGAACTAATTCTCAACGGTCGGCGGGCGCGAACCCCGAACACAAATCGCCACCGATTCGCAGTCGGAGATAACCACAATATATAATAGAATGTGATTAAGCATGACAGACCAAAGCAAATGCTATCACAAACTTAAGCGTGACAGACCAAAGATAATGGTATCACAAACTTAAGCGTGACAGACCAAAGATAATGCTATCACAAACTTAAGCGTGACAGACCAAAGATAATGCTATCACAAACTTAAGCGTGACAGACCAAAGATAATGCTATCACAAACTTAAGCGTGACAGACCAAAGATAATGCTATCACAAACTTAAGCGTGACAGACCAAAGATAATGCTATCACAAACTTAAGCGTGACAGACCAAAGATAATGCTATCACAAACTTAAGTGTGACGGACCAAAGAAAGTGCTATCACAAACTTAAGCGTGACAGACCAAATAATATATATATATATAATGAAGGATCAGAGTTATATCACACTACAATTTAATGTCAATTTCGGAAAACTTACACGCGTTTCTGGAAAATGTAAAATCGTTCTTGAACAAGTTCAAGTTGCCAAACGAATATACTGTCTTCAGACTCTGTTACCAAATGAAAACTACAATATCAAGGCGAAAATGCATGCAAAGAAGCTTTCAGAAAGAAAAGTACAAGGAATTTTCATAAGAATCGCTTTAAACTATATAAAAGAATTGTTTCTTTTATATTATCACACACGTACAATTATATATTCATATATATCCATGGATTTAAAAAAAATTAATTCATGAAAGTAGTAACACTATTAAAACGCCTTACCTGAGACCCGCTTTCGGATCATAGTAGAATTTAAATGGTAATACTCCAAATACCTGAGGTAAATTGACAACCTGATTGATTGCGATGACTGACTGAAGAGTCAGTCCTACAATGTTCTTCTGCTTTGTTTATTTATATACTAAGCGGGGACCGAGCGCGTGTGTTGGGGGGGGGGGAAGGATTAATCAGCAGGAGCCAGCACAACAACTAACAATTCAAATCACCTGAAATCTTTTCAAGACAAGACGACACTCTGCAGAATGCCTCTACTACGCACGCACCACTCACCGCAAACCACAGTGCTTCTACTAACCTAACCAGCAAGACCCGCTTTGCTTTTTTTTTTCTTCTTTAACGTCGCTTGACACAAAACACCCAAACTGGGGAATAAATCAATTAAGAAATTCAAGACGTACCTATAAATATGACAGGATTACAAATCTATTTTTAAAGAAGGGAAGATTTCTTAAACACCTTCTACCAAAAGGATCAGCAACCGTTTTTTTCTGTGCTCCGATTCGATATATTAATGAATTCGAAGAGAGGGGAGGGGATATAAACCAGATCCATTCTTAAGATATGTCCATTCAATCTGTATCTTTAGGCAATAAAAATGCTATTTTAAACCTAAGCATGACAGACAAACTTTGTATACAGATCTGTGGACATATTGTAAATTTAGCATGACAGACCAAACCAAATGCTATTGCAATATTAAGCATGACAGACCAACGACCTAACAGAATTTCTTATAGAGCACTGTGAACACATTTAATAATGATATCGCAAACTTAAACGTGACAAACTAAAGAAAGTGCTATCGCAAACTTAAGCGTGACGGAGCAAAGAGAATGCTATCGCAAACTTAAGCGTGACGGAGCAAAGAGAATGCTATCGCAAACTTAAGCGTGACGGAGCAAAGAGAATGCTATCGCAAACTTAAGCGTGACGGAGCAAAGAGAATGCTATCGCAAACTTAAGCGTGACGGAGCAAAGAGAATGCTATCGCAAACTTAAGCGTGACGGAGCAAAGAGAATGCTATCGCAAACTTAAGCGTGACGGAGCAAAGAGAATGCTATCGCAAACTTAAGCGTGACGGAGCAAAGAGAATGCTATCGCAAACTTAAGCGTGACGGAGCAAAGAGAATGCTATCGCAAACTTAAGCGTGACGGAGAAAAGAGAATGCTATCGCAAACTTAAGCGTGACGGAGAAAAGAGAATGCTATCGCAAACTTAAGCGTGACGGAGAAAAGAGAATGCTATCGCAAACTTAAGCGTGACGGAGAAAAGAGAATGCTATCGCAAACTTAAGCGTGATGGAGAAAAGAGAATGCTATCGCAAACTTAAGCGTGGCGGAGCAAAGAGAATGCTATCGCAAACTTAAGCGTGACGGAGCAAAGAGAATGCTACCGCAAACTTAAGCGTGACGGAGCAAAGAGAATGCTACCGCAAACTTAAGCGTGACGGAGCAAAGAGAATGCTACCGCAAACTTAAGCGTGACGGAGCAAAGAGAATGCTACCGCAAACTTAAGCGTGACGGAGCAAAGAGAATGCTACCGCAAACTTAAGCGTTACGGAGCAAAGAGAATGCTATCACAAATTTAAGCGTGACGGAGCAAAGAGAATGCTATCGCAAACTTAAGCGTGACGGAGAAAAGAGAATGCTATCGCAAACTTAAGCGTGACGGAGAAAAGAGAATGCTATCGCAAACTTAAGCGTGACGGAGAAAAGAGAATGCTATCGCAAACTTAAGCGTGACGGAGCAAAGAGAATGCTATCACAAACTTAAGCGTGACGGAGCAAAGAGAATGCTACCGCAAACTTAAGCGTGACGGAGCAAAGAGAATGCTATCGCAAACTTAAGCGTGACGGAGCAAAGAGAATGCTATCGCAAACTTAAGCGTGACGGAGAAAAGAGAATGCTATCGCAAACTTAAGCGTGACGGAGAAAAGAGAATGCTATCGCAAACTTAAGCGTGACGGAGAAAAGAGAATGCTACCGCAAACTTAAGCGTGACGGAGCAAAGAGAATGCTATCGCAAACTTAAGCGTGACAGAGCAAAGAGAATGCTATCGCAAACTTAAGCGTGACAGAGCAAAGAGAATGCTATCGCAAACTTAAGCGTGACGGAGCAAAGAGAAGGCTATCGCAAACTTAAGCGTGACGGAGCAAAGAGAAGGCTATCGCAAACTTAAGCGTGACGGAGCAAAGAGAAGGCTATCGCAAACTTAAGCGTGACGGAGCAAAGAGAAGGCTATCGCAAACTTAAGCGTGACGGAGCAAAGAGAATGCTATCGCAAACTTAAGCGTGACGGAGCAAAGAGAATGCTATCACAAACTTAAGCGTGACGGAGCAAAGAGAATGCTATCGCAAACTTAAGCGTGACGGAGCAAAGAGAATGCTATCGCAAACTTAAGCGTGACAGAGCCAAGAGAAGGCTATCGCAAACTTAAGCGTGACGGAGCAAAGAGAAGGCTATCGCAAACTTAAGCGTGACGGAGCAAAGAGAATGCTATCGCAAACTTAAGCGTGACGGAGCAAAGAGAAGGCTATCACAAACTTAAGCGTGACGGAGCAAAGAGAAGGCTATCGCAAACTTAAGTGTGACAGAATAAACAATGTTTATATGTGTTATAGATGTCATTGATTTATTGCATTGTTATACCGAGACCTAAGTAAAATAATTCCGTGAGTAGAAGAGGTTAAGTACAGGTGACTAAGTGGCTGTTCATCCCAAACGAACACCAGTGAAATAGAATCTATAAAAACAAAAACAAAAAAGCAACAACTAAAAACGAAGCTTCTATTTTTTATAGATTTATTTTTCTTTTAATATAATTTCTGATTTCCATGCAAGTAAAACAATATACAAAGTGAGGCATAAAGTTCTTTTACTGATGAGCCACCATCTATTGAGGCCCGGGTGCCACTCGAAGATAAGGGTTAAAGAGATCGTCAATAGAACGATGATTGCCAGCACAAATAAATTGGAAACAATGGGTGGAATGACGAGAAGATTGCTTAAGAAGAATTGATTATTCAAGTAGACGGCTCAATAAGTATTTGTTTACATTAGACTTGAAGGCGACCATGCTGTAGTCTGTTTGAAAGCAGACTTGTGGTATCTTGTACAACAGATGGGATGTTCTAAGAAAGAAACTTTGTTCATGGAAGTTCTGTTTGGGTTTTTTTCATTTGGTACTGATGGTATCAATCATTAGGAAAAGCTCTATCATTTTTGTCAAGTATGGAGGAGGGAAACCGATCACGAGCCCAAGTATGGAGGAGGGAAAACGATCATGAGCCCAAGTATGGAGGAGGGAAAACGATCACGAGCCCAAGTATGGAGGAGGGAAACCGATCACGAGCCCAAGTATGGAGGAGGGAAACCGATCACGAACCCAAGTATGGAGGAGGGAAACTGATCACGAGCCCAAGTATGGAGGAGGGAAACTGATCACGAGCCCAAGTATGGAGGAGGGAAACTGATCACGAGCCCAAGTATGGAGGAGGGAAACCGATCACGACCTCACGTGTGGAGGAGAGAAACTCACCAGGAAATTAAGCTAGGTAATTTGTATCACGTAGCTTAATAGAGTGCTGCATGCTACTTGATGAAGGATGAACACTAATAAGTAACCCTTATGTACCATAGATACTAAAATGGAGAAAATTCTCGACATGTCAACACAATAATCTAATAAAGCATTCATGAGAATAGAAAAGAAAAATGTAAAGGTATTTCTATATACGATTTATACAAGAAATAAAAAAATTGTTCATATCTGAAAAGTGAAGAGGCAAGAATTTACAGTACACTAACATTACATCGTCCACCCCAAAATTTGAATTGTTTCTGTTCTGAATAAAAACCGTCCATTTGTTCCGGTCCACATAATTTGTTATAAACAAATGCCGAAATGGTTATCAGTATTTTCCAGGTCACATCAACCGTTGCTCAAAATTTGTAAGATTTATTGCTTCAAACAGCGGCAGGTTAGAGTGACTTGAAAGGGAATGTGAGATTACGCCACACAAGAATCACTTGGATCACACTGCTTTCATGGCTATCAGAAAATTGCAGCCGATCCTTCCAACAGCCTTCTTCAGGTTTTCTGCTATCGACTTGAAAAGAAAGAGATATAAGGTAACAAAAACATTACAAAAACAGAAATTGGTAGAGAAAAGTTCAGAATAAAAAGAGAAAATATATGTAAAGACTAAAACTTAATCCCCCCCCCCCACACACACACACTTGAGCTCCAATCTTTGGTTCCTCCTTGTAAGACATTCACAGCAAGAACTCGTCTAATTACCACAACTGCAAAGAAATTTTCTTTTCTTTATCTGTGCGCCTAACATTAAACAGAATTTCCATGAATAGAGTTCCTTTTCACACAGTACCATGGGACTGCTTCCTTGATAATATTCTTCATTATTCAACCATCCATCCATCTCATTAACTTATCCTTGAGTGGCTCTTGACCTTGATAGATGGTGACTGATTAGTAAAAAAAAAAAAAAAAAAAAAATGTTAAAGTGTTTTTTTGTTTGTTTAAATCCGTATGCAAAATGTGACCAACAATCCAGAAATTTGTATTTTTGCAATGAGGAATTTTCATTATTATTCAGAATTTTCAGACGAGTTCCTTCATCTTCATTATTAACCAGTTTGTCTTGTGTCAAACTTGAGAACATTTATGGCTTTTTTTAAGCCAAATCTTTATCGGAGCCCTGGGGGTACATGGCCAAAACAAGTACAATATTGATTGAAGTATGCAGGTTATCTTGTGATCCAGAGTTCAATCCTGAGCAAAGGTGTAACATAGCAGACGAATCTTCACCACGTAAATAAATAAATAATTTTCATTCATATTTACAATTGTTGAATTCTAGAACACATGGCTGAGATAACTAAAACATTGGTTAGAATGTGCAAGTTATTTTATGGTTTCAAGTTAAATCCTGAGGAAAGTGTTCATCCTTCATCAAGTAGCATGCAACACTGTATTGGGTGTCATGATTCAAATTACCCAGCTTGATTTCCTGGCCATTAACTTCCCCAAACTTGAGCTACTGGTCGGTTTCAGTCCCCAAGTCTAAATGCTGAGCAAAGGCAGCAAGACAATTTAACAAGTTAACAAAAAGAATGTCACAATTTTTTCAAAATTTTTTTATGGCATATCAACCATCAACGGGTTATTTAATGCCAAATCAAATTGTCGGATAAAATCTTATTGGTGGAATAATTATGTTGTTTTTTAAAAAAATTATATATTCTTTTCAGATAGTTAAATTTTATTGAAGATTCATATTTCTTTAATGAAGTTTTGCTCAAGTTAGTGATTAAATCTTTTTTATAACCGGCTTATTAACCCATTTAGAGCCACTTAATACCAGATCCAGTCATCTCAATTTAAAAAAAAATATTTATTCATAGAGTGTGCTTTTATTATTCATTTAGGATGAAAGTTATATGACTGAACAGTTTCATGTTATTCTCGGGGTGGGGGGATTTTATTTAATCCATAGATGGGACCCTGACAGGTACTACCATTCCAGGCCAAAGCGCACCTGGAAGCAGTGGTCACTAAGGGGCGGCTTCACACTCCCCAAAGTTCCCAAATCCGGGCTTCACCATTGGTGCATTTTGATGTCATTCATGTTTCAAGAATGCCATAAGAGCTGGAGAATGAAATGCGAACAGAGTACCCTCAGATCTTCAATGAAGGAGTAGGTTCAAAATTACATGATGGTTTCAAAGTTCAACACAAAGTACCTGAAGAAGGTTTGAAGGAAAAACAGCCGCAACGTTGTGAAAACAACAACAACCAAGATGAGGAAACAAGTCCGAAACTTGTAACTAATAAAGATTTTCTGAATTTCCTAATTTGGTATAAATGATTGGAAGTTTATGGATTTGTGTGAGATATTGAGCAAGTAGATCTAGTATATAAGTTAGTTAGTTGAGAAGAGCAGGAAATAGAAACTGAGGCCAACTTTATGTTCCTGATTTGAAAATTGCTAAGACTGTTAGAATGTACTAGAAACAGATATGATGTCACATGGCTCAAAGAGAGGGTGATAGAAAAAAGAGTCTGTTTGAAAGCACGCACGAGCATCGGATGTAGAATGATATGGACTGCCAAGATATAACCAATTAATGATTTCGATTGCTCTCTGTCTCCCCCTCACACACTGATCATTGACTTGGAACAAAGATAACGTTGAATAAAGGTTTCGCTGTCTTCCATCAATTTTGTCATAAATGACATGAAAGAAGCTTTAATTGCAGGATGGCGTTACATCAGTCTGGGAGGACCACGACGGATGTTCACACGGAAGGGACAACCAGCAGCCACAGTACGAATAACAATTTGTGATCTTCAATGCTTCTGTAATGATTATAACAATTTGGTAACTACACGTATGACAAAGTTGAGAACGTAACACGATGAGCTAAAACAAAAGTCAATTTACATCATCTTATATATAAAGTAAAGTGAATTTTTCCCCTACTTTTTCATTGATTATTATAGTTTTCGAACCAAAACCTGCATACACTAATCTGTTTCGGCAGTCACTTAGGCCAATTCCTGATGCGTGTTTTCAGAAAATATGCATTCACTTCATTCTTTAAAATTTATTTTACATTTTTTTCCGGCTCAACAGCTTATCCGAACACAGTGACTCACACAGGAGGTCAGAAGTATTTTCACTCACACGCTAACATCTACTCCCACCGCCACCCACTTCCCCAGCAAAACTTGCGCATACGTGCCACATTGCATTGACCAGAATTACTTCGATTTATTACCACTTACTTGGACTTAATACTTACCTGGATTTATTTACAATTATTGCAATTTAAAAGAGACAAGTTTTCTGCGATAAGATTATTATTGGTAAATACCTTTTCTCTCCATTGACTTTTTCTTGGGCTTTGACTTGTATAACTGCAATTGAATTGTATTGTATTGTATTATTATTATATTTATTGTAATCATGTTTTCCTACGACTTTACTACAAATAAAACTATTTATGTAAATTCTAATTTTTCATTGAATAAATTCAAAGTTGTTTTTTTTTTCTATGCTTGGAGCAAAATATAAAATTTAAATGGCATTTATTCATTTCCTGAGTGCTCAATTTAAACACAATTGATTTAAAAATGTGTATAGGTTTTCATATTGTTATGCATAAATGAGCCTCTTCAAAACCTCTCGTCCGTGTTTCTCTCTCAAGTTGATATATTAAATAAACAAACGTTTGCTTTAAATGTTACTTAATATATCCTCAAAATGCATATCTAAACGACTATGTTTAGAAGTAATCAGTATACGACTGAAACTCTGTGGATCTTGTTTGTGGTTTGTTCGCTTGTTTCCATGCACACTGGATGACGTCATCCACTTTAACAAAGTTGGAAGACACTAGGGAAAATTCTTTAACGGGATGACCCCATTAACTAAAACAGGAAGACATTAGGAAGAGATCCTTTATGATGTGATAAATGCTGAAGTAACAAACGGATGACTTGGCTAAGATTAAAGTGTAGTATCTGTTCTGATGGATACTACACCCCATAGACTGGTATTGTCTTGTCCTTCGGGGCTTGATTTACGCCTGTCTATGGGTCTGTCCTGTGCAGTTCTAGGAGGTCCACCCTTCCAGGCTTTGCCTCCCCTCTTTGGGGAGGAGTAAGTTTATTGCTTACTGCCTGTGGAGCCCCTACCGGGGAATGCCGACAGGGCTGCCCAGGCAATTTTTAATGGCCAGAGTGCTCACCTTTCCGGGTGCTGGCTTTTCAAATCCCACTTTCCGACCTTGTGTTACATACTCATATTGTGGGTAGGTGTTTAATAACATCTTTTAAAACAGAGAACATAGACGACTCATACAGGTGGCAGGGTCATGGGTCGTCTATATGGACATTGACTTGAAATAGTGCATATCAGTTGAGGATATGTCCTCGACAATCAGTCCGGCAGTAACCTTGCTTCTCTCAGACTGAGATATGGTTTTGTTCAGTCCTAGGAGGTTCACCCTCCCAGGCTTTACCTTCTCACTTTGAGAAGGGGTTAGTTTATTGATAATCGTCCAAGACACCTCTACTGAGGAATGCCAACAGGGGTGCTCAGGCATTTTTAGTAGGTCAGAGTGCACTTCACCTAGTGCGCTGGCTTTTCAAAACCTGACCTTGTGCCTAACTTTCTCACCAGGAGGTAAATAAACGAACTATCTAGACCTGAAGGTTTTAGTATACTGATAAAACTCTGAAGGAATTTTTACTTTGTTTGTAATACAACGGCAACAACGTCGCTATTTTCGTGAAATTTAAAATTATCACCGATATTAGAAGGCGCTTCTTTTCGCCCGTTTTTTTCTTCTAACTGGATTCAACCAGAAGGAATTTTTATTTTGCTTTTAATACAACGACAACAAGAGCAGTGTTGCTATTTTCGTGAATTTTTAAATTATCACCGATATTGTAAGGTGTTTCGTTCGTGCATTTCTAACTGGATTGAAGCAGGAGGAATTTTTGTTTTGTTTTTAATACAACGACGACAACGAGAGCAGTGTCGTTATTTTCGTGAATTTTAAAACTATAACCGATATCTGAAAGCATTTCTAATAATAAAAAAAAAATTATATATATATATATATATATATATATACACTAGCAAATATATGCTCCTACCGGTCGCATACCTTTGCTAGACTAAAATTATGATGAAAGAACTACATACACTAATCCTCAAAGGAGGAGGTCATTTTTCGTAGGATGGTATCATGACAACAGTACAGGTACTACAATACCCCTTCCAAAATAGAGAAGGTAATACCTGGGAGGATCTTCCCATAAAAGCAAAAGGTAATGCCTGTGAATGTAGTATCATGGCAACAGAAAAGATACTACACTACCACCTGCCCTCCCCAAAAGAAGGTAGTCCCTGGCAAGATGGTCTCATGACAAAAGAACAGATATTATATTAACCCTCCCTCACAGGAGGATGTAAGACCTGGGAGGATTAGAAAAGGAGGAGGTGATTCGTGGGAGGACGGTCCTATGACAACGTAACCGATACTACACTAACCTATCCCTATTAAAAGATAATACAATAATAGATTAAATCAGTTTTTTTTTTTTTGGGGGGGGGGGGGTCATTCATTTATAAATGAGATGATTCTAGTTAAGAGTAAGATAGACATTTTTATAACTGTTGACCAAGGATGATCAACGACCTTCTTTTCCCCCACACTTTTGATCGCCTTGTGATTAATTTGTTTGCAATTTAAATTTTTATATTTTGTGCAAATAAATAACTCAAAGTGTAGTATCTGTTCTCAGCATCTTTACTTTTTTTTACTATTGACGAAACTATTGCTTCAAACAATCATAAAAAAAAAGATAATAATACGGCGTCGTTAACAGGAAACAGAGAGAGAGGGAGAGAAAAGGAGAGAGGGGGAGAAAAGGAGAGAGGGAGAGAAAAGGAGAGAGGGAGAGAAAAGGAGAGAGGGAGAGAAAAGGAGAGAGGGGGAGAAAAGGAGAGAGGGGGAGAAAAGGAGAGAGGGGGAGAAAAGGAGAGAGGGGGAGAAAAGGAGAGAGGGAGAGAAAAGGAGAGAGGGAGAGAAAAGGAGAGAGGGAGAGAAAAGGAGAGAGGGGGAGAAAAGGAGAGAGGGGGAGAAAAGGAGAGAGGGGGAGAAAAGGAGAGAGGGGGAGAAAAGGAGAGAGGGGAGAAAAGGAGAGAGGGAGAGAAAAGGAGAGAGGGAGAGAAAAGGAGAGAGAGAGAGAAAAGGATAGAGAGAGAGAGAGAGAAAAGGATAGAGAGAGAGAGAAAAGGATAGAGAGAGAGAGAGAAAAGGATAGAGAGAGAGAGAGAGAAAGATTAATTTATTTTCTTAAGTAAAACTTATCTCACGTGTTTTTGTTGTTGCTGTTATTGGAGTTTTGGGGGTGTAAGTTTCACTTCGATTAGTTGTTTTCGGTTTGTACGATAAGATTTACCTCGCGTGTGACAACAGTAGGAAATCAATTGTTATTGATAAAAATAAATTATTATTCCCCCGGGTAATACCGGGTAGCCCTGCTAGTTTAAAATATTAAACTTTTAAAACACGAAACGTTAACATTTTGGTAATTTCGAAACATTTATTTACCTTGTTAAATGTGACCTAAAGAAAAGAGAGAAGAAACAAATTTGTCTTTTCACTGGGAATTTACAAACATCGAGTCGGTCGCTTTTTCTAGAGAGCGACCGATGTTTGAAACACTTGAACGACGTTAGAAAACGTTTGAACACAAATGCTAAATTTTTGTCCAGAAAATAAAACAATATTGCGAAAAAGAGCATTTGTTATATTAAAATTTAAAAAATCATTTACTTAAAAAAACAATACCAAATAATGGTTAATTAATAATATTAACTTTTACAAAACCAATATGCAAATTAGTTAACCTTGCAACTCTGATATCACATTTATATAAACGGTATATAAAAAAGATGGTGCGTATATTAAATAAGTTGAATTGGAAATCGACCGTTTTGACTTTACAGTTAGTGTGAGAAATGGGCCAAACTTTCGCATTTATTCATTTAGATATATATATTATTAGTGGGGTGTAGAAATACTTGGTATAGTACCCAGGCGCTTTGCCACCCTAGATGGGCCCGTAGATTTTCTTACATCATCCATCTAAGAGACGGAAACTGATATAAAATCTGCATTCTACATAGTCTCTCAGTTATCTTGATTTGGCTTATCACTGAAACCAGGCTTTGCAGAAGGAGAGCAT